>VZTB01012704.1:6418-136071 GCA_013397245.1 Thryothorus ludovicianus | reverse complement strand
TTTGAAAAGAGACAACTTTGGGGGACAGTTCAGATGCTTGCACCATTAAAATTCTTTCACTAATGATCTTTAAAACATAAGAAAAATCCTCCATAAAAATTATTAAGCCTAAAAAAGCTTCCTTTGCTTTCAGATCCTTATTTTACTACTAAGTTGAAAAGCAAAGAAAAATAATTACAACACTCAAGGTTAAAAAAACCAAGATTACTACTTCTGCTTCCAAAATATTCTTTAAGAGTTTTTTTCCTCTGNGCAACTCAAGTAGCTCAACTCCTTTTTTTTTTTTAAGAATCCAATCGGTAGCATTTAGAGTAGAACAAAAATTGTGAAGAATTTTTGCTTTATCTCAGGCTATTAATTCAATGAACCCGTGGATTATATCATTAGCATTACATCCTATATTTCCTTGATTTTTCTCGCGGGTGTTGCAGTCAAATGCCAACAAAGTCCAGACTATAATGTTCTGGGTGAATAATCTTATGTAAATTGACTTATTATTCCACAGGAAGAGCTCTGCTTTCTACAGATGAAATGTTCAATTTTTTTTCTAAAGGGTGACAATTGTAGAACTTCATTAATTCTTTCTTTGTGATTCTTGTTAGAAAATAAAAATTTAAGACCTCAAGAATTCTTGCTATTTATTCTGAGAATTTTGTAACTTTCTTCAATGACAGTTCATGACAAACATCTGTTTGCCTTGGTACACTGCAGTACTTTTCACCCTGAAAATGTTGAACTCCTTTTGCAAATTTACGATTGAGCTTTTGTCATTACAGTGGTGGCTCAGCTATAATATTGAGCTGACTGGAATAAAAAGTTGTAAAAATGATTTACTACAAAATACTTCTGTTGCAGGCAATGTCATCACTTTTCCTTTCTTTTCACCTAAATTTACTAGACTAATTCAAAGCTTGCTTCAGTTTTAAGTCTTCTGAGCTAGTGATAAAACAATATGTGAATCTGGAAATAGTAACAGGATAAAGTGAAAAAGCTAACAACGGCAAAGAAAACTTTTTTTCCCAATGAGAGAACAACAAATTAAAAAAAAAAACAACAAACAACAAAAAACTCTAAGCAAAATGTTTTATTTTTAAAACAGATTCCAGTTTTAAGTAACACATTGTAGATGTGACCCTAAAAAGTAACCTATGCCAAAAATAACCTATACTTATGTCAGCAAAGCCAGATTATTTAATAAAACTTCACCGCTGTTCATACTGCAGACAAAATCCCACAGATATTTACAGTAGTTACAAACACCTACACTTCCTGAATATTCTACCACCTCCATGAGGAGAAGGTATGAATAATAATGAAAAGGATGACTTTACATTTTCTTGGCATCTTGGTTATTTCCATTTGATAATTTAATCTAGATCTTGGAGAATAAATTTTATGGCATTTATGTTTAGTGAAGAGTAGAAGTAGTTGCATCTTAGTCTCTAATATTAAATATCCACCTTACAAAGACCTCACTTTGCCTTACTACTATTACTAAAGCCTCTGCCACTATCTGATGGAATGACATTTGGCAAGAAATTTGTCTTTGCTGCATCATTTCTCCCTTTAAAATAAATAGGAATAATTCTCTACAGAAAACAAATATCTCCTTAAAGGAAATATTTTATTTTTTCCAACTCCATAGAAGGAATCCTGCTTTACTGTCCAGGTGATATTAATGTCTTCCTAAGCACAGTACAGACATTTATTAATTCTCAGCATTAAAATTCCTTAATTGACATTCCAGGCAGATGCAGACTAATTCTGGGCCTGTTTCCACCGCACCTTTTCCTGAGGTAGCTCTTCTGGAGCTTTCCAAAGGCTTTAGTACTGTCTGTGTCAGAGGTATTTACCTATACACCCCACATCCGCATTCAGTTGTGAAAGCAAGCTTCTTGAATTTGAATAAATTTTGGATAAAATACCTATTCTACATGTAGTGGTAAACTACTTATGTGCAGGCCTTTGATATAAGGGTATAAAGTGCAGACTTGCTGCCCAGCCTAGGATTGGACTAAGTTTGACAATACCTGCTTATTTGTTTTGCATAACTCTGCAAAATCAGTTTTGGGACCCTTCAGCCAGCAGATAATGAAATAAATTTACTCTGCTATTTCTGTGGGGTTTTCTGGTCACCTTTAGTCACCTGTGTGACTTGATTCACACAGTACAATTCAATATTTTATGATTCATGAGCTCTAGAAAAGAGAAATCCAAGTTTCAATGTAATTGCTTACTCTTTTGTACCAATTGTTTGGGAAATTATACCTCTTATCCAAGAGTTCTGCTTGTTATAATAACAACATAAACAATATAAGCTGAGTGTACCACCTTGAATATCATTTATGTTCTTAAAACTTACAGCAACAGCTGACTCTTGAAAGCTGGAAGTCCAAATTCTTTCATAGAAAGAGCAGAACATGGGTTTCTTGGCCTCTGCATAAATATTCCACCCACACAGCTTCTGCTTTCTTCCATAAGAGAAAGAAGGCAATCTTAATATAAAAGTTCATTAGTGGAATTAGCAATTGACTTGCAAATCAAAATTAAATACTATAATCCAGAGAAAGACAAATTTTTATGAAACAAGGCTCTTTTTGGTATTTCCTTATTTTAGTGACTAGTATTTTTGTGATCCTTTTGCTTAGATATGCAGCACATGTGGCTTCATTATTAGAGTGTGTACTGAAAAGTGATATATGATTCAATGTTTTGAAACACTTCCATTGACCTAGTTTTTGAGATATCAGAAATTATTATTGCCTTCAGAATTATCATATATTTCATGTCATTCTCATGAAACATCATGCTTAAACATCAAAATGTACAATGTTCTGCCTATATAAGCCATAAAAATGTGAACATTTATGGACTGACTATACACGATTTAGATCAGATCCCAGCAAAATATTAATAACGAATTACAGCTGCTGTCAAAGACACCATGAAAGGGTTTTAATTTTCAATAATATAAATGAAGCATGTTATGCAACACATAATGTCCCTTTACAAAGGTTTTTATGTGTTCCCAGCACATACAGTCCTTATTTTCCAGAGAATCATCTGTCTCAAAGTGAAATTCATCTATGTGTAGACAGGCAGCATAAGGCCTGTGAACTACTTATTTTAATTTAGTTACAACCTAAAATTAAATATAATTGGAATGCAAACATTGCATTGGTCTTGTGTTGTTTCAAAGAACAATGGTAAGTATCACACTTTTAACCCTTTAGGAAAAAGTACAGAAAGATTTTTCAGATAATTTCACTTATATTTGTCCACAATTTCTGTCTTATTATCTGCTACATTTAAGGAACAACTGAAGAAATCATGAGCTGTTGAAGAGAGCAATTCAGAAGACAGAAATAAGTTTTTGTTTAATACCCTGCCAATGCTGCCATTGTGAACACTAGCAATCAGGAATCATCCGTGCCAGAGTCTGCAATGGATTCAGTCCAGGGCTCCACATCCAAAATCAGTCTGTCATTGACTCTTTGTTAATATATAAATCATTTACTGAAGCATAGCCAGTCAAAACAGAATACCATTTGTGTGCACGTGAAGGTCTGGCTATTCCTGCCAAGAGTGACTCATATTTAAGGGGCACAAAGAAAAGGAAGGCTCAAAATGCATAATTAAGGTCTGATTTTTTGTTGCTTGGAACTTGTATCCACATTTTTACCTGTGTAAAATACTGATTGATTGTTCAGAAAGTAAAACAGTTATTCACATTGGGGTAAAAATAGTACAATTTGTTAAGGGATCCTCAAATTCACAGATTATACCCTGCATGTATAAAAAACCCAAAAGCAACACCTTAAATAAAATTATTAGGATATGTGGGTGAGGTAAAAAATTAATGACTTTTCATTATATTGTCTGTATATCATTGCAGAAAAAAATTGATTTTATAAATTGATTCATATACTCATTGTTTTTCCAAGATGCTGTACTAACAGAAATAGGAGTGAGCAGAACAGAACTGCATTCTGTGATCATCACTTACACACTGGCAAATGCAACCCTTAGCTGTTTATTACATAAAGTACTGTAATGGGAAAAATACTTCTCAGGATCAGAGATGTATTTCTTATAGCAGCTGTATATGCATAATAAAGACCCTGCCTCTGGAGGTTTATTGGCACCTTAGATGCAGACACTTGCAAACAATCTTCATGTGTGTTTGAAAATCACTAATATGGCTGCAGCACTGAGAATATTCTGGATGCTGAAGGTAATTGTAAGATTTCTGTGAATACTCCAATAACATTAAAAAGTCACAAAGTAAAAGTGCACACTTTTCAACTATGACCCTGCATGCTAAAAACAAAACAAAACAAAACAAAAAACCAAAAAACAAAAAACAAGGGAATTCTGGTGCTGGCAGCAAAGGGGTGGCTGTGCTCCACTTCAACCTCAATGGCATTTCATTAGGGCATAGCAGCACAGATGACAGACCAGAGATGCAGCAGAGAGCAGTCAGTAAAACCATCACTGTATTTCAAGATGCCATCAGTAAAGGCCCTCAGGATGATTCTGTCTGGATTATGTTTTAGGTTAAGCCAGAGAAAATCTAGTTTGGATTTGGAAAGTTCAAAATCAAATATAAGACCTTATATCCCTCCCTACATTTCAATGACATTAAGTCTTCCCTGCCTTATCAAGTAACAATATAGTGGCTGCTCAGGAAACCTGAAATACGAATGGGACCTGCTGGTCTTGTCAACACTATATTGACTCACACTGGTGTTGATTCTTAGTCTGTTCCAAGAACTAAAGAGGCAGAGCAGTTCTGCAATTAGGTGCCCACAATATTTATAGTATACAGGCCTTGTTTATCTTGAATCAAACCCTCTTTAAAGTCAAAATTGGGAAGGTTTCCACAAATATTATTCTTCATTTTCAGAAGAACAACTCATAAGATCAATATTCTTTATCCACCTAAACTTGAGAAAATATTTTCTCACACTTCAGTAAAGTTCATGACATGAACATGGAACGACACTGACAGGAATCTAAGAAAATTAATAAAGTATTAGTCAAAACTAGGAGTATTTTGGTTCAGATTTATCAGTGCAAGGAGGATAACCAGTGGGAACCAGTAGAAACCAGGAAAAAGCAGTAATACAACTGAAGCAGTAATTGAATTAAACTGACTTTGAAATTTTATAATGTCAAATCAAAGGATACAATCTATTAATTCACAGTCTCAATTTTGAGAATAAAAATATTAACAAACACAAAAGAGAAGATGAATTTGCAAAGACGCCCCAAGAAAGGCAGACAGCTACTAATTTACTCCAGATTCAGTTCTGGTTCTGTGCTCTGTCATTAGAATTATGACTCCCTCACTTTTTTGAGTGGAATGACCTAATGAAGAGGGAATGACCTAATGAAAACCAAGATATGGTTTACTTAAAGATTTGTTGTAAAAAAACAACTCTTGAAACCATATAATGATTTTTCCAACAAGTATCCTCAAATAACCAAACAGAATTCAATTTAGTTTTACAAGATTGACTATCAAGTCAATTCAAGCACTTTATTGAAAATATTTTTTAATGTTTATAATTTAATATACTTAATATGAGAGTCAGGTTAGTGAAAAACTATATGTGTTACTTATCTATAATTTATCCATACCTGATTACATACAATAATATTCATAGTATTTCCACGGTTTTAAGGTAGAAAATAACGCAATGTATTTCATGAACCCTGAAAAACTGAGACAACCTGTATTGGATTATAAAACATTGGATCTTAGCACAGAATTTTCAAAGAATTACAGAATTGTAGAATGGCTTGAGTTGGAAGGGACTTTAAAGGTCATTCAGTTCCAACTCACTTGCCATGGGCAGGGACATCTTTCACTAGACCAGGTTGCTCAGAGCTCCATCCAATCTGGCCCTGAACACTTCCAGGGATTTGCATGTTATATTAAACAGTTCTTTATGCAAATAACTCACACTATCCAATCTTCATCAAATTTTAATCTCTGAATAAAACAAAATGTTCCAGAAAAAATATTTTTTTTCTTTGTTCCCTAAAAAGAAGTCATTTAATTCATACATTTAATACTGAAAAGGACTGGTTTACTTTGTTCAGAATCACTATCTTAAATACTAATTTAATAAGAAAGAATTTGCCAAATCCTGTTTTTAAAGAAGTAGCCTTCTATGAAAGCATTTTATGCTCAAACATATCATTAAATCTATCTTATGTACAGCCAGGTTGATTTAGTTATATTTTATGATTTAGTTATATATATAAAGCTATATTAAAAGACATTTTTAGATATCATGAAATGACTTTTAGACAGATGAAAAATGTTTGAGAATGTTAGCTAAGCAGCCATGAGAGTCAAGTCATAATTATATGTACTGTGCTTTGTTCTGTTGTACTATGTGTGAACTGGACATTTAGGTTGGTGAAAACATTCCTTTTCCTTCCTCCTTGCAATACAAAGGGTGTGATTGCTAGAGTCAGAAAAATGATTAACAGTTCCGTATGGTGAATCACTGTCAATTTTCAAACATTTGACAACAACTCATCTTTTTGATGCAGTTTCATTTCTGACTTGAAACCACATGAATAGACAAAGGGTTATTTCATTTTCATAACTGGCAATAAGCAGGTATTGAAAACATTTTGCTATTTCCATGACTTGAGGGAGGAGTGCTTGCAGACAAAATACTTTTAAGATAAGAAACAATTTGAAAAAAAACCATCCCAAAACTACACAACCCCTCCCCCAAGCAAACCATTAACAGTTTTCTTCACTAAAAGGTACATTTATGTTATATTGGAAATTCATAGAATTGATGGATTACTCACTAGTACCAAGACGCTAGGAAAATGGAAATCAAGAGATCTAAATGAATGATGTCTGATTAAATCAGATTTTTTTGTTGTTTTATATTGGCCATCACTTCTACAATTCTAAATTGTCTAATTTTTAACAGCTAATATTTTTGAAGAATCCTAGTCTTACAATCTAAACTAGAATGTTTAAGATAATTGCACTTTCAGCCTTTAGCAAATGACAACTTATAAAACTTCTTTAACCTTTTTGCAGTTCTTTGACTAATTGTGACTGTGTCAGTGGCAAGATCTGATTGCAATACTACTCAAAATTTTAAGAACACTTTTGAAGATTTTTTTTTCTTTCCCCAAATTCCTCACCAAGGCAATAAGAATCTCATGGCTTTTTCCAACTCCACCAGAAGTTCCAAGGATGCACCCTGAACTCTCACTGCCAGCTGAGAACAGGCCAGCGCTGCAATACAGCCCAGTCCCCAGCAGAAACTCCTCACCATCAATAAAGATTTCCAGGTGATTCTAGTAAGCCACTGAGGTCATACCACAATGAACTGATTTATGTTATTGTTTGTAAAAGTATTCCCTGGTTTATTTATGGATTTTTTTACTAAAAACGTTATCTCCATTTTGAAGGAAGTGACAGTTACTTTTATTTTAATGAATATAATCATAAACTTTCTCAGTTTTGTTCTTTTTTTAATATATATATTGAAATATAAAATTTTAAATTTGAGTATAATATTTTTAACAACTGAGTGTGGATTTAACTCTCAAAGCTCTGCAATTAACGTTGTTTTAGTGCTGTATTTCTTCAAGTTTAACTAGACAATAAAGCAGAACTTACCTTTTACAGAGTTATGTTATATTCTCAGCAGTAACGATACTGCTCCCCAAAGATGTCCCCAGTGGGCTCAGTCTTCACTTTATTCACACAGTAAATGAATCAAATGAGTAATGCATCTTAAATAAAGGGGAGGTTATCAGCTTGTTTGCACCAGAGAGAGGGTAGCTGGTGTTCAATCATGACCTTGATGAATGCAATTTGACACACATGGGATAGTCCTCCTCTTGGCCTTTCCACTCTGCCTCCTGGTCTGTTGCCTTTTCTCTGTAAGTTAATTCTTTTCCTGAGGGGAAAACAACCAAAGAATAAAAAGGACCTTAACAGACCATGCAACAGCCATTTCCAGGAAAAAAAGCAATGAGCCTAAATTTGGTCTGTTTAGCAGTTCAGAGCTTCTATCTAGGGTTTATTAGCATACCATAAGATCAAGAATTCTGTTTTCCTCCTTGTTTTGCTTGAACCTTGACCTCATTTTCTACATTGAACAGTAACAAAATTGCCTAAACATCTCTGACCTTTTGGTCCAACTCTGTCCAATTACATTTACATAGTGCTAAAACATTCTTGTTTAGATTTCAGTTGTCTGTCTAAATTTAACAACACGTTTTACCATCTTTTATGATATGTGTCTACTTCTTCCATATTGGTAACATTAACATAGCAAATTCCCCAATTACCTGATGCACCACCTTTTTCACATCTACAGCCTTTTGTGCTTATTCCAGATGATTTTAAATATGTCTGCCATTTTTTAAAAGCATTTTAGAAACTCTTCTCTCTGCAGCCATATATTAGGTTCCAAATGACCTTACAAATATTAAATACATAACCAATGATACTGGTAATGTATTTATTTATTTATACACATACATATACACATTGTTACATACTGTCTAAAGCATAAAAATTCAGTAGATTATATCTCATCAAGAATTAAAACAGAAGATCTATTGCAGTGGAAAACAAATGCTCTGTCTTTCCCAAGGACAGAAAAAACAGTTTGTAAGCCAGTGAAGTATGCAGAATATTTTGTGATTCAAAGTTTTAGAAAGAGCCTTTAGATTCTGGAAGATCATTATCATTATTTATGTTCACCTATGAGAAGGGCCAGAGGGAGGATCTGGGGAACTATAGGTGTGTCAGTCTGACTTTGGTGCTAAGAAAGATTGTGGAACAGATCATCCTGAGTGCCATCACATGGCACATGAAGGACAACCCAGAGACCCAGCCCAGCCAGCACAGCTTTAGGAAAGGCAGGTCCTGCTTGACCAACCTGGTCTCCTTCTATGGCAAGGTAAGCAACTTAGAGGTTGAGGGAAAGGCTGTGGGCATTTCAAAGGTTGTAGAAGTGGGTCTCTTTTCCCAAGCATCAAGTGATAGTATGAAAGGAAACAGCCTCAAGCTGAGCCAGGGAAAGTTTTGATTGCACATTAGGAAACGTTCAATTGTCAAGCATTGGAACAGGTTTTTGAGGGGAGTAGTTGAGTTGCCATCCCTGGAGGAACTTAAAAGGCAAGAAGATGTGGTGCTTAAGGACACAGTTTGTACTTGTTGGACTTGATAGTGGTAGGTTTACAGCTGGACTCAATGATCTTAATGTTGGTCTCCAACTTAGATGATTCCATGGTTTGCTCCTTCATTCAGAGAATCCATGCTGTGACTGTATAGGACTTCAAGACCCAGAAACTAATGTTGTATTCATGGAGAGAGAGAGAAGCACCTTGAAAAGCTCATATTTTTTATCATACCTTTCACTAGGTTTTTGGACTGTAACAGTGAAGTATTGTAAAAATGAAAGCAACTGTAAATGAAAATACTGGGTTTCAAACCTCCTCACACAACCCTAAAAAAACACAACCCCCTCACAAAACTATTATTTGAATTCATAGGTCATGGGCTATCTGTGTTTTAGTCCAATAGCAATTAATAATGTTAGAATATACCATCTAAATGTGTTCATATGAGTATTTATGTAATGGTTATGTTTCTCTTAATTTTTTCAGAAGTAACATTTGGTAGATTGCAGTTTATTCTGAATAATTGCAAACTACATAATTTCTTATCACTCAATGCACTTTAGTCACGTAATAGCAATATTTACCCATAGAAGAAAATTGTTCTGCTCCATATTCCAAGGGAAGTCAGGGGCAAGGGGAGGGAATGGGGTGGAGAATGTAAACTTCTATGTACATTTTAATCTTTTCAGCAGATTTAACTTTAATTTTTCTAGATTCTAAACTATATCTCTTTGGTTGAGCAAATCTCCGGTAGAGATAAAATTCTGCAAATATATCTGTTTCTTAAGAAAGGTATTTATCTAACCATTCAGCACAAATATCTGTGAAATGCTAAGCTGTCTCAGCTCCCTTCCATGAAAATGAAGGCTACTTAGTGCTTCAGAGAATAAGCCTCAAGCTAGTACAATTGCTCACCCATTTCTTCTTAATTTCAATGAAATTCTTCAGATAAAATAGAAAGAAAACCTTTAAGAAAACATTCAGTTGATAGTGTACTGCAAATATTTATGTTAAGTTCTTCATTTATCCAAAGATACCTGTACCTCACCTGCTGTTATTTGAAAAGACAGGAGTCAATTAATGGTATCTCATACAGCTTTCCAAATTACATTCATGTTTATGAAAACAAGAATTATTTGAAAAAAGTGGGAAAGCTGAGCATCAAACTTAAGCCTTTTCATGTTCAATTATGTATTCATCCAAGAATCATATTTTCTAGTTTCATTATAAAAAGCAAACAACAGGAACAAGTATAGGACATTATTATGCAGAAAAGAAGGCTTGACAGAAATTTCTAAATCAATAGCTCAAATCTAGGGAGAGCCGAGAGTAATATTTAAAATGAGCTCAAAGTAGTCTCAGAGTTATTGATTTGATTCCACTACAGCACATTTCCAGCACTTCTATTCTCTGCAAGTCTTATGGGTATAATTATTCTGTCCTTCAGGAACTATACTGGTTAAAGCAAAAATGACAAAACTGAATAAATTTTGTCTTATTTTTTTTAGTACTATATTGCCCTTTAATACTGCGTAGGAAGGATTTTTTATCTGTCATTTTTACATACTTAAGAAAGAAAGAATGATTGAAAGTGGGTAGATCTTGACAATTTTCAGGTAGGCTTATTCTTTCATAAGCTATGCATCCAATATTCTTACATAAACCTAGTATGCTTTCTGTTGTCAGGACATCCCCAAAAATAAAGACAACAATGACTTCATTTTCTCTTGTCAGTTTTTCTACTTATAAAAGAGGATAAAAATTATATCTACCAGCTAACAAACCTACCACACAAGATGTATGGGAGGATGAACTTGTTGACAAGCTACATTCTGGAAGCCTAGTGAAGATCAAACATCTATTTAAATTTGCAATATATGTGGATTTCTATAAAATTGTATACATGTCAGTCCCCAGTTATAATTTGAAAATAAATAACTGCTCAACGTTGAAATTCTCAATCTTTGTTAAACACAAAAGTAGAGGCGTATATTTCAGAGCTATTGAGCAGCTGTGAAAATGAGGACACCCTAGGAGTGTGCAAGCCTGCTGCTCTATGCAACACTAACATACATTCACACAGTGTGCAGTAGCTGCCAGGACTTTGCTCATTATACTGCTGTTGGGTGTGCTGGAAATTATAGTGCATTACGAGTGGTATACTCATCCAATGATCAGAAGAATGTGTTTCATTCTTTCCTTAGGCCTAACAGCATCTGCCTCACATATTATTTTGTTTGCAGATGCTCTAACCATGAAACTGTACAAGATGCTCTCCTCCTGCCTTAGTTAATACACTTCCTTTAGGGACATAAGGCTAATCAGGCCAGAGATGGAAAATGCAAGAAATGAAAGACAGCTTGTGACTATGTTTCCTCTTTAGGACCTACACAGAAGCTCTAATTCATATTTAAAAATGTTACAGTGTTGGTGTTTCTGATGGAGCTTTAGACTCCCTTGAGCTACACAACATAGGGTAGAGTAGAGAAGAGTAGAAACATGAAGGAAATATAGAATATAACATCAACAATTTTACACCCAGGAAGTTCTCTGGGTTTTAATGGCTTATCCCTTGTTGTACCCCCTGGTGCTGCTTATGAAATTCTCTGCACTGTGTGATGTGCCGTGTGCTGTAGGATTTAAAGCGCACAATACACCAGATTAAGGCAAAAACTTTCATATGTCTTTTTTGCAATTTTCACTGGAATCTAAGTAAACTGAAATCTCTATCTCTATGTGAACCATCTTTAAAAACCTTGTCAGGAATTTTATTCTTCTCGTCTGAAAGAAATAGAAAAGGATTTTCCAAGCAATGTAGTGAAAGTGCAGCATTCATTCTCCTTAAAAATATATTCTCCTTCACCAAAGAAGACTCATCAGACATAAATACTCTGTAAGATTAATTTTTGTAGAAAAAAAATTCAGTAATTTTCTATGTATGTGCCAAAAAAGACTTCATGCATCTTGATATGCCCATATTCATAAACACACAGACATATATATAATATATATATTACAATACTTAAAAATCTCACAGATTATATGCAGTAGAATACCTTAGGGGGGGGGAGCTAAGAGAAAGATTGAGATACATCCAATGACTATTTCATCCACATATAAATATATTCTAGTTTCCAGATAGAATTGTTCCTTATCAGCATGCTATGATTTTTTATTCTGATGCATTATAAAAATTGGCTCAGTCTGTGCAATGTGTTAAATGTATTTTAGTTCCACATTTGTAATTATACATACAAGTATATTGCGTGATAGTAAGACTGTTCAAGCTGGCTCTGCCAGTTGAGATCATTTATGGCATACATATTTTAGTCCTCAATAATGAAAATGTTTGACTTTGATTTGCTATTTATATTTTCTACTATTAAAAATCATTCCTCTGTCTTGGAAAATAAATACTGATTTTTCAGATGCGCTCATTTATTCAGAAGACCTAATAAGCTGAATTTTTTTGTGTTATTGTTATATTATCCCCACTGTTCAATCTCCATTCTTCCTTAGCCAGCTTCAAGGATAATTGATCAGTATTTAAAACAGGTTTTATTGAGAGTCATCTATCAGTTGTAAAGTTACGGTTTCTATATATTACAAATACCCACGTATTTGCATCTCCTCATTAGGAAAGATCCCAATTCTGCTGTACCTCATAAGGAGACATAAAATGATTCTTCTAGTAGCTCAAATCACTTTTAATTTAATGATTCCAGAGACCTCGTTTTCCCCTGAACAGTCTAAACTACCATAAATCACAGGAATCACATGGCTTTTCTCATTTACCCCACTAGATTGTAAAGTTAGTAAATTACAATAGCGTGAGAATTTGCATGGCTTTTTCAAGATGATTGAAAAGGGGGAAAATCCAATTAGTTTAGGCTGTAATGTAAACTTTATGAATATACAGAGAACTTCAGAAGAAATAACAATCTTATACTGCTCATACTCAATCCTGTTATATTTAGGTGTTTTCAGCTTTTGAATGTATTCATACTTGCATCTTAGATGTAAGTGTTCAAGATAAATGAGGGTTTCTTCTTTGAGTTCACCACAAAAGCATATAAACTTGTTTGTAGGCATATCCTTTAAAAATTAATAGGAACATTGTATTTCAAAAAATTTATCGGCATAATATGCAAAGACTTGAACCCCAATATTTTACAGTCCTGTTGTCAGTATTCTCTTAACAAGCAGTCATAGTTTAGAGCATTTCTTATTTTATTAAGAAATGCTCTAAAATTCAGTATGCATATAAACTTTTTACGGAAATTACATATCACTGTAGAGAAATTAAAGTTTTTATCCAACATCCCATTAAGCCTATACAGCATTTACATTCATAATGCACCTGTGGTGGCTATATTTGAGTGTTAAACACTGATGAAAACTCTCTTCCTAAATTGATTTAGATTTTCTAAAATAAATAGACAGTAGCTAATGGAGATGATTTTGAAAGAGAAAGTAATGAACATGATTAATAAAACTTGGGCTCTTTTAGAAGTTAAAAATTTAGATAAACTGATTTTATCTGAAGTCAGTAACAATGAATGTAAGATAAAAAAAATAATAATGTAAGAAACATTGAAGAAATTGTTGTTCAGAACTGGAAAATTAAATATTAAGAATTTAAAGAGTGCTTTCATTGTAAGGAAAAAAGTTATTTTTTTATGTTTGTTCCAATATATGCTTCTGAACTAGATATTTAGGACATACTCTCCTCTTAGGCTAGT
The DNA here is from genome assembly GCA_013397245.1 of Thryothorus ludovicianus. Lineage (NCBI taxonomy): Eukaryota > Metazoa > Chordata > Aves > Passeriformes > Certhiidae > Thryothorus > Thryothorus ludovicianus. Next base: position 122,146 of record VZTB01012704.1, on the reverse strand, counting down.
AGGAACCAGTTGCATACAAATGTAGCTAAATTGACAGCATGTTTTAACTTTTGCCTCTCTATGTGTCTCCATCTCTGTCTCTCTATTCCTATTAGCACTAAAATGGTTCAATACATCCTTTATAATTTCCACCTGTGTCATTTTTGTCCTTTACTTACTGACTTTTTTGATTGGACTCAACAAAAACTGCCTGCACAAAGTTTTCTAGTGAAGCCCTCAGTGCAGTAGTCTCGACCTCCATTTAGTTCCCATTCTTTTTCCTTTCCTATTTCTGCCTGTTCCCTTCTCTTGACAGTTGCTGGATATTCTGCTCTGGCTGCTGTGTCCTCCTACCTTGCCCCTAGTTCTGCTGCAAGGCATAAACGTCCATCTGTGCAGAGAGCATCATGCTGGGATGAAGTTATGAACTCCACTTTCCTCGTAGTAGCCTGTGTGGTCCTCGTAGAGCCTGTGACTCTAACAGGGTTGATAACACTCATGGTTGGTAACACAGCTCTGAGCACTGCTGGGACAGCAGTGATGGCTCCTGTTTCGCTCTCCACCACTTCTGCTGCACCAAAGTGAGGAGGGGTTGGGCAAGAAGTTGGGAGGGAACAGTCAGGGCATCTGACCCCAACTGACAGAGGGGAAATTCCACTCCATTTGAAATTTTGCTTATCAGTAATAACTGGGGAAAATATTGAGAAAGGTAGGGACATTCGTGATTGTAGCATTTGTCTTCCTAACTGGCCATTATGTGTGCTGAGGCCCTTATTCCCAGAATGCAGATGGGGATCTGCCCGTTGATGGCAAGTTATGATTCAATTCCTTATTTTGCTTCACTTGCACACATAATTTTTGCTTTTTTCATTAAAGTATCATTGTCTCAACCCAATTCTTTTTGTCTTCCTTAATTTTTTTTCCTTCCTATGTTTTGGGACAGAGTGCTGACCTAAACAGTGGGAGTAAAGCTCTCGGCAAAGGATGACTGACTACATGGTCAGTCTAGATTTATGTTGCTTATTGACATAAATTTATCTTCTGTTTCTATACAAGTTACTCCTAAGAGTCCCAGTTTTTTGTTTGTTGTTTTTTTTTTCCTGTGCAAGAAAGATCTCAAGACTTTAGTAATGAGTTTTCCTCATGGGTGTCTGTTTGAACACAGCTAAAGTAATTCTCTGGCTCCTCTCTTCCATGAGACCTTACTTGTTACCCTCTTCCTTGAAAACTCTGAACACCTGCAATATCTGCCTGTCTTTCAGGTCCATAAAAAGAACACTGACTTTGACTGAAGGACTTCTTGAATAAGCCATGCCAAAATCTTGAACTTTTTTTTTTTTTTAAGGGGAATAAGATAAACCCCTTCTTGTCCATTATAACATCCATCTGAGTTATTATTACACTTCAGCGACCATCACATCCTATCTCCAGAAATCTCTATCTTGACCCAGTTGTATCCATGCTCATGCAAGGACCATTTTCCAAGAAAATTTAGTGTGCATTGTTTAAACACAAATAGTTTAATCTACACAAAATGCATAATTAGGCAGATTACCACAACTATAACAGACATGCATTTAAGCTTTCTTTCAGCAAAGAACACATAGTCAGAAAGATATTTAAGCATATATTTAGACAGACAGCAAGACAGCAATTAATGAACTACTGACCCATACACAGCACAATGAGAGAATATTTGCCTGTTATTTCTTCAACTGTCCTGAATGCACACTTTCATAAATAATCAGACAGCTACTATCTGATTTTCTGAAGAGATTACAATATTTTTTTAAAAATGTCTTGCATCTCCTTCATGGTTCATTTTGATAAGGGAGCCCTAAGTACAAATCCAGACCCAGTAGTTATGTGTTATGTGCAGTACGATAGATCAAGCAGCATGTTCAGCGTGAAGAGAACCTGAGAGTGCAGCAGATAACTCTGGCAGGGAAACTGATTGCTAGAGCTGATTGAACATTTTAAAACATAGTGTGTGTATATTTATTTAATAATGAATTGCTGTCTGGTTCAACCATACACCTTCTTGCTAAGTCTTAATGCATATTTGTGGAGGATAGTTTTAATTCCCACAAATTTTGAAGAAAGGTTGTCCAGTATATAAGGTCTTATATTCACATGTAGCCAAAAGCATCTGTGACACAAAAATTTTTCTCTTTATTAAAAATACTATTATCTGTACAGTTAGCAACCATAATATAACAATGATTTAGAAGATGTAGGAAAGAGCCCACAATCTTTAAATAGCATTTCTAGAGAAGAACATATGTCACATGTCTAGGTTCCAGATAGCAGATGATCTGAATGTCCACCTACTTACAGTCTGAAGATACTTCTAGACATGTAGAAGTGCCAGGAAACAGCTAATTATGGAAATAACTTATACCTTGCATTTGTCCTCCTTTTTGTACAAGTGTAAATTACTACATCAACAAGAAGTAATAAAGTATATTCTTAAAGAAGACTAAAAAAAATGCTCATTTCATGCTGAATATTCACTATGATTATTTAGTTATCTCCTGCTTCAATGCAATACTCTGACTCCTTTTCAGTATCAACCACTTGCTCTTGTCTATTGCAAGTGCTTAACAGAGACACAACCCAAACATTAATGGAAAAAGAAAGCTCACCTATAATATGACACACATAGTCAACAGTAGGTATCTTTCCTGACAGTAATGAATTTCCATTTCTGTTAAGCACCATTCATGCACAGTAAGATGGAAGATTTTAGCACTTTTATGAGTCAAAGGAATAGAAGAAGGAATGAAATGGACTACTTGTTAGAGTCCTACTTAATTCTTTACATTATCTCTGCTTAATTTTTAATGTTATCCCTGTTATATACATATATGTACTTCTTTATTTTAGATATGTAAGTGACTTATCATTTGAAAAAATCATTTAGAGTCAGCAGAAATTACATCTGTGCCTGGAGAGAAGAATAGGCTTCTACTGTTTATAATGGATTCATTAACCATGTGCACAATACTGTGAGCAGATCTTTAATTGCATTAGGTTCTGATGCGAGTCTCTGTCACAATTTCTTACAGTGTTTACATTTTCTTCAACTTGTACAATTTATGATGTGTTTATGTTTGCATTATGCACTTGTGGAAGGACATTTCAGGTTCAGAAGGACATTCTCTCTCGTCACATTAAACTAGAATATCAACAACTTTCACTTCCTATTTCTCACCTGCCTCCCTGTCAGGGTATTTACACTTCCAAGGCCGATGCCCAGGATATAATGCATGGAGTGACTTAACTNCCCCCCCCCCAAAAAAAAAAAAGGATTTCCATAAGCCCATAAGCCATGAAGTCACAGAATTAGTTCCCCCTAGCACAAAATACCAAGAGAAAAGAGTTCTTTGCCTTGCTTTCTCAACCACTGAGACACTTCCTGCCAGTTATTACTCATGGCCATGCCTTTACTGGAGTTAGACACCTGAGCTATACTTAGCCTGTAAAAAGACAGCAATATTGCTGCTTCCTGAATGCTCAGCTAGGTCACAACATTAGCAGATAGAAGCTTTTACACTTACTGAGAAGTGTCACTTCCATTGAAACTCTTCTACATTCTAGAAAATATTTAAATAATCATTGAACCATGTAGAATGGGGAAACAGTTCTGTAGTCAATGAAGCAGCATACTTGGAAGACTTTCAGTCTGCTCCCTGCATCAGTATCTAAGTATAACATAATCCCTGTGCTCTTTGCAAATTGTTTTTTTCACAGCTGAACTTTTATTAGAATTAAACAACTTTCTTTTTCTCATTTACAGCCCAAATGGACCATCCCAGGCCTTTTCCATTTATTTCTGGCAAGCAGAATTCTCAACAGAATTGCTTGTGCTACTCAGCAGCTTTCCAAGACAATAAACACAGAACAAGATGTTTCTAAGAAAAAACAAAAATGTAGGTTTTTTTTTTAACAGAATAACTTTCTGAATGGTAAGAAGACCGCAATTCCATACTAATTGTCTACTGCAGAACATTCAAATGTCCATTCTGAGTCCCAAATCAGATATTTATCATTAAAGTACATCTGTTTTCTAAATTGTCACACACAGCTATGATGGACCTGAAGGAGGAGTACACATAGATACAAAAATCCACACTTTAATTTCAGAAACTCAGTTGAGCCAGCAGCTAGAAATAAATCCTTGAAAAACTTATACACAATTCTTTCCTATTATGAACACCCATTTTACTAAATAATAGTTTTGTGTAACCAAAAATGAGATAAGACAGGAATTTGGCCACATGTTTTTGCTTACTGTGTAAAACCCAGAAATATTAACAAATAAGATATGAGAAAATGTTGCCTCTGTGTGATCTTACACCATTTTGGTGCCTGAGACAAGGAAGTAACCTATACTTTCTGAAACCTAGTGAATCAATCTCCTAAATTCATTTAGGAATGCATTGTCTTGTACAAATACAGAATCAAAACACTTCACTAAAACTTGACGCAGAGAGTTTTTCCTCTGGAAAACAACAGAAGTAAAATGGAATGAGCAATGTGTACAAGTGATTTGATGTTACAATGTTTTGAGCTCAGTGGAAGTTTTGCCTAATTAAAATAAAAAGTATGCAAAATTGTGGTTTGTATATTTTAATCTCCTATCATATATTTTAATTTGAGGGATTGATATTGCTTGTCTCTGTTATCATTTTCTTTCTCATACCTTTTCTTATGTCTGTAAAATCAAATACTTGTGTTTGTCATTTCACATTTTCACCTGAAAGAAGCAGAAACTCTTGCTCATCTTGTGAACATATATATCATAAAAGGGGAAAGAAAAACTGTCCTGACTATTCAATGCTTCAAAATTTAATGTTTGTCGTCTCTGAAGAAACTCCTGATTGATTGACTTCCTGTGAGATGCTTATGGGGGCTGCAGTATCAGTAATACAGATTGCTACACTCTGGGCCTCAGACCCATGGCAATTATTGTTGGCTAAAATGAGACCTGAAGATGTTCTTCTCTGCCAAATGTTCCAAAAAGGATCACTATTGGCTAAGATAAACATGGAGACACTCTCTACAAAGACTAACATGCTAACATGACTTGACAAATGTCTTGAGGTTTCAGATGCTAAGAGTTCAAAAATACTGAAAAGAATTATTACTGAAGCAAGAAATTTTAATTGTTTGTGTCATTGACAGGTTTTTGTGACATCTGAGTCACTCAAGACTATTGATTTTACAGAAAAAAAAAATCTGGTAAGAGGAATATCAAATAATATTCCTGCTGAGGAAGAATAAAATAACCTTGAAAAGAAGATGCATTATGTTATTTCTTAACAAGTGCAAAGTTTCTGAAACACAAATTTCTGGTAGAATATCTATACATAAAATAAAATGAAATGTTTTAAAAAATTAAACTTCTCTGTTTTTGAAGAATAAATATTCTCTAAGATAATATTACAGTAGTCATCTTTAAAGATCTTTAATTGTTTTCAATGTTTTAAAAAAAGAGATTAAAAAATGAAAAGGCTGTGTGTAATGTCTAGTCCTCTTGCAGCAGTCAATCCCAAAAGATATCATTAAGACCAAAATTCAGACCTTAAGAAAGGTCTGAATTAAAAATTAAAACTTGAAGGTTTATATAGTTGGTCATACAAATTTTAGAAAGATTGGAAGGGGTGTGTGTGTGTGTCTGAAAGTGTGGGACCAATTTTCAAGGGAATATATAGAAGCTAAGTGTTTAATTCTCCCTAAAATCTGAGCTCCAGGTTTATATATATTTTATACAGATAGACCCTGTATAAAATGAAACCCTTACAAAATTGGAAACTAAACACTCTGCAAATTAAATGACATTTTGGCATGGTGTACTATGCATAGATAATCTACAGTATAAAGACCATTTCAAGCATGTGTGAAAAAAGAATTAAGCTGAATCAGTTACCACATCTCAAACACCAGGAAAACCAAGTAGGATGAAAAGGTTTCTACTATTTTTTCTCCTACTTCTTTTTATCTCTATTCACAATTACTATTTTGAAATGATCTAGAGGATAGCTTCATCTATTTTTACATTTATATCTAAATTTTACAAAGATTCATAGGAAAAAATTCCTATGAAGAGGCAAAAAAAACAGACCTAAGTTTTTTGCTCAACCAACCATATTTGTGAACAGAAAACAGCTCACATTTAAACTTTGAAGTGTAAATATGTACTCATAATTACAGTTTTAATAATTAATTGACATTCAGATCTGAAACATGAAACCCATTGATATATGATAAAAAGGGAGGCCAGGAGGGAGGAGACAGGCTGGAAAGTCTGGGGATTGTAGCTGGATGATTACTTTTGACTGTGGGGAAGGTGAATACTAACGTGTAGAAAACTTTTGTCTCCTAGAACACCTAGTTAACAAGTCATTCTAACATCATTTCTGCAGAACAGGTACATTACCTGCCTTGCAGTTTTCTTGCAGTGGAATTACCATCCGTGACTTGGAATCCAATAGGTTGAAGCTCTTCACCATGACTGACAAATCTAGTATAAATATAGCAATATTGTCCTACATGCCTTCCCAAAATCATTTTTTTTCAAAGAAACAAGCGACATGATTAGAATTGTTTAGCTGTTTTCTAAGGTCACCAAAAGGAGGTAAATTCATGCAAACGCTGCTCAATATATGTGTGAGTCTTGGGTCTGTTTATCAGGATATGTGACCTCCATCTTGCATTTTTAGCCACTGTGAATACACAAAAACCCACCCATTGACCCAGTTAGATGGTTAGTCTATACGAGGATTACCCATGACATTTTCAAGAGGACTGAAGAAGAGGTGTTAAGCTCTTGTGACCATAAACTTCAGAACCAGATTCGATATCTTACACTGATCTGCTAACATTACTCTTTCAGTTGCTTCAGAGCAGTCAAAAATATTATGTGTTTTCATGAAAACTGCACTCTCTGTAGGCAAGTCTCTTAGGTCTGCCTTCAGTACAAGTATTTAATTTGCAAATATTCATTTCAAATTGCGAGAGATAATCACATACTGATGACCCTGAAAAAGACAAATAAAAGAATGTAAAAGTTCAGGAAGGATCACCTCCAGTTATAGAGATTACCCCTTTGAAAACTTGAAAATGAACTGTAGCTATGTTTTAAATCATCCTGTCATCTCTCTGGTATTAATACAGGTTTAGCTACTCAGAGTGTCTTTTTTATTAATGCTTTTAAATTTCCCTTTGATTTGAGGAGCAACACAAATATTTCCTCATTATTCACTGTTCTTTCCATTCCTAAGATATCAGAAATTTTATTCTTAAGTACCTTTGAAGACAAATTCTCTTGAAAATCAGAAAAGAGGAAGCTTAGAAGAGCAAGAAAGCATAGACAAACAAAGGCAATTTTCCTTTCTACTACATATTTGATAAGTGTTTACTACAACTTCTGTTTGTTTCGGGTTTTTTGTCCTACCATGTGAGCACGACTACCCCAGTTCCAAACAACATCATGGTCTTTTGGCTCACCCCTCCTGTGTTACGTGTGGCTTGTGCTATCATTCAAACACAAAAAGGAACAACCTTGTGCCAGCCAGGGAAAGTGTGCTCGCTGCTCTTCAGCAAAGACTGAGAGCACAGCCTTGAAATTATAGAACAGCTGAGATTCAAGAACAGCTGAGACTGAGAAAGAAAGAAGCAGCACACTGAAGCCTTGGCTTTACACATCTGAGTAGTCTAAATGACTTGTGAGGTTTTGGTGTATTGGGTGACATTTATTGCTTCCACAATCAGAAGGTTTAGACCTACTGCCACAATGCATATTGCAAAGTCAATGAGGCTCACCCAATAATTCCTGCGTGAGGCATGAAACACCAAGCCCTGAGTGAAGAATGCAAGTTTACATCCTTTTACTGCAACAGTTAGAAAATAGAGACCTCACTTCCAATCTAAACTCATAGAGTTGACACTTCAGTCTCCAGAGGTTCCATTTCTTGATACATTAGAAAGATAAAAAGATATTAAATATTAGGCAATTCTTTCTATCACTTAGACTTTATTTTAGATGAACAGAAAAGTGTTTCTTAGCTCTTTTTAGAATTCAAAACTTTCTGTGACTGCTCATGTGCACACCAAAACTCCTATGTTTTCATCGCAGATAGAGAATGTCATGACAGAACCATAGAAGTCTGTAGTAATTAATATTTTAGTAAGAGCCTAGAAGGTTTTTTAGAAGCATTGAACCAATTAATGAGGGCCATAAAATCTCAAGCTGTGTTTTCCTTGACCATGAGAAATTGTAACATGATCTGGCAAGTTTTATGAAAAATGAATCTGCACATCATCCAAATACAAATATAAAGCTATATGCCTACTTGTAGAATGATAAATTTGGCTTACAGAAATGACCATGAAATTAAGGAGCGGTTTGAAAGGAAAATTCCTTCTTTAACTAAAAATGAATGTTCCCAAATACTTCTCTGTTATATTTGTGCAGCACCACTCATTACTGCCCAATTTTGATACAGCAGTAGATTGTATCTTGATATGAGGTTATCCTGCTCAACTCAAATCTCATCTCAGCAGTTTTGCTTTTCTGTTTTCTTGCAAAGTAGTTTTTTTATTATGTCATATAAACTCAAGAAATTATTTATATTTTAAGCATTGGAGAAGAAAAAACCTCTTCGATTACACTTTCGCAGACGTCCTAGGTGGATTTATGTTGTCTTTTGCTTTGCTCCCCACATTTACCTTTTCAGTAACAATGTTTCATTTGGAAAAAGCTTCTCTCCTTTTTATATGTGCTATTGCAGCAGAATACGCCATCAAAACTAACATTGTGAGGCTTGCTTTTAGGATTTACATGAAAAAACCTATATCACACTCACTTTGGGGATTCATTTCTATTTATCAAAGCATTTGTTATTTTAATAAACAGTTTAGTATTTTAAGCATCAGTTTCTTACATATTCAAAAAAAAAAACAAAGACAGCTCAAAAATGCTAGCAGCAGCACCAAGAGAAAAATTTAATTTTCCAACAAGCTGAAGATTTTGCGTTGTTAAATTCTGTGATGAAGACAGAGTAGGAGGAGATCTAAGAGAGGTGAGCAAAGTGTGAGAGGAGAGGGGGAGGACATGGGGAAAGCATATGGGAAGGGCTTTTCTCTCTTTTAACATATTTCTTGTCTCTTCCTATTGCCATAGTTCCTGACAAAGTAAAACCTGCTGTTGTTACTGTTGAGGGAAGAACAGTGGACTAGATAGACCATCAGTCACACCTAACAGAGCATTTATCAGGTTCTCGCTTTTTCCTCACTAGAAATACAAAAAAAAGGGAAAATTTTCTGGCAAACACGGTAAAAGAGTGAGAAATGTACACCCTTAAACACACATTTATTACTTAGACAAATATCACGCTCAAAGACAGAGAGCAAACCACAAGGAAAAAAAGTTAAATTATCAGTCACAGACAATGATTTATTCAAATGCCAACCTAATGCCATTACCAGATTTTAACCACATGAGCTATGTTCCCATGACAGCCTGTAGTCATCTCTGATCCCCAGCACAGGACTAGAATGACTGAGAAAACAGACTAAGTAAAATAAGAAGGAAGTTGATAGCAAATCCTAAACTGGAATTACCACAATTCAGGACAACAGTCCTTAAGAGAACATTCTCTAACAAGCAGTTACATAAAAAATAGATTTTATTTGAACCTTCTCCAGTTTTCACTATTATTCCCAGCTAGAGCACAAGAATTGGATAATGTATATCAATAGTAGTAATGGCAGCAAAATACACAAATATAAAATTCTTGTACTTACTTTATCTAAACATACTGATATGCATTAGTCCTCCCAAGGAGGAGTTTTGGAGGAAGGCCTGTGAGTCTGTTTAGAGCCCCTTGCTTAGAGAACACTGCTCACGCTCCTGTTCTTTACAAACTCCTTTCTATTTGATAAGAAAAAAAATTAGTTATTCCAACTAATAAAAAATCCATATGATTTTGTACCAGGGACATGTGTTTCTTATTATGAGTTCACAAACTTCTGTAACTTTCAAATTTTGTCACCTATGATTTGGTTTGCCCCTTCCAAGCCATGGATGTTAAATAGCACATAGGCAATGAGCAGTTACTTTGTTCTCTCTCTGAAAATACAGCAACTCAGTTTGTGGCATATTTTTCAGACCTATTACCTTGCTCTTTAATTTGCACTACATCGATTTTGTGGTATTTTTCTTTCTGAATTAAAAACTGTCCCTCTAAATTACACTGTACTAGTACGACTATGAAAATTCTTTACTCTTCAAAAGTTTCTCAAAGATCTGTCATTTAGGAGGAAGTTTCCTTCCTTTTATCCATTTTCTGTGAAGTAGTTCTACTGCATTAAGTGCTGCAATTTTCCTTTTTTCTTGGTTTGTTATCCATTTCCTTCCATTTCTACTCCTAACAATATAAAGTTTAAAATATGAGTGTTTTCAACGTTTTTCTTTTATATAATAAAATGGTCTTAATGTGACTCCCAGAAACCTTTTGCATTTTGCCTTCAAGTATTTTTTCTCTATATTATTTAGATCACATGTCCTTTCCATAATGAAATCATACCTAATGAAAAGTTTTTCCTGCACCTTGGACAGCCTTTTTTGACTGATGAAAATTTACAATTTTTAGAAATTCTAGCAATATTTAACTACCAATAAATATTCTAGCAAGCCTCTCAGATTAAAATCCCCTATGATAACAAAGATGTGTAATTCTCTATTTTTTTCTTAAAATTACAAATATGTCCTTAGGGATCCAGTCATCATCTTTCAGCCTCATACAGAAAGACACCTCTTGCATAAAATATCTCCTGATTCTTTTCATCCACTAACACAGCCCATCACCACAGTGCTATCATTCTAGTCATATGAATCACACCATCAAGCTTCACAAATGTCAGATTTCTCACATGTGTGCTCATAGATGAGTAATTTCTCAGGCTTTTTATTACAGTCACCCCAATAATGCCACTGATGAATTAATGGTTCCAGTTCATATGTTATCTGTATCAAAATTCTGAACAAAATCTTTCATCTTTCACTTTTGTATTGTGTTTCAATGTCTTCTCCCTTCGCAAAGCACTTCAATATGAAACCACAGCTAGTAAAAAGAAGGCCCTGACCCCAGTAATGCTGTGCCAATCATTTTTAATGCAGTTCAAGCAACGTTTTGCAGTCTTCCCCAGTGATAATGGACTTCTCACTGAGCTTGCCCAGTACACTAAGCCCAGACTGCCCTTTCCCTCTGAACCCATGTGTGATTTCAAGATTCTCAGTTATATTAATTGTGTTTGGTTCCTGTTGGCTTTTTTCTGCTAGGATGCCTACACAGTGCAATATCAAAAGTGCAAAAAGCATCAGAAACCATGCTAATGGGATGTAAGCAGACTCTTAAAATCATATCTTCTTCCATTAATTTTCTCCAGAAGTACTTTTGCTTGCTTTCATGTTTGTTTCAAAGCTTAATGTCTGACCTTTTCACACCATGGCCTATACATTCATTTTCACTACTCACATCAGCCTATTTGCAGCCTATTTTTACCTTTCTAAATTGATCCAACCAAAAAGACACAAGTATTCTACCCTGTAAAGTCTGTGCAATCAAAGTGACAGTTTTCAATCAAAACAGAAGAGATTCAATCAACCAATTATATCATCCTTAGCATGGATATTCATTTGATAAACTGTTCACTACGACATTAAGGGGGAAGAGTGATCATTTTTATGTACCTTGCCAAGCTGTCTTAAGAACTTAATCATAAAGCCTCAAATAATGATACAGTATGTCCTTTTTATCTATCCATTTATATTTGGTGTAATAATTATTAATGTACTTCTATAATAATTAAGTCAAATACAAATTTGCCAGTATTAAATTTATAACTAACAATTTTCCATAGGATGATGATGGAAACTCTGCTGGTTGCCTACTTGCTCCATGCTGAATTCAATCACCTCTTTTAGATAAGTAATATCACACAGGATTTGCTCATGCTTAAGGCATAGAGAATACTGCTGATGCAATATCACCATTTAAAATACCAAATGTCTTTTGTAATAATATTGCTCTAACACTCTGTCCTCTGTGGCTGCAGGGATACTTGAAAGCAATGACTTGACATCATGACCTACTGGCAAAAGTGGGATTTACATTATAAAGTCATCAACCTTTCTTCCTTTTACCAGAATTTTTCAATCAATGTCTGCTCTTAATAAGAAATGCTGTCTCTTAAAAATTCTTTACCAATTTAAAGAAACAGTTTATGGAGGGAAAAGTAAAAAAGCCTTCAAAACTGTAAAGAATGAAAATTTACTGACTAGCTATTAGGGTATATACAACATATACATTGGAGCCTGACACTGCAATAATACAGATCAGTAAAGAAAATGGTCCTCAGGATCATGGGATGCTTCTAACCATCATTGTCAGAGAAGATATGTACATCTCCTTATGCCTGTAGAAAGAAAATTGGATCTGCAATAACCCATATTAATGAATCATAGAACACAGAATATAATTCACTGCTCTTCTTAGTGACAAGCATGGCACCAAACTTTAACTATTCAGGCCTTGATCCAACAAGATCCTTTCAAATTTTGATTAAACACACCCAATGTTTAACTGGTGCTATCTTTGACTACATTTTTTAATGTTGGAGGACATGATTGCGTTAACTTAATTGGACTTCTCTGGCTAAAAAGAAATTTCATATAATGGTGAGAAATATTTACTTTTCATATTGGTCTGACAAATGCTCATATTTGGAGATGATAAAAGGTGAAATAGAACAAGCTCTTCCAATCAGTAAGTGGCATTCAGGTTGTGTGACATGTTGTCAGAGATCACACAGTTCTTCATAATATAAAAAAATAGAAAATTGTCTGTCTTCATCAGTCTAATAGGCAATCCTTACTGTCCCCCTCCTAATGGAATTGTGCTTCTTCTGCCAAGACAAGGGAATTTTAAACACCCTGGAGAAGAAGCCAGGGGAGCTTATTCTAAGTACCCATTACCAATACAAAACCACAGTCTTCACACTATCTTCTCTCTCCCCTAAACAAACCCACAAATGAATAGCCACAAAATTCCCAGTCCTTCTAGACAGCTAGAATGCAGTAACTAAAGTTCACATCCAATCAATGTAAATGTTATTAGGTTGTGTGTTCCATTTTGCCTGTTCTAGCTGACTGGATTGTTGAGTTAGTGCACAGAAAAGCAATGTACTTTGGTTTGCTTTCAAGGACTATGGATTACCAAGTGACAGAGTCATTAAAACAATTCCTAAGGAGAAAAAAATACAACTGACACTAACATTAATCTTGAAAAAAACTCCATCAAATTAAGTTGGCCAGAGGTGCTGACTACATGTATTTTTAAAAATCATCATGAATAGTTCTTGGACTATTTAAAAATCACCCAGATAAGAAAGAGGGCAAGAAACAAAAATATATGTACCAATGTTGGAATGCAGAAGAACACATACTGTATTTGGCAGGAGGCAAATCCACTATGAAATTGTAATGCTATCCAGGGTTATCTTTATACCAGAATCCAGCAATGCGTGCATATGCAGGTTCAATGTGCCATTTCAGATTCCAAATCTATCATTTGCCCATCAGTTTTGTTTGATCTTGTGAAATTCTGTACAGTTTCACTATTGGCCTTTCTGATGAGATTACCACAGTCCTTTGTTTAAGACCATCACTACTAATAGCATGTGCAGTGCCAAAAAAAATAGAGAGATAGTCCTTATATCAACCCCAATGACAGTACAACCATCACAACAAAATAGAAACAACTGCTATTTAAAATTAAAATGAGACTTGTAGACAATTGCTAAAAAGAATATTTTTAAGTGGTACCTTTCCCTTCTAGTAACTTAATATCCAAGATCACATTGGGGATAATCTGAGATTTGAAGACAATTTTCTTTTGAATAAAAAGATAAGAACAAAATATAGCATATGACCAGATAGTAAAAATGTCTCTGGAAACAAATTATCCACCAATGATCCAATTACCTGTTGCTTGCAGAACTTCAATCTGTTAATTATCTCCATTCATTCTGAGTAACTTCTTCATTACTGAGATTCATTACAGGTCCATTCAGGTCTCTAAAACTATTTAACACCTTTTGTGTCCAAAAAACTACAGCATCATCAAGCTTTCAACCCTCAAAGGTAAGGTTTTGTCCTTGGATAAATTTATGTATTTTCTATTACCATCAAATAAGCTAGAACACAATAACTGATCCAACAGTGTTTTGCTGTTTAAAAGACTCCTCGTGAATTTTTATGATTTCTAATATCATCTGGAGATTAGAGAGAGTTTGATCCCTGTCTACCCAAATATCTGAAAAAAAAAAAACAAACCCAAATCTATTATCCACATACAATCATACCTTTTTGATTTCATTACATTGGCATCTCAATATGGTTCAGTGCACATCCAGGACAGTTAAGTTTACACATAAGATCATTTTTTGAGAATGTATATCCATGTAACTATGTAAAGATTCAGATTTGATTGGAGGTATTCTAACAGACTCTCAGTATGAAAACTGCACTCAAAAGACTACAATCACCATTAGAACATAAACACAATGTAAAATTTAGCCATTGAATGTCCAGAGGAGCAGGAGTTGCAATAGTTATTGCAGCACAACAATTAGGAGCAAAAATCAGGTATAAAACTAAAAAAAAATAAAAATCCATTCCCATAAAATAGCAAACTGAGAAGCTTTTACGGAAATATTAAGGTTTGAGAGAAGCCCAGACCTATCCTGCCAAAAACACTGAGAAAAAACAACTGAATCTAGAAGTAGATGCTCTCTTTACTTGGGATTCACAAGAACTGAAACAAATTTAATCATTTTGACTTTAATGAGAGAAGTGAAAACAAGTGACCTTCATTACTTTAATATTTGACACAGTCATCAGATATGAGGAAAGTGAGGATATTTATTTAGTAAAATGGCAAGTCAATGGGTGATGGGAAGCTGAATATGAGCCAGCAGTGCCCTGGCAGCCAGGAGTGTCAGCTGTGTCTGGGGTGGCATCAGGCCCAGCATCACCATCCAGGCAAGGGAGGGGATTGTCCCAGTTTACTTGTTCAGCCTGGAGAAGAGGACACTGAGAGGAGACCTCACAGCAGCCTACAGCTTCCTCACTAGTGAGGTGACCAGTGACAGGACCCAAGGGAATGGCCTGAAGCTGTATCACGGGAGGTTTAGGTTGGCTATTAGAAAAAGCTTCTTCACCCAGAGGCTGTTTGAGCACTGGAACAGGCTCCTCAGGGACGTGGCCACAGCACCAAACATGACAGAGTTCAAGAAGTGTTTGGACACTGCTCTCAGGCACATGCTGTGACTCTTGGGGTGTCCTGTTCAGAGCCAGGAGTTGAACGTTTATGATCCCTCTGGATCCTTCCAACTCAGAATATTCTATATGATAGAATTATATTATGAATATTATATATCATTTTGTTATCAAAACATGTATTAATCCTTTCCCTGTGTTTGTGAAGCAACATACTCTTCAAGGTAACTCTAGATTTTACATATTCTGAATTATGTGTGAAAACATGTCACTCATGGTTGCATATTAATTCAAAATGGTTCATCTTAAACAGCTAAGCATTGAAAAGAACCCATGATCACCCAATTGTTGGCATGGTTTTCTGAGAAGTCTAATGTCACAATCAAATTTGTCTCAGCACAAAAAGACAGATCAGAAATCCATTTGTTCATAACACAGAATTATTCTAACTGTGGGGAAGACAGTTGCATGGAAAGGTAGGTGCTGTCTTCTTCGTCTGTGTATTGTAAAGACACCCTTCTTTTGAGAAGGCTGACTCAGTAAAAATCTCTGAAATACCTTAGGTCCTCACTAAAGCCAAAAAATACATTATTCAGAAAGCAGTCTTCAGTCATGAAAATATATCTGTATGTTTTAATAATAAATCCCTTCACCCACTCTATCATATACACATGTGGAATTGAGTAGGCGATATAACCTGATCTGCAGCTGGATACTAACAATAGTGATACTGTTGTTTTCTAACAAATAACTTAGAAAACAATAATGCAGGCAAAACAGGCTTCTCCAGTACTAAAATTCTCTTACATCTCAGCTTTTGAAAGCACTTGCCCTGTTATTCCAAAGATGACAGGATTTTTTTGAAAAAAACAAACTTATGTCACCTATTTTAGGCTGTATTAGAAATAAAGCAAGCTAAATTGCCATACTCTGTATCCTACTAACACCTATCACAGTGTGTTGTAGGTTAAATGAAGCCAAAATTACTAAGTTTTGCTTTTAGAAATGCGCAGCAGAAAAGGGAAATTTCTCTTTTTTTTTTTACCAGTTTGTCTGCTTTATCTTAGCTGATGCCAGTTAAGTGGCTCTGCAATATCCTCTGTGTATTTCAGTGTGTACTTTCACTTACAGCCTCATTCACAATCCTTGTTTAAATAGATTGACATATTGTTTTGCACAGGTTAATAGATGGGAAAACTCACAAAAACTTTTAGTATATTTCAGGAGCTCAGAAGAGAAACATTTCTTTAGGAATTTTAACTTAATTAATTAAAAGACATTTTAGAAGGTTTCCAGCTATGCATTCAGTATGACATTGCTTGATTTTTCCAAGATCACAATTGAAGGTTTTAGAATCCTACCTTAAATTTTTCAAATATTCATTCTGATAGGGAAATATTATTTTGCCCCTATTTTAATGTGAATTTAACTATTAAGAAAAGTATTTAACTATCTAGAGATCAATGTGTTTTTTCCAATATGCAATAAGAATGATATAAGTAGCAACAGTTGAAGCATATTTTCCTTAATACTCCCCATAAATATTACTGTAATCTGTAAGAGGATATTTTTTACTTCCCCCACTTTCAGGAGAATAAGAAAATTTGTTCAGACATCATAGAAACAGAATTTGACCACTGAATCTTTAAAATCAATGAGTGTGAAACACAAGACACCCAGTATGAGTAGCAGACTGCAAATTACTTTTGTAGATTTAAAACTCATGAAAAAGAAACACAATCATAATTATTCAAGAAATAAGTAAAAAGAACAGCAGATCCCTTCTTCCCTAGAGAGTCTTCTGCCTACAAATTAAGGACATTTGGTCTGTAAGCTTTGGAACATATTGAAAAGCCTCACATATCTCCCATAGATGTTTTTATATTTTAGAATAATTACTCTCCCTTAGCATACAAAGCTACAGATTACCTCTGACAACTTCCAGAAGAAAACATCCAACCCAATATGGACCTGGTCTTTCCTACAATACTGTCACATAAAAAGCTGGAGAGTTAAAAAAGAATTCAAGGGCACTAGAGATGCATTCATGCTGCGTTGACAACCACAAAGATGCCTTTCCAGACTCTCTTATTGCAGTAAGTTAGGTGGCAGAGCTTACATTTTTCACTTACACTATGGTTTGACAGATATGATAATGGATCCTATTCCAGTGTTTATGAAAAACCTGCAACATGCCAAGGGTGTCTTACAGCTTTGGTTGCATAACAGGCAGCTATGAGCTGTTAGTGTGAGCTATACAGAGCACCTTCATGGAGTTAGCTAGCTTACTTTAAAAATTGAAGTATTTATATGTAAGAAATACTTCTTTAAGATTGAGGATGGAAAAATGTTTACTGGAACAAACACATTATATTGATATGAGAACAAGCTTCTAAACTTAGCTCCTTGAAAAGGATGTAATTTCCAATAGCTGATCAAATCAAATCTATTTTGAGATATATTAGTCAGCCTTCTTGGAAGTCTGTAATTACTGAATCATTAGTTGAGTTGTCATATGCAAAATCTGATGCTAAATAGTTTATATTTCTTACATTTAATTTTTTTTTCTAAGTCATGCTAAGGAACACAAAATGAAATGAAGCAGTGTGTTGTGTGTGAAATAAAAGTCTCACTAGAGTTTCAGCTCATTATTTTCAGTGCCAAGAGACAGAGGGTGTCATTTCCAAATGGACATGTGTATATCTATTTAAGAAGAAGGACATGAATACACATGGTGGCAGTGTCAGCCAATAAAACACAGGAAGAAAACCCCATTAACTGTTCCAATTCTACCACAGTCCCAAATTCTTTAAGCCATTTACTTCAACCTGCACAACTGATAGCTGCAGAACAGAGATTTGATGTTAAAGTCACTGCAGGTTAAAGGGTGGCAATTAGCCTGAGGGGAACATAAAAAAAGAGGGCAATGCAAGGTGTGTAAGGAGAGTTATTGTCAAAAAAGGGCCAATGTGAATTTGCTTAAACTGTATAACCTCAGAGAATGTCAGTCTGAACTTTCTTCATTTGTGCGGTTGCCTTTGATAAATCCAGGGAGGAAACCTGACAGCCTCATGCCAAGTTACTGGACTGAAGCTGTCCACTGAAGACAGCATAAATGGAAAGAGAAAGCAAAGTAAAAAATCCAAATAAGAATGAAGAATTTCTCAACTATATATTAAAAAGCATCTCTGGGAATCAATAAAAAGTTGAATGATCAGTGTTGTATCCCTGCCAGAGTGTATTATTATCCTTGTCAATTTATTGCTAACAAAACAGCACCAAAGGCATGCAAACATCTAGTAATAAATATTACAAAAGATTTAAGAACTCTGCCACTAAATTTAACTTCAAATTTATGAGCAAATGGTATTGTCTGGGCATTTTACAAACTGTTAGGCCCTTATCAGTGAAAATCGTTCCTATGTGTTCCTTAACGTTGTGAGTGTCAGCAGCCTCCAGCTGTGCTCAGTTTCAAAGGTCCGTTGTTCTTCAAGTTACACATTTGAGCACACAAAGAAAGGCTCCAGGCTCACAAGTTCTGTAGTTCACACCTGAATCTAGAACAGCCACATCTACTTATCTGTTAGCAAATGCTCTCTCCTGATTTTTCCCAAGGAATGTTTGACCTTGCTGGCATAGAACAAACCCCACTCACAGAACGTGCTAAGAGCTGTTCCCAGTTGTCACTTTGCATAGCAGAAACATCATTTTTGGGCACAACAAGACAGTTTAAGAATGTAGGCAAGAAAAGCCATGCCATTGAACTCGGAGTCAGCAAATGCTTTCTGGGCTAAGTTTGAGAGGCATCTTCACATCTGGAACCTAGTGATTAAGATTATCTTCTAGGGGACAAATTTTAGCTCCATTAGGCTAACAGAATTTTCACCTTTTTGTTTAACAATTGTTATAATTATTGTTATAATAAGAAATGTAAGAGAACATCATCCCCAACTACAACTGGAAAGATAATCTTGTATGTATGTATAAACATTTCCTAATTGTACACCACAAGCAGAGTAGCATTTTCTTACAAATTCCTGAGCTCTGGGGCACAAGGAGAAGGGGCAGCTGAACAAAATCATACAGTTATAATCATCTTGCTTAAAGCTGGGGTTTAGTGCTAGTTTATACAGAGGCATTCAAATTCTTCATGCACTGTGCTGCCTTCAGATTCCAAAAAATCCTTGAGAGAGAGTAGGCCTTCGTATTTTTTTTACTGAGAGTCTACTCCAAAGTACTGCAAATGCATTAAATCTTTGTTAAATAATGGATTTTCTTTGAATTTGATTGTGTAAGAATTCACTTATTCAAATTCACTCACCTTGCAGCCAGTATAATTTTTCTGTTAAAAAAAATCTATATATTTAACAGGGGAAAAATGAACAACAGACTTTGAGGTTTTCATTAATGTTAGTCTAATCTTGGAAAGTGGCAGAAATGTATTAATTTTAGATTTATAAAAGGCACACACTGGACACAATGATGTAATTTACTTAAGTGAGAAACAAACAGAATAAAGATCACTCTAGGTCTTGTTCTCTCATTATGTTACCTCTGGTGCTTGAATAAAATGGAAATTATACATAAGACTTATGACATATATTGAACGTTAAGGATTAACATGGTCTTCCTTAGACCAACTACAAAGGCTGATTCCAGTGCTAGTGATTCTAAAGTAGGACACTTACCAATTTTTCATACTTTCTTGGGATTAACTCAAACATTCCTTCTGTTATCATTCAGGAAAGAAGCAAATAAATTATGCGTCGGTGAACTTGGGCTGGCACAAGCAAAACGTGCGAGAGCCAGAACATACCTTGTTTTCTACTTGTAATTCAAGACTACAAGCCCTGAAACTTTGCAGTCTATGGAATATCATTCTGCATTATCTGTATCTCTGCACTACCTGTCTCTAGAGATGCTTATAAATGTGATATATGAGCTCATAAGGCGGCTGCTTCAGATCCTGTGCAGTTTCGGATCAGTGTAAATGTTGTATAAAGCAGACAGCAAGAATTTGGCAGTCACTTGCATGTGAATAATTTTTAAAATGAGGGTCAGAGGTGTAAAGAAGAAAAAAAAGTTATTAGATCATAGTTTCCAACTTAGTGAATTCTCTGTCCCTGTAACCTTCAATCCTCAGATTGCTGAGCTGCATGAAGAACAACGCTCCTATATGGGAAAATAAAATCTTTTAATTCAAATACAATATATGCAGGATTTTTCAGTGTAACTAAATTTAACACAATAGGGCATGTTGGCAAACACAGGGTACCAGCTGTCAGCACCCAGAGCTGACATGGTTATTCTTTGTTCAGTTAATTATCTAGGTTGGCTCATTGGTGTATTGCAGCTTAATTAGAGTAGAAGTTATATGATCACTTCTTTCACTGATCCTCTGACTCTGTGGGTCAAATCTTTGCTTCAGAAGAAAAAATCTCTCATTTGTATAAATTTTGAGCTCCAGCTTACGGAGACAAGAACTGGGACTAATTTTGTTATTCTTGTTCATAATTGTAGTGACAGAATTTGAGGGGTTTTACACTGTTTAAGAAAGACTACCACTTCATTTTAGGTCAACAAAGTTATATGTAGTAGAAGAGAAAAATTACACCTTAGACTTCCTTCTAGAGATCCAAATGCTCTAAAATACTTAGATCCCAGGAAAGGAGAGATTTTGTAACTGCTTTTTTGAATGTAGAATCTATGTAGCTCTTGACACAGCAATTACAGAGGGGAAAGCCTTAAACATTTCTTTGAGCTTGTTCACAACTGGAATAGCATGTAACAGGCTCTTGAAATTTGACAGGGATAGGAAAGTTTTGACTCAATAGGATTAAATGAGGTTTTGTGTTATCAAAAGCCAACCCAACCCACACAGACCATTTTCCTCTTCCTACTGAGAAGCAATGGAAATTTCATGAGAGACTCTGCTAACAAAGCAAGATAATAGTGAATATTATTTTGGAATAAAGAACAAGTTTTCATAAATGTCAATTATAAGAAGAATTTTTCATATACTCTATATGAAGAATTCCATTGTACATGTTTGCCATGTGGAACTATTAAACTGAAAGACACAGATTTTTCTTAGATACTTTGGGCTTTAAGTGACCACTTTTTACCTTCAGATTTCTGTCATTTTGTATGGATTTCGGAACAGTACAGACTGTGTTATGTGGTCTGGAAAGTGATGGGAAGAGAAATTAATGTGAATATACCAGGAAACTACTTTTAAGAAAAGTATTTACAAGACCCTTTCTAAAAGTATTATGAAAATTCTGAATGTTTAACAGAAAGGTCATTGCTTGCATCTAGTTTTGCTCATGTAAAGAAATGCTGCTGAGGCACCTTGGAAACTTGTGTTTGTCCTTAATGAACTAAGAAAAGGCTTTACTACAGACACTCACACTGAACTTCTCTCTAATGTGCCACTGCACCACACATCAAGTAGTTATCTCTTCAATTTATAATATAAAAGTCCATTTATAGCACAGAATAATAGGCATATTTCATTTCCAATTAAGATTACTCATCTGTTCACACCCACAAAGATTTCTACTGTGCCTTTAATTTATCATTGCTTACTTTAATGCACCCAGTTTAATCATACTAGCATCGAGAATCAGATCATTATAACCAGAGCTGTACTGAACTAATTTAATCTTCTTGGGGGTGAAAAAAGAGAGCATGAGAGAGCATTTTAGATTTAAAATACTTGGGCTTTTCTTTTTGTAATGTTACTTACCATCTTATTTCATTTCAAAATTGCTTAAAATGGTGAGGCTGGCATGCCAGTTTGGCTATGCTGACTCCAAAAATGTGTCATCTCTCCATCCAGAACCCTACAAAAGGAAGCAAATATAGCGGAGTTGATTTGATGTAGAGCTCATAATCAACAACAATAACAAAAAAGAATGTAAAGACAGGAATAAATTTCATTGAAATTCCTTGGAAAGTTCATATTTTCTTTGGCACTTTTGCTTATTTCAAAATCACCACAGAATTTTTTCAATGTCTATGCATTTCCGTGCAAGAGAAATCCAGATCCCAGCAATGTGAAAGATTGAGACTGAGGTGTTCTGACAAAGCTGCCTCGGGAGCATAGGAAAGTTACTTTAGAAACTTGCTCAGGCTGAGATAAAAATGATTCATTGAAATAGTAGAGAGCTACAGATAAGAATTACTACTGTTTGTGATACACAGGAGAGGTGAAGGACGCAAGTCCTGACATTGCCAATACTGGAAGGGTTTAGGGCAGCAGTGAATCACAGTAACAGCTGAAGGATCCCCTCTCACAATTTTCTGCTACAAAGGCATTTCCAGGAGTTTAATGTCATGATTGAAAGACATAATTTTTGAAGTGAACACAATTTAGGGTTAAAACTTCGCTGCTTGCTCATTTAACTCCAAATCTTTCACTCAAGGAAAGAGAGGACTTAAACTTATTTTCTTGGTAAGAATTATTTTGCACTGTGTAGTGGAGATTTATTCACTAGACCAGCTGGTCAGCATGAACTTCAATCAGTAGAGAAGAAAGAAAGGTTGTTTTCCAAGGTGAAAGTTTTAGGCTATGAATACCCCCTTGGCCTAGGAGATGCACTGTTGATTGCAATTAAAACATCTAGACTGCCTACAGTGTTCCAAGTAAGTCCCAGGCAAGGAGCATAGAATGTGACTATGATGACACTTGACTCTGTGTCCACCTTGAACAGCAGTCAGCATAAACAAACACAGCCTTCAGGATCCAACCTGTGTAAAAACAACCACTGAAGAAACACAAAATTCTAAACTGGAATGGGGTGGTATGCTGATCTCCATCAGTTGTGAAGCTGTGAAACCTTAATACCAGTTCCAGGTTTACTTATAGGCATCACTGCCAAAAAAGTCCTAGCAAAAGACAATATGAAGGAGCCACATGCATCAGCAACATGTCTCAAATAAAATTTCAGAAAGTGTTTCAAGTCAACAACAAAATGCACTGTTAGAAGAGTAGTTGAATACGAAAAATTCCCCAAACAACTAAAGTATGCCACAAAATGTAGAAATGTCTACTCTTAAATACTTGCAAAGGCCAGAGGTAAAGCAACATGCACAGCACTGCAGCTCATGTCAGGAAATAAGGAACAAATATACATAAGCAGTTTTCATTAGAAGAAACCGTATTTTCCTCACAGGCTTTGTGGCACTAGTTGCTTGCTGTATATCAGCTTGCTGCTGTACGGGCAATGAAGCTTTTCCTGTCAAACCCAGTCAGCTTTCATCACTTATGGTAATGAACAACATAGTTTTATCATTTGTCTCTTCTTAATTTCAAATGCTACTGTACAGGAAGTGATAGACTTCTTTCTGTAAAGCACCTGTAATTTTCATTCCTGCTTGAAATACTTTTTCTTGTTCATGTGAAGCAGATGAAACTCATCTTAATTCTTTTTCTTGAAGGTACTTGACAAATAGCGTTCTCTTTATGGGTTAAAGATTGTAGGAATAGGGACACACATCTGTCACTCCTACAAATAATTATCATTATCAATATACAAAATATCCCTATAAATCCTCAGATTATTTCTGTATAGATTTTGGAAGATTCCAAGGAACCACACACCAGATATATAAGTGAATGGACTTTCAAATATTTTCTAAAAAATACATCTCCCTTCTTAGCAAATGCCTGTTAGGAGAGATTTTTTTTTTCCTTTCCTACAAGGAAGGTAGAGCCATTATGGTATTTTCTGTGTTAAAAACATTGCAAGGGTTGAATGGTACCTTCCTGCACTCCAAACTCATCTTTATTCTAACAAAGGAGTTGACACTTAAAGTTTCCAGAGATATTGTGGGAAGGCAAATCCTATCCAAATACCACAGGAAAGGACTTTGGAAGACAGAGAAAAGAATTAAAAAATAAGAAAAATTTAAGTAATTAAATTCAAGACAAATCAGCATTCTGCACCAAACTGATCCTTCTACATTAATTCTGCCTGAGGTTGGAGCACACTGGTAAGCACAAGGGAGATATTGCTACCAGCTAAGGGGTCAGTTCAGTGCTGAATAGTGCTATAAACAAAGAGAACTTGATTCTGCAGAACTGCCAATTTGGCCTTTTCACAGAACATGAAATTAATTAAATAACAAGACCAAAGCATTTCATTGCCTCAATTACTCCATCTTTCCCTGATAAAATATAATATAACATATAATTATGCTTACATATGTAAGAAGCTCCTGTAAAAAGTAAAATCTATTAATCAGTTAATGAGGCCACACTTCAATGGAATCCTTAATGCTGTGCATCCAGGGGTGATTCACCAAAAGACAAATTAGAAACTCAATTAATTATGAATTATTTTAATAAATTACTTGTAAGCCTAGATTTAAAGGAGATATACATATGTCAATGTATCAAATTATCATGAGTATGAGAACCCCAAAGCTATCATGAGCTGCAACTGGAAGCTTCATAAATAGAGGAGGCTAAGGATTGGCATAATCTGAATCTAGAAAAAATCTGAAAGCGACTGAAATTTGAAGATCCCAATAGAAATCTAACTCCACAAGTCAGAGGAAGAAGAAAGTATAATGTATTAACCATGTAAACTTCCTAGCGATTATCAGCATGCCCAGATACTTTCAAAGTTCCAAAATTTACCATAAAAGAAAAAAAAAAAAAAGGGTTTAATGCCTGTGAAAAAGAAAAGCTTACCACAGGATTGAAGCTAAGTAGGTCACTTCATATATACTCTGATGTGAACACAGACTGAAATCAAGTGCATGAGTGAACATCAAAAAACCCCTACATCTCCCTTTCCAACTATGTAATAACTGTGCCATACTGCCATACCCAAAATGTGGTGAACTATTGAAACTATTGCCCTACCAGATTCCTGTGCAGGACTAATTCAGAGATTTTAATATGGTGCCTATAGATTTAATAACAATACGTTTTTATGTAAGCATGCTGTGTCGTCTTCAATGTAATTTAAAAATATTTGGTTTAGGTATTCTATTGTTTAAATAGTTATTGTTTACTAGAAGCCTTGTTCATTTTACATGAGAAAAAAAAATTTAAACTGCAGCCTTCATAATTCTCTGAAGTGCTCAGGAGAGCTATGCAGTCAAGGCAATAAAGTGTTGTACAGTATCATTATTTATATGAGAAAGAAAATAATTTCTCTATCTGTGGTACTTGGGTATCATCAACTTTGTGTCTTTTAGTTCTATTGGCATTCTCAGCACCACACAGTCTTACTCCTGTCAGCCCTGGTTTTAGTCCTCAGTGTCTCCTCACCCTTTCCACGTATAAATGGCTCTGACACCTTCCCATTGCCCCACTTTGTCTGATAAGGTGGTGAAAGCTGCCCCAGGCATGTGACCAGGCTTTCAGAACACAGGAAAGGATGACTCAGGAGATGTAACACCATCTCTAATGGGGAAAAAAAAAAAAAAAAGTAGAATGGAGAAAGGGAAGGTGAGCAAAATCTGGGATAACTTAATATTTAGCTGGATGTCACAGAGGCATAGAACCTTCTGTGAGTATTTCTCATGTAAAAGATTTTAAAAGGGAAAATTCTAACAGCAGCTTACATTGAAATATCAGTCTGTCATCTTCTCTGTAGACTGTAGACTCAAGTGAAAAATCATATATTGCCCCAGAATTGTTCCATTAGTTTAGGAAAATATTTTGCAGTTTTCTTCCTGACTATGTAGATTCATAACATGATATACTACTGTGCTCAACTTAAAGATTTAAAACAATTACCAAAGTAAGTGTTTTATCATTGTTAGTCTGCTAGCCCTAGGTATGAAACACATTTCCCTTTTCTACTTTCAGTCATGTAATACCTTTTGATTTTTACTAAATACCTTACCAAAGGTACTTAAATTACAGTTTCCTCATTTCTTAGATTTTTATCAACAGAATTGCCCATACAAAGTGGAAAAGATGAGTGACTTATGATCAAAAATCAGAAACAAATAGCAGACTTTGTCAAAACAAACAGCAGCTGTAGTAGTCATGGCATACTGGTACCAGCCAATTGTTCCACTGTTGGAACAATTCAAGGACTCAAGGGTAGGAGTAGAAAAAGAAAACTGCTAGAGGGTGTAGAAAGAAAAGAGACTTGGGGATATCAGAAAACAAGTTACACTAGAAGTTACATTAGGAGTTTATTATACCCAGCTGGAAGAGGCTAAAGAAGAAGGTAAGTTCTGAAGATTTCCACAGCTTCATTTACAAGGCCATTAAAAGTTTAATTTACCTCAGGCAATGTTTTTTAAATTGCAAATTAGAACAAATTAGAACTGATATTTTAAATTTGCCCCATTGCTTTGCACTCATCAAGAGTGGTGTTAAATCTCCTGGGCCCTTTGCATGACACAAATAACACCATTTTCATAGAGTATTTTTCAGAGACTTACATGTACTTCTGATTTGCACCTGATGATATGAAAAGTATGAGGATGCAGAATACAAAATGTAAACACAAACCTGGACTTCAGGTAAGCATCAGTCTAGCCCCAAAATCTGAAGTAAGAGTGGCTATCCACTCGAGGCATTCAAACCTAGAGATAAAACTTAGAATAAGAATTAGAATTAATAGCATACACATTATTTCAAAGTTTTATTTATATGCTTCTCTGCCAAAAAAAGTCCTAGCAAAAGCCTTTTATAAAATATTCAACAGTATGCCTTAAAATCAACAGCTAGTCAAATTTGTTCTTTCAAAGACCATTTCTGTGAGTTTCAACACTTGATAAACTGTGGTGAACAAAGCATCCCTAGTGAAACACCTGAAAACATTCTGATCTCTCACCAATCTACTGTGAATTCTCTAATTTACTGTTCCTAGTCTGGTCCAGTTCATAAATGACATAATCAGCAGCAGCTGAACTGCACTTCTAGTAAGTCACTTGTGCTTGCAGCAAACTTTGTACCAAGCTTGACATAATTTTGTGACATTTAGTAGTTTTATTATTTATCATTGGTATTCATTTATTTGTAGCAATATTTATTCTACCTTAAACATGCAGTTTAAGTCAAAGACAATTATAGGACCATAGTTCCTAGTTTTATATACAGTGCAATACACAAACAGGTGCCTGTTCCACCATTACCTTGATCTTGAAAGCCTGTGGTCATTTGTTGTCTAGAAGCACTCCTTCAGCCTTGTACCCCCCCGTCACACACTAGATATGATTTCAAAGTTTAGTGTGCCACCAATCACTTACTGACACAGAGCTGCAGCAGGGAATCTCTCAGGAGTGATCCTAGGAGGTGCCCCTACTCAAGGGAGATCCTGAAGGGCAGCCTGCAGATGTGCAAGAGAGCTCAACGGGCCCTGGGTTGGGCACTGTCTATAAAGTTGGATGATTTATCTGTATTTGCATATCAGCTAGACATTTGGGCCACTGATCCGCCCTTGGCTACCATGCTGCCACCCAGCCCCTAAGCCCAGAGTAAGCTGGATGCAGCAATCACCACCCCACTGGTGGTTATGGCTTAGGCAGGGCAGTGGAAGGCAACGAAGGCACACCAGTACTGTCCTTCTTCCCAAAGCTGTTCCAAGGATGAATGGGGTAATCACAGTTTCAATGCCCAACTGAGACTCAGAAAATGAGAGATGATGAATGTGTGGGCCTATATCTGAGGAACAAGGAATCTCAAGAGAGTGGGAAACTCTGAACTTTTTATTGTAATCAATATTTCTTATGAAATAGTTTGACAGCTACTTGAGAAACAGCTGGAATTTGTCTGCTGTTGAGACCCATAGTCCAGGGAAAAAAAGCAATACAGAAACACAGATTGACCAGGGTCACGCTGCTATGCTTTAGCCCCAGCTGGCATCCGAGCCCCACACAGGTGCTTGCCTGGTCCCACTCCCCTCCAGCGCAATGAAGGAGAGAACTGCAAGAGTAAAGGAGAAAATTTTAGATAAAAACTATTTAATAGGTGTAGGCAGCAAAGCCAAACAAGGAATTCACTCCCCACTTCCCACGGGCAAGAAGGTTTTCAGCCATTCCCAGGAAAAGAACATGGAACGGTTCCTGGGGAAGACAAAGGCAGACTACTATTGCTCTCTGTTGATCCAAGTCCATAGACTCATGCCACAAAATTTTTCACAGTATATAAAAAATTAGATTATTTTGCTTGTTTTTGACATGGTTTATGTTTTCATCTTGTACTATAATTGTTAATATCATAAATACATTTTCTTCACACCAAAAATAACAAATTAAAAAAAATAAAAAGCCATTTGAGAATTAGAAGGTGTTAAAAAATTCAGAAATTATATACAGTGCAAATAATACTTCCAAATACAGGAACCAACAAGCAGCTAATTTCTTCAATGCATTTCTACTAAATCCAGTAATTTGAAGAATCCCTTTGACACCCATTAAAATCAGTATGCATTGGCAAAACTAGCACAATGGGAGAATGCTTAAGTGGTCTAAGACCATACATGCTTTTTATTTCACTACAGAATTTACTAATAAAGAATTAAACAGAATAATTTTGTGCATTATGAATATTCACCCAAGCAAACTGGAAAGTTGCTTTTTCTACCATTTACCTTAACTGTAGCACAGTTTGGATAATTGTCATATGTTCTTATTTCTGCAGAAAATGGGAAATCAAAGTTGAGAAACACCATAAAAACAATCAAGTTTTGTTTCTTATTTCAATACCACAGGATTAAACTATGGTACTCATTGACAAGGGGAAGCTTATATTCTGTCAAGAATATAAGACAAAGCTGAATGCTTTTTAAAACTTCAATATTACCCTGAACTGTAAGTATCAACTTTTAAAATTTTGGAAAGAAAATCAAACTTCAGAATAATCTCTGATTTAGGATGCATCCAAAATTCTAAAAACAAAGACAAGAATGGATGTGGAAGACTTACAGATTTATCTGAAACATTAGCTATAGGACAATATTGTAATTTTTTTGACATTAGACATGCACACGCACAGGTAGAGGTTGGGTCTGGTTCAGCACAGGAAAAAAATCCTTGGTTTCTTTTTACCTAAAATGAGAAATTATTTTTACATTTACTTCATATAGAAGTTGATGAGAATTTGAGACCAGCAAAATAGAAATAGAATGACTAGTACTCTTACATAAAATACATTTTTTTAAATTTTCTGTAGTTCTGTTTTTCTTATATTTTGTGAGATACATAGGCTTGTGATAAATGTGGAAAATGGGGATAGATATATTTAAAATAATAGGCACTCAAAAACATCTTTTGGAAGGGAAAAAGCTATAGAAAATTAGAGATGCCAGATTATTAAAGTAAAATAAATGGATCCAGACTTGACTCTTGTTAATTAATTTTTTTCCAATTGGGTGCAATCTGCTTGGATTCTCTTCAGGGTTGTTACAGCATTGCTTACAAATAAGAACCTATGCTTCCTTCTGAGGGGCAGTACACCTTGTTATTAAACTTTCAGCTGAGCTGTTTATACTAAGGAATGGCCATTGATAGGATGGTCTCTGGTTGCCCATCCAGCCTGAAAGCACGTGCATTTCTGAGTTCTGAAATGTCTGTTTAACTCTTTAACTTCTGAAGCCAGAAACTGAAGAACACTATTTACTTTAGAAAACTCTCTGCCCTGAATAATGCCTTCCACATCAGTGCTCCTATGTAAAGCACAAAGATTTCTTATTTGAATTCATTGCATTAAAAATACTATTTAACATCAGGTAATATATAAAATAAATTAATAAACCACAGCTTTTGTAAAAATGAAAAAGATTACTAGACAGAGAAGCACAAGTGCAAAATTGAAAGTAAAACTTTAGATATTTTTCTCACATCCCTTGTACTTTGTGTAAATATTTAAGCAGAATGGTTTTAAATTCTTGACTTATATAAAGGTGTTAAAGACATCAAATAATTCACTAATGTCTTGATATCCTTTATTGCTATGTTTCTGGGGAAAAAATGAATAGATAGCAATGAATAGAAAATCATGCTTGAAGTCATCTACTGTGCACTCATCAAAAGATCATTACTCTAGAAAAATAATCAGAAAAAAATTGTTAAAGACTTTTTTTTTTTTTTTGTGCTACCAAGGCACTACTTATAAGCAAAGTAAATAAAAATTAATAGAACACAATCAGGTACTTTCTTACTCAGAAACAAAAGATACTTAAAAGTGTACTGTGGCTGTATCATTGCTATAATTTCCTTCATGTGCTTCAAGAACTTTATTTCCCTTCATTCAGCAGTGGAAATTGTTTATCTTGTCTGTCCAGAAGTTCAATGAGTTTAGTGCTTAGCCTTAAAAAGTGCTGGGAACTGCAAAGATTAATACAAATGGAAATTATGAGTGTACTCTAGCAGTTATAGATGAAATACAGAAATGTATTTCTGTGATTTTACCTTGTCCATGACATTTTCAAAACAGATACTTTTTCCTCAAGGCAAAAATTAATACTTGCAAGGAACAGTGTCTGTAACTCCATGAAAATAATAATTATTTTTTATTATACCCCCACTTTATCAGCATGGAAAAAAAATTTTCTTCAGAAGGGCATAACTAGTATAGAATCAATGAACTATAAAGCTGGGTTTGTTTATGTGCTTTATCACTGAATGAGAGAACACAGGTTCAGAGTCTACTTTTTATTTAGCAGGCATAAAGTTCTTGTCAATCAACAAGAAACTATTGGAAATCACTCAACTTTTAAGAAGTATAACAGTTTGTAAGTCTAAAATAATTTTAATATTCACTAAACAGGAAATGCAGTTTTTTGATTTTTTCAAATTACTATAACCACACGGTATTTTTATGGGAAATAATTTGATCCATACAAGACTCTCTTACCATTTCAGGGCAAATCATAACTAATCCTTGGCTAACTGATATTTTTTCTAATTTTCAGCCAACTGGTCATTCCAACATATATTCTGCTCCGATATAACCAAAATAAGGAAATTTTCACAAGTGATCTTAATAGAGTAGTAAAAATGAAACGACAAAGAAATCTGGAATGTACTTTAACTATCTATGGCAAAAAAGTGAGATAAATGTGGAAAAGGATCTCTCCAACCATGGCTATTAGATATCTCATTTTTCAGAAGTTTAATCTTATGTTGCAGACTTCCCAGACAGGAAAAAAATATAAGAAAAACAAACCAACAAACAAAAAAACAAAACAAAAAAAAACCCTAACCAACAATAATGAAAAGTTATGAAAACTAGATCTTTTAAAAACATGTAGAGAAAAAAAAATAAGTAGAGTTTAACTCCCATCTAGGCAATTCTATATTAGTACAATTCTGATTACCTAATGCCATTTAATTCAGTGAACTTTACATAATTTTTTCACTGATCTAAGATGCATTTAACTTACATAAGTGACTCTGAAGTACATTTTACTTCTGACTATACTGGTATAAATTAAGAACAACTTCAGAGAATTCAACACCAAGACCAACTTTAGAGAAGTCAGCATCAAATTTATGAAGCTGTTATTAAGAGCAAATTCTTTTTCATTAGTTGCCATCATTCACCATTTAATGTTTGGCTGTCATTTACATGCAGAGCTGAGATGCTACGAAGATATTCATCATCCTCTTTTTATTATTATATATTTAATTACCTTTGCTGAGAGTTCCAGATAGATAGTATGGTTGAATTAAATTTCTTTATAATGAAATGGATATGTTTAAGTCCACAAAATATTTAATATCATCTGTAATTTATTGTCAAAATGCATGACATGTATAAGTTCAATCATTTTGTTTTCCAGGTTATACATAGCTTTCAGAGTCTTTATGAATCCTGAATAAATCCTTTACTGCTCTTTGAGGCTGCAAGCAATCTTGTACAAACATGTAGAGAAAAAAAAATTAAAAAATTCAGCTTATTTACGGGGAAAATTCTGTGAAGATCAACGCTGTCCTTATGCTCTAAACTATAAGGATGGAAAATTGAAGGTCTCTGAGTGGTCATTTCCTTTTGACTCCTCTTTTGAGTGGTGACTTCCTTGTTGGTTCTCATTCATAAATAATTTAAATTGAATCTTTAAGTCACTTATATAACAAGAGAAAGGCTCATTCCAACTTCCTTATGGGCTAAATTCACTCCTAGTCACTTTATCTCCATTTATTCTAGTGCTCAAATGGTCCTTCAGCTTAAGCAGTTTTCTTCATCTCCGATGTTTATGCTGGGAGACATTCAGAGTGAACAATCCTCTCCCCTCTCATCCTTACTTGGCTGAACATCACATTATGCTAGTCTGTAAAACAGGTTCTCTCCTGTCTTGAAAATTATATTTGCTTTTGTTTTTACCTGGTCTTCTTTGAATTTAGCAGCCATGGACATTTGCTCTGGGTGCATTCTTACTAGTGATTCATGCAGTGGTATCAATATTTATCTGCTGGTTCTGAAACTACTTTGCTTATTAGAGTCCGAAACTATATTTGATTTTTGGAAGCAGCTTGTTCTTGATAGATTTCAGTCTTCTCTAACTGCATTCCCCCATGTTGGAACACACATTGGGGAATAATCTAATCTGACTATGATTAAAAAGGAATAGGTCTGAAACTGTATTAGCATGTGCTTAAATTTGTGTAGTATATGAATTTGTTACACATATTCTTTTTAGAAGAACAATAATGTACCTAAAATAAGATGTTTGTTATCACTGAGACAAAATTTGCTCAACAAACTTGGCACAGCATATATTGTCCAGCCACAGACAAAATCTTGAGTGGACTTGTTTTGTGATTTTTGACCAAATATTTTATGATGTTGCTCTTTTCCATATGGTTTCAGCACTACTTTTAGCTACGGTATGTTGGATCAAAGTATTGCAATATTTTTTAGTAATGAACTGTTAAACTTAAAGGAAGCTTGAGAGATCATGGTGATTTGCATTGTCTCAAATATTGTTCAAAAATGTAGAACATTTTTGTTACTCTATTTAAATCTATTTAAAACTGTTAGTACTCTACTCTGTGTGACCTGGCAGAGCAAAACACTTGGTGCTGAGGACTCAGATTCCACAGTGACATTACAAATGGGGTTAACTTTGGACTGGAAACATGGCAGGATGACTTGCACAACTGGAGTGCTGCAATGGGTGGCTATAAATAAGGTTTAGCGTTTATGGATAAGAATCAGGGGAAAGTCCAGCAAGGCAGATTTCCCACTGAGAGTCTGTTATAGACTGCCTAGCCAGGATGAAAAGACAGATTAAATCCTCAAGGCAACTGGGAAAAAAATTCACCAATTACTAGTCCTTGTTCTCATGGGAGACTTCAACTTTCCAAATGTCTGCTAAGAGTACAAGACAGCAGAGAGAAAACAGTCTAGGAGCTTCTGGGAGTGTGTGGCAGAAAACTTCCCGGCAGCTGTTGAGTGAACCAATTTGGGAAGGTGTCCCGCTGGACCTGGTGTGAACTGGGAAGCAATGCTGGGTGGTGAGGCAGTTGGAGGCTGTCTTGGACACTGTGATCAACAAATGATAGACTTTTTCCAGACAGCAGACCTTGTCCTGTTTATGAGACTGGCTGAGAGAGTCCTCTGGGAGGCAATCTTGAAGGACAGAGGAGTCCAGGAAGGCTGGACATGCTTCAAGAATGATATTTTAAAGGTACAGGCACAGGCTCTCCACACGTTCCAAAAGATGAGCCAGTGGGCAAGAAGACCAACTTGTCTTAACAAAGAACTTTGTCGAGAACCCAGGAGCAAAAAAAAGGTATTTAACAGTTAGATGAAGGGGCAGGCAACTCAGGAAGAGTAAAAGGATGCTGTGAGGTTTTGGTGGGCCAAAGCCCAGCTAGAATTTAATCTGGCTGCTGCTATAAAGGAAAACAATTTGATTTTTTACAAACACGTCAGCTGCTAAAGGAAGTCTAGGAAGGATTTCCATCCTTAATTGGATAAAGGGAAAAATCTATTGACAAAGGATGAGGAAAAGGTTGAGGTACTTAATGCCTTCTTTATCTCAGTTTTTATTGGCAAAACCAATTGTCTTCAGGTTCCCAGCACCCCAAGATGACAACAGGGACAGAAAGCAGAAACAGGGAACAGAATGAAACCCCCATAATCCAGGATAAAATGGTCAGCAACCTACTGCTCCACTTAGACATGCACAAATCTACAGGGCCAGATGGAACTCACCCAAAGGTACAGAAGGATCTGTGGGAACAGCTCATCAAGCCACCTTCAATCATTTACCAGGAGTCCAGGCTCGCCAGAGAGGTCCCAATTGGCTGGAAGTCAGCAAATGTGATTCCCATTTACAGGAGAAGTTGGAGGGAGGACTCAGGGAACTACGAGCCTATCAGTCTGATGTTGGTGCCAGGGAAGGCCAAGGAGCAGATCATCCTGAGTGCCATCACATGGCATATGCAGGACAGCCAGAAAATCAGGCCCAGCCAGTGCAGGTTTGTGAAAGACAGGTCCTGCTTGAGCAGCCTCATCTTCTTATGAGAGGGTGACTCATTTAGTGGTTGAGGGAAAGGCTGTGGATCCTGTCTACCTGGGCTTTAGCAAAGCTTTTGACACCATTTCCTGGAGGAAATGGACTCAAAGTTGCGCCAGGGGAAGGCTAGATTAGGTATTATTAAAAAAAATTGCTTCACTGAAAGGTGTTGAGAGTGGAACAGGCTGCCCAGGGAAGTGGTTGAATTCCTGGAAAGGGGCTTAAAAGACACATAGATCTGGCACTTAGGGACATGGTTTAGTAGTGAGCTTAGAAGTCTTTTCTAAAATTAACAATTCTATCATTCTATGACCTCAATGTGCTGTATAGGAAAAACTGCATTTTCTTCTCTACAGCGCAAGCCCCAGCAAAGCTTTGATAATCAATAGTGGTTGACTTCAATAACTGTTAGTAAAAACATCTACTGTGTGTACTGCAGAAACACTTGTATGACCTTCTCTGAATTGATTAAATATGCCACTGACTCAAGCAGATCAGGATCCATACCATTTTGCCAAACATTTGAAGAAGAAAATAGATCCTTCCTAGGGAGTCACAAAGCAGGCAAGCCAGGAGACAGGCTTTCCCTTATAAAGCATTTACTTAATTTAAATCTGGGGTGAAAGCAAGGTTAATTATCATTATGCCAGCATTTTGTTTATGTGTGCGTACACAAACAGATTGTGATGTTTAATTGTACTGTACCTAATTTATTAAAAGCCTATATAATAGAAGATCATGGAAGGGTTTTTTCTTTCCAGAGAATGGGTCTTATCTCAAGAGAGACTGTCATATACAGATTCATATATACATATATGTGTATATATTTTTAATATTTAGGTGCAACATACACTTTTGGTAAACACACACATATGTATTGACAGTTAAGGAATTTGCCATAATCTTTTACCCTATTTCAGCTTGAACTAAGAACACGTGCAGTCACTGATTTGCTGTTCTTTCCACCTCCCAAATCTTTCTGTAAAATTGCATTGCAGGTAGGCATGGTCTTTCCACAACAACTTATGGAGCACTTGGGACTTATTTTAGTATCTATGTATTACTATCTCTAAAACAGTACATACATTTGAGGACATGCTTTTGAGGGAGAAAAGATTTACAAAATTAGACAGATGCATCAACCACAGTAAAACATAACAGAGTAGTGAAATGGCAGATTGCTACAGCCTCCTAGTTTTAACACTTATTAAGAACAATCTCTGATGAATGCCAGAAAATACAATGCAAAATGCTAGGCAGTCTCCTGTCACATGAAGCTTGAGTACAAGGACACTGTTTATTAGTGGGATCAAGCAGTTAAAGGCAAAGTGTTTTTGATAGTGTTTGCTAAACCAAAGCACTTTAAGCCACTGTGTTCATACAGAATGTGTTTGCCGACACCAATTATAGCACAAATTATCACTGCTGGTATCCCTGTGATAACTGACTGAAAGATGCCAGATATAAAAGGAATTCCAGCATTTTTTTCCAATGCTTCATTCCCTCACAGATAGACAAGGGAAATTATGGTAAAAACCTTAGAGCCCAGTTAAGTTAACAGACTCTTGCTTGAAGCACAGAAAGCAGAATAAGGGTTCATTCAAAATGTAGTTTTCTATAGGATATCATCAGCCACTGCCACCTGGGTCCTTCTGTGCTACACTGTGTCACTGCCTCTATCATCACAGTGAGGGCTGTACATGTAAAAAAGAGTTAGCTAATTAATCACATATCTCATTAAAACATTAACGAGAAAGAAAATTCTGGCGCCACTTCTCAAAAATATTAGGCTGTGCCCATTTTATTCTACTTTTTGCCATCAATTATGAAGCAGTCATTATATAAAGGTTTGGAATTAACTAACACATCCTACTACCCATTTATCTCAGTGTGATGCATTTACTTTGGAATGGTTGATTACAATGTATAAAACTTATTACAATCTGAAACTATAAAAGAAATTATTGTGGCTTTATTTTAAACACACATTTTACCTTTTAATGTCTCTAGGCACCTGTTCCATAATAATTTTCCCCCTCCTTGTGTATGAATTTCCTTATGCAATTTACAAGTCTGTTTGATATAATAAACCCTATTAATCTAAGATAAGTGAAGATAATATCAAATTTATTGAAATAATGAAGTTGTGAGAGAAAAGAAAAGGATAGAGGATTTTTAGTGATCAAAGATGCTGAAGATTAAAAGTCCATTCCCTTCACAGTAGGATCTCTGGATTCACCCAAAGGAGCCTTTGGGCTTTACAGAAGCCATTCATAATTAAAAGATAACCTATAGACTACACAGGAGGCTGCAAAGCTGAACTACCTGTTTGATCTAATCTTTACCATTTACCTGCAGTATAGGTACAAAGTTACCAATTCTGATCTCATTGTGAGTTCTAAACTCCATTGACTCACCTCAGCTTCAGTGAGAATGCTGACCGCCTCTCGATTGAAGGAAGTCTGTCCATCCATCCTGTTGATCCATCCTGTGCTTTACTCAGATGTGCTTGGTCCTTCCTAGCTTTCAGCCAGGGCTGGAGGTCAGTCATTGCACAAAGGTGATTTCAGAAGCTTTGGGCAGTCACAGCAGTAGTCTGAGGCCACAGTTTATGTTTCTTGGCATTTTCTACTCCTTCACAATAAGTGACGTGAAAGAAGATAATATTTCCCTGCCACAGACATTATTTAGATGCTGTAATATGTCTGGTTCTATAATGATTACCACAAGAAGGACAGATAATTTGACACCAAGAAACAGGAAATGGAGTTATTTTTGTTACAGGGTGGACTCAGTACTCTGGAGAATGGTGTCTAGTACAGAAGGACTTCAGAACTTCAACATGAGTGCTTTAAAAGCAGATAAAGGAACAAATGCATGATGCATTTTAATAGGCACTTATATGTTAAATAGTAGCAGTATATTATTCTGAGACATAGCTTTGAATTTAGAAATTCTTTGGATTTATATATTTAAATATATTTGTAAAGCTTTTTGATCTTATTTTTTATAATTAAAGCAATGTAGTCTAAATGCACATAATAGAAAGTGGCAGAACATGCCCACACACCTTTGGGAGCATGATAGAGTGCTACTTCTTGCAGCTTTGTTTAGTCTCAGAAAATTAATGCTAACATTGATAAGCAACACTCATAAATTCAGGTCAGATAGTGCTGCTTTGTTTCAGAGAAGAAAATAATTTCAAAGACTTACTCTGTTATGCTCAGAAGCTTGAATAACACTCAGGGCTCTCAAACAATGGCCATCAGGGTTTCATCAATGGATCATCAAATTAAGCTTTATTTTAATGCTAATTTACATTTGTACATGAAGTTGTGGCAAAAAATGAGTATGGTTTCATTTGAGACTTTGGTATCTGTAAATAACAAATGGATTTGTTTCTTGAGAGCAGGATTGGTGACTTCTAAAAAAAATATTTATCATCCTTTAGAGCTCACAGGGAGAAAATATATAAATCTCTTATTTATTTTCAGGTCTATAAGGAGCAGAGCAGATGTTTCAAGATAAATTTTGAATCACAAATGGATCTGACTGGGTAAACTCCAGAGACTTCTAACAAGATACAGAGCATCTCACTCCTATGACACTGGTTTGAAAACAGCCCAGGTGAACAGAGAAGGAGTCTTTTTCATCTAATGTCTGTTCAGCAGCCTACGCAAAATGAGTTTCTGGGGTTTAATGCATGCATCTCCTTGAGGTCACACAGCTGCTTTTTAGAAACCAACATTAATTAGTAGTCAGTCTGAATTATGAATATGCGCAGATAAACTAGAAGTAGTATGCAAAGTAATCCACGTGGGAAAGGGACTACTCTAACTAAACATGCAATGCAGTAAACTCCAAAGGATCTGCTGCAATTCAGGAGAAGAATCTTGATATCAGCACTGGTATTTCCTTGAAATCATCAACTCAAAGCATGAAGCTCAAAAGCAATCAGGAAGGCAAACAGATGTTCAAAGTAACTAGGAAATATACAGAGAGAACAGGAAGCACTATAATTCCAATGATATTCCACACCTGGAATACTATTTTCTTTTTTAATCTTAAAAATATTGTGGATCTAGAAGAGTTTTTAAAAACGTTCCTAGAAAATACAAGAGAGCAATGATAACCTGAAGCTTGGCACTGATTGAAAATAGAGATAAATTAGTTAGACAATTCCTCAGTCTGAAGGAAGGACAATGAACAGGACATGTGAAAAAAAAAAGTGATATCATGGGTGGAATGAAGAGAGAGAATTGTCATGTTTATTCATTTTTCTTACGTAAGAGAAAAACCAGGAGGTATTAAATGAAATCACTAGGCAGCAGGTATAAAATAAATAGATGCACTTTTCCACACTATATGTAATTAAATTATGGAACATATTTGCCACAGGATATTACAAAACCAAATCGTGTTTAGAAAGTGGCTGGAGAGGTCCATGGAAGTAAGAGCCATCAAGGATAATTAACACAATGCAGTTGCAACCTCTTGTACTGGAATGTCCAAGCTACTGATTACAAATAGCTTAGGATATAAGCCTGTGGAAGTTTATTTCTATGCTACCATTTCACTTTTATGGTTTCCAACAAGATATTTCTCCCAGGAATCTACCATTAGCTCTGCCAAGAGAGACTTCTAGGTTGAGTGATGTGGAGGTTTCTACAATAGTCTAAAAAGTACTACTTGCCTATTATTTTTGTAAATATATTCAAAGGAAAGAACCAACTGTTCATTGTGGCAAATGTGCTTAAAAAGTATCCAGCATTTGATATAAATGAGTATAGGAAAATTAGTCCTCAAGGAAAAAATTCCTCTTAGAGGTTTTGTTTTTTTGTTGTTGTTTGTGGTGTGGGGCCACTAAATGCATCTTTTTTCATCATTAATTCCACAGTGTTAAGACAGCAGAATCTCTAAATATGCAAAGTGAAAAATACATGGTGAACTTACCAGAATAACACTGAATTCAGGGGAAAATCTTTTTAGTACTTCAGGAAAAAACAAAAAATATCTTCAGCATCTTGTACTTAATAGGAAAAATATTTGTTTCAAGTTTAACTCCACAAATGCTGATATTTTATAAACTCCTAAAGAATGAAAGCACTCATTTCAGATTATCTCCTGTAGTATCCACTATTTTGTAATTTAGAGATGGATATGAGGTTCTATTCACGTTGAAATTATCTCGTTCTTTATATAAATTGAAATTTTGTATTATAACTTTTTTTTACCCTGCATATTCAAAATCAGAATTGCTGCCTATATTTGTTATAGAGGAAGTTGCCATTTTTTGTCTCTGTGAAACCAGATATGCACATAAATATTATATATTCCTTCTGTACTTACTTTCTCTGGATTTTGTAGTTTCTCAGTATTAAAAACAATAACAATTATTTTTATTTCTTTGTGTGCTCTTGTACATAAGCCAATCATATGTAAAATGTAAACATCTAGCATTTTCTTCTTTTAAACCAATAGTGTTTTCAAAGAATTTTCAAGCATCTGATATAAAAATGTCGGCATTTTGCTTCAACAGAAAGGACATTGCAATAAGAGTTGCATATGGGTCAAGACAATGGCTGGAGGAATAGGACCAGTTCTGTAAGTCAATCAATTCTCCAGCATCCTTCTGCACGAGGGGTACAAATATTCATAAACATATCTTACAATTTTTCTCAAAATCTTAAAAATTAAAGAATAACAGCTCCCATTGAATTCTCATATCCATAGGAATATTTAACTATCTATACATTTAACTTCCTATAGTTTAACCTCCTATAGCCAAAATTTTCAAAGGAAAAGAAGGAAAAAATACAGCAGCTTCACATGTTGGCACTAGTAGAACAATGCATCAGTAGAATGTGCCATTATTGCAGTAATCAAATTTGAATGTCTGGATCATTATCACACATAATGGATGGAAATTTTTTAAGTGTTATTTCTTTCTATTTGATCTAAAGTATTGTTATGCATCATGAAAAAGGATTTTTGAACCTGAAATCTGAACTCATCAGTCACTGGGAACTGGTTATCCAGGCTATTAAAATAATTTTTTTAAGTACATGTCTGGTTAAATTCAAAGCTAAAATGGAGATTTTAAATCTTCTGGCTGTCAAGAAACAAGGGAGCTTAAACATATTAGTGAAAGCTCACAAAAAATAGAGGATCAGTGCCAAAGTAAGGTCTCTTCCCATAACAATGAAAAGCCACTGACAACTGATAAAACCACTTTAAGGCTTCCACATTGGGGAATTCAGTTCTAGCTCAAAGGGGGGAATAGAAATTTTATGCTGACCCTAAGAAATAACCCCAACCCTTAATGAACAAACAGCAACACAATAGAGAATAGTTAAAAAGCACTATTTCTTCTAAAATATGGAGATAGTTATCTTCCCAAACAGCTACTGAGATTAAATTGTTTCAGAAAATGATAAGGTATACTTAAATTTTGTGCAATCTTCAAGGAAGAAGATTTGATCAGGTTGACTACAATGTGAAAGTTTACTTCTACAGAAATGGCCTTTAAAGCTCCAGTCACCAGAGGTGCAGCTCTTATAAAAGAGAATGCAGATGTTAATGATGTGAAGATGACAGGTAATATTAACCACCAGATAATGTACACTGAAACTATGAAGATTGTACAAGACCCCAAAAACAGCACAAGTCTGTGTGGAACAGTTTTTTACTAGGGAATATTCTATAATCGTTCCCTTTTGTGACCATATTATCTCTCTCCAGCAAATCCATCTGTATTTGAAAACAAATGCTATTCTGTATTTACTTGTCCTCAATTAAATTGTACTTCCACTTGTGATAGGATAAAATTTTCTGGGTCTTCTATTATGATCATATTTATCTAGAAGATTAACAATAATTCATAAAAATAAAGCAGCTTTGTTTCCATCTTTTCCTTCACCTTTTGTAAGACAGAAAATCTCACCTCATAAATTTTAGTACATTATGAAGATAATGAAATGAAATAAATAAGAAAAATCAGTGTTCCACTCGCTATATCCCTCCTGCTGAGGTGCAGGGACTCAATAGAGAGGGACATATAGTGATAGGACAAGGGAGAATGGCTTTAAACTGAAAGATTACTTGCTGGATTTAGATTAGAAGTGTCCAAGGCCAAGTTGGATGGGGCTCTGAGCAAGCTGGTGTGGTAGAAAGTGTCCCTGACCATGGTAGGGGCATTGGAAC
Source organism: Thryothorus ludovicianus (assembly GCA_013397245.1). Taxonomy (NCBI): domain Eukaryota; kingdom Metazoa; phylum Chordata; class Aves; order Passeriformes; family Certhiidae; genus Thryothorus; species Thryothorus ludovicianus. The sequence goes on along the minus strand of VZTB01012704.1, from coordinate 80,176 downwards.
TGGATGACCTTTAAGGTTCCTTCCAACCCAATAATTTTCTGATTCTATGATGACTGTACAGATCTGGTTTTGAGACCTGCTTCTGAAAATGAACAATGTATAGCAACATCTGCATGTGTGACTACTATGGAACTGCATCAGTATGCAAGTCTTTCTATATTTCCATATTTTTTTGCCTTTAGTTAATTAAGTTCTCTCTAGAATGTCTGACTATAGCAAGATAATCTCTACTTTGCAAAGATTAACCCCATTAATACCAATTAACATATAACAAAGAAGGCTTTTAATGTTTTACAGCGGCGGGCTAAGGAGGATGGTTCTGGGGAGGATTAGAGGGGATCACTTGTATCTGTAGTTTATGACATCTCATTAAATAGTTTATAATAACCGTCAAACATTATATAGTGATGAAGTTGTAAATGTTTAAGCAGTGGGATTCATTACTGCAGTGAAGAAGAGGAATTTCTCTCATAGAGTTTAATACATGGGAAAAGAGGAAAACGACACGTCCTACAGAAAGCAAATGTGCAAAGATGGTATCAGCAACATCACAGGTTTTCAGAATGAAATCTAGGTTTCCTTGTTTATAGGAAAAAAAACAACCCACAAAAAAATCACCCCCAAATAAATGGCTTGCACCCACTTCAAAGCACTCCAAATTCAATGGAGAAATTATCTCTTTCCAGATTATGGATAATGACTACACTGTCTCAGTTTCTTCTTTACATTTTATCCTAAAAAACTCTCAGACCAATGTCAGTGAATTAAATATATTCTTCAGAATTAGAACTTCAAGCATTTTGTATTTTTTCAACATATATTTTTAAATAAAAACAATTACATTCTTCCTAAATTTTTACTTCATTGAGAATAGGACTCTTCTGTGCTACAGATATCTACAACAATAGTAAGGAAGGACCCCTGTCCTGAGCCCTTTACAAGGGATATACAAAAAGCAGATATTAAACTGAAACCTTATTATCCTATGTTTACTGAATGGATTTAGGAACATTTAATATATTGTTTCCTCAAACTCTACTGTAACTGTTTCTCTCTCCACTTTCCCATCAGTATGCTCAAACTCACATTGGAAAATAATGTTATTGGACATACTAACATCAGAGTTTATTTTATAAACAACAACTGAATCAGTAGTTTGTGGGTTTTTTGTTTTTTTCCCTTTCAGACAAAGAAGTTAAAAATATGTCAATGTATGAATGCATACTGAAATCCTTGGGAAGTATATTTGATATTTTTAGTGCAGACAGAAACTGTAAAAGGAATTTTTTCCCTCTGTACAAGACAGTAACTTTACAGGGCATGAGAAAAATAGAATCTTGCATATTTGATAAGAGATAATTAATCTCCAGTCTAATGCTCTGTTCTGTTCTGCTTTGCCGCCCTCCTCTTCTACTGATATTTTATTCTTCTTCCAAAGATCTGAGAATATATTGAGCATGGAAGCTGCCACTCTGGCAGGTTCATGTGAGGAGATGCTACTGTCAGACCATGTCACGCTCACAGTTATTGCATTTCAGTAACAACATTAATTTAGCAGAGATACCTATATAAATGCAGCGACCTATATAAAGTCTGCTTTGCTGAACTGACACTATTGCTGCTGTGTGTTGCCTCAGAGCCCTCCTGCTCTCCCACTTCCTTCCTGCTTGTTGCTAGGTAACCAGAAGGATTTCATAAGCCAGCCCAAAGCACGTTTTTGGATTTGGGCATGAACTTCAGTCATTTGTTAACCAGCAAATACAGAAATCAGAATTTGCCATGAGACCCTGCTTGTAAAATTACATCTCGAGGTTGCATGTGTGTATGTGCCATTGCTGCCACCAAGGAAGTCTTTTTGTCAGAACAGAGCCATGTTGCCTTTTTCATATATTCCACAGGGATATCAACTGTAACCATCTGCTAAAAAATTGCATTATCTCCTATCTGAACATGACGTACCTTCTCAGAATTTCGAGAGGCCATTACGAACAGCGTGCTACTCAATAGCTGATATGTCAAAAATGCTTTAAAACTGCAGATGAAGCAACATAACATAAATAAGCACGTTTGTGTATACATCTTCCTACTTTCTTGTAAGCATATCTCAGATTTTTGTGGAAATACAAAAATTATACATGTGTATGTAGTTTTTCACTTCTAGCAGGATTCAGAAGCACCTTTGAGAAAATGAAAAAAGACGCACATGTGTACATCAACCTTCCACAGCAAGTCTGGTTACAGCATGTTTTTGCCTTCATGGTGTAGTCACAGTTATAATGGTAATGTCTGAGTTTATTAATCTCTCTATAACTGCAGAAAGGGATTTTTTTATAGCAATTTAATTATTCAGTTGGACAAGGTAGACTTGTATCATGTTCATTATCTTCTTCTTACCACAGAAGCAGTCCTTGCAAAATTATTTTCTGACTTTCCCTCTACAGCACTTCCCATTGAACTATTTGACAGCATTTGAAAGCCTGGAGAATTTTGTGTCTGCCCCAATCTTCCATGATCTACTTTAGGCATTTCCTTCAAAAGATAAATTTTCTAATACTATTAGTACAAGGCCAAGGTTACACCCTTGCTCTTTCATAGGGAAACATTAGAAAATCATATGACAGTGCAAATTAGACAACTTCCTTCAAATCATAGATTTTCTAGGAGATAAAATAACACTGTTCACTCAATCACCTAGCTTTTGCTACATCCCATCACTTTAATATCACATCTCTTTATAAGAAATTCCCTTTGACTCCATTAGACCTTTTTTCTCTGCTCCCTGAGAAGACCAGCAGTGACAGAATTCTTCCAAGCCATAAACTAGCACTCAAAATATGACTCAAAATGTGACACAATTATCAGAAACTGGGGGAAAAAAATGAGTCCTCTGCATCATTTGTATCATGTAAATTGTAATGATGCCAAACAATAAGCAAGTGCTCTGCATGTCCTGTGCTCAGGATGATATGCTTGCTTCCTAGCTGTTGAAATCACTGTAAGGAGCTAAAATAATCTTCCTGTAGATCTAACAGCAAATATTTTCAACCCCCAGAAATCTGATCATACATGATTTAGCTTAAAAACTTACTTTTCAATATATTGCATTTTAAATATGCCATAGCATGTGTGATTTTATTGACTCTACTATCTTTAGGTCCTCAGTGTCTTTGAATTAACATCAGGAACAGAACAGAATTAACATCAGGAACAGAATTCTCTGTTTACCTAAGAAAACAGCCAACCAAGTACAACTCCCCCCACACACACATTATATTTTCTCCCATCTTTAAATATAATTTGAATTGCCTCTCTGTTTCAGACATGACCCTGAGTAGTAAATATTGTTCTAGGAATAACACAAACTATGCACTGTCTAGATGATTTTAATTGTCAAGGGGGTTGTGATGCAAAGTTCTCTCACTCTGGAGATGTGTAATTGCAGCTGGATAGGCATTCATAATAGAAGGAATGCCTATCCAGTTTTTGATGATGCTCCATAATCTGCCTTATTATTTCATAGAAATAGAAGAACAGAGCAAAATTTAAAACAAAAATGTAGAGTGAGGAGAGTGGCTAGTAATTCACCTGGAATCATACACGGGATATTTGGATTAGATACTGAAGTGCAGCTCCTGCGAGGTCAGTAGACATACTCAAATCTGATTTTCTGAGAATCTGCACACAGAAATCTGTATCACCCTCCAAATATCAAACAGAGAGGAACAGCATAACGTTCAGCAAGCCTTTGTGCCATTGTTTCATTGTGAGCAGACTTGGTGACCCTTTAGTATTGCCTGTCTCAGCACAGAGGAACTGCCAAGCATCAAACACAGCCCCAGTGATCCCCAGGGGAAGGTTTTGCTCAAATGACAATGTGAAGAGCGATGCAAATATGGAAAGGATTATTCATGTATGTAACAATCTGCTCTCGTGTTTGGGACTCACACCAGCACAGGTGTTTCTAACGCTAGTGCAGAAACCACAGAAATCTGTCAAGAGGATATGAGAAGCATTGTGTCAACATGGTAATTTCATCATAACTTCAGTTTTCTTTTAAAATTTTCTTTCAAACAAAGAAAATCTGATCTAAACAATATGTCATTGATTCTTGTTTCCAGAAAATCCATGAATGTAAATGATTGTACACCTCAACCCAGGGTACTTCCAAAATATATGATGAAAAAGACACTAAATATTATATATTGATCAGCTGAAAAAAAGCCTGCATCTCTTTGGGCACAAATCCCATGTTTCCCTATCATTTTACCTTTAAAACATTACACTTGTATGTTACTTCCCTTAGCAAATTTCTGGAAAGAAAATATTAATCATATTTAAATCATACACCATGTGCTATGCATGAACATTGCTATGTCCACGTACTTGGATATATTCAGGAGGTGAAATTCAAGATTAAATACTGGAACATATTTAAGGGGTAAATTGCACATAAATTACTGAAAAAAGTAACTGCTTTTAAATTACTGTGTAGTTCTTAGAGAACAGAATTAACCTTGAAGAATAAGTTAATTAAATCAAAAGAGAATAGCATTTTATTTGCGTGGTAAAGAATTAGAAAACCTATAAAATGGTCTCTTATAGTCAACAAAAAACTTCCAGCAAGTTCTATTAAAACACTCATAGTACTTGTCATGGCTAAGAATCAAGTTTGCAAAATGCTACGTACTCAAGTATATTTTCTGAAAATGAATTTATGTTGAGAGAAAATATTTTGCATTTTACGTTAAGGTTTAAGCTCAAATTATATGTTCCTTTAAACTGAAGGCATTCACTAATGAAATTGTGCAGAAGAAAATAATTTTCTTCTTTTTTTCAAATAGTATTTGATTTAAGAACTCTTGATGGAAAAAGCTTAAAAACTGATCCATGGATTGTTCAAAGATGAATATTTATTTGTAGCTCAGTGAAAGTGACTTTAAGTAGTAGCAGAATTTACCATTGAAAGCAAATGTCCTGGGAGACAATTTCATATGCCTTTGTTTACTTTTTTCTGGTGTTTGCTCCACTGAAAAACTGCAAGAACTGCTTTCCATTGACAACAAAGAAATTAAACCAAAACAAATTAAAAACAAATAAAAAGAAGCATACCACTAAAAATGCCTAAGATTTAAAAGAGTCAACATGGGATAAATTTTGCATATGATTTAACATTTTCCTTTATGATATATGAAAGGGTTAGAGCATCCTTCAGCATGATTCAGCTCTCATCAGGCCATTAAGATATATAAATATTACATCTATTTTACTGCTTCTCTAATGATATTTGAAAGTACTTGCTTTCTCCCAAGAGTATGCTTTCAAGAAAAACAAATAAATAAGCCCAAGCTTCTTTTTATTTTATTTTTTTCATTTATACTTAAATTTTGAGCTCAATTACTGATAAAGGACTAGAGATTTGACCCAAAAGCTTTATAGGTTTATTAAAAGAAAAATGTTTTTCAGTGCACCTGCTACATATGAGAGAAAATAATGTTGATATGACTCTTTTTGGTTTCATTGAAGACATTTATGAAAGCAGTTCCTCACACACATACATACCCACATTCAGCCTCCACCCAAAGAGGCTCAATCAGCAACCTCAAATGAAATAAATATGTATTACAAGAAATGAAATCTGTATGAGTGCTCTTTAGAGCAACGCTCTTCATTAAAAGACTCTAATATTAATAATTTTGCTCACAAAATGACAACTGAAAAATAAATCGCTTTGAAAACAAGTCCAGTATTGTGGGAGGCAAATTTGCATTGGCAATGAAAATCAAGCCATCATTTATCTTCTTTATGAAGTCAAACTTCCTAATAATCTTATGTTAAATCAAAAAATAATGTTTTTAGACACACTCTTCCAGTTTTAATCAGTTCTGTACAAGATATCTCAGTCCTTTAGAGGTTGTTGGCTTCCATGTGCCTTTTATTCATATCCAAGTTTTGGTTACTTACTTCCTAGAAGAAGTGGGACACCTGACATGATTTCATGTTGTTGGATGTCATCACCTTCTGCAGAATTCTATCTACCATCTCCCATATTACAACTTCATATGACAGAAAATGGAGTTAACTATTTGCATGCCTTTGAAAATTTTTGCTTGAGTCCATTTTTTCCCTAGTTCCCCTTCAAAGTTAGATTAACATCCCGTCCATGTTAACTACCTGAGTGCAGCAGTCCTAGCAGTTTTATTAAATTCAATTTTTTTCCAGTCTGGCTGCTCTTTCCTGTTCTATGTCCTTGTTACTTCCCAATATTATGCTGTTTCTCTATGTAATATATCATACTCTTATTTGTTCTCACGTACATATGGAAGCTGTGCTCTGCAGTCAGCTTTCTAATTTGGGCAGCTCTAATCACAAACACTTCAAGCTATTTTAGCCTCAGGAAACTAGAGATGCACAAAGACATGAATAAATGTACAAGATACATACATATATTTATCTATTCTTGTATATATATACTTTTCCTTATATATATATATATATATATTCTGGTATGTATATATAGTAAAAACTGGTATTTGGGAGTGGGATGCATGGGAAAAAAACAAACAACAAACACTCAAACACTAGTAACTTAAGGAACCAGAATCTTTGTTACAGATCAAAGGTGTATGCTCTGTGGAGCCACTCTCTCTTCCTTATTTGCTAATTTTATAATTAACAAACCAAACTATTAGAGAACAAACTAACCTATTTTATGCAAAGCTTGGCAATTTTCAAAGTTTAGCTTTGGGAAGTCCACACTTCAATAAAATATTTTTTATGCCGTTAAAGAATAATTTTTGTAAACTCTTTGTAGGTAACGTTCCCATGGCGAATTGACCACTGGTAACCTTCCTGTAGACTACACAGCACCTGTGGAATTTCAGAACAGCCCTCATCACAGACCTGGTCTGGCACTACTTTCCTTCAAATTGCAGTTGCAAACTACTTGCAGCACAGGGAGAAAAAGTAAATTGAAAACACAGAAAGATGAAGGAGAGCCAGTTCCAATATACAAGGCATGCATCTTGCTACCTGAACTTGAAAGTCACCCTGGTTTTATTGCTAGAAATTATTGTACAGCCATTGTAAAAGAGAAGGTATAACACTCTTATGTATTCAAATAAAGGTACAGATTTAATTTACAGAATTTCAATGAGAAGTGAAAGTGACTCTTCAGCACAATTCAATTCTTTTTGGTCACAAACACTCCCTGACAGGTGAGTTATGCTCTTTCTTCCACATTGCAGTGGAATTGATTCATTGGCAAACAGGTGCAATTTAATCACTCCTAGTCTACATGGTTTACAGCACAAAAGAGGGTTAATAATCTTAGAAGCTTGAACATATTTTAAATACAGTTTATTCAGAAGTGAGATTTCCAGTCTCTTGGGTATTGCCTCACAATTCCTGTTTGCATCCCCAAATAATTACTGCCCAAAATACACTCAAAACTAGCTCAGTCTATTTCTTTATCTACTCTTTTTGACAGTCATTGCATCGAGGGATGCAACATAATTGTGTTATTTCAGGCAATAAAACGGTCATCCCCCATAGACAAATAATCAAGCACTTTAAAATGTGGTCATGGTTGCCTGAGCAGCCAGATTCTGATTTCAAAAGGCCTAGCTACACAACCCTGAGTACGTTGTGCTTTTTAAGGGAAAAACCTTTCATAAAATAAATACCCGGGAGCATGGGGGGAAGGTATAGAGCATTTATTGTTTTTTGCAAACATCATCTGCTCTCTGGATATAACCGAAATTCCTTAGACTTCAGTGTTTTGCTTCACACACACACAGAATTTTCTTTCTGCTTTTCACATACACACAAAGAGGTTTGGGGTACTTTTGGGTGGGTTTATTTTTTTTTGTTTTGTCTCTTTTGTTATTTTAATCTAAGACTCAGAGCTGTGGACATTTTGTTAATTTATTATGATACTGTGAAAGCTATGCAAAGCAGTTAATAAATCGTCCAGACGAGAAAGTCATTGGAGAAGACTGGAAAACAGATGATAGTTACAGTAAGAGCATGCTCTTGATAGCATAAAACTTATTTATACAGCCCTCACAGCCAGTCCTGAGGCACTGAATTCAAATGAAATTGACTGATGTAACAAGTATGAGTTACCAAGTTAGAATGTGCAATTTTATCTACCAAGTATTTGAGGTTCTTTGGTTAAGACTAGACTTAGTCTTCATGAAGAGTTTAAGCTAGAGCCAACTGTAGCAGTTAACAGATGATGACATTTTGATTTGGACTCTTTCAAATAAATATTAATTTAAATAAATATATTCAATATTATATCAGGCAGCACAATTCTATTGAATGTTTTAGAATATAAGACCCATAAGGCAAAGGAAGAGGGAGTAGATCTCATCCTTCTCCTTTACTGATTTCCTTTGGACCATCAAATCTGATTTCCTACAGGTCTTTTCTCTGTGGAGAGACATATTTTCCAGATTTCTAAGATATGCACCCCACTCCATTCCAGACCTGCTGTTCTTGTCTTTTCCTTAGCCATGGGATCTGGCCTCTCAACATCCCCCCAGCATCATTTACACCTCAAGATATGCAGAGCTTCATTTGAAGGCAAAACCAATGTGACCCAGCATCACAGGAATGGACAACCAGCAAGGAAAGGGAAAAAAAGCAGGACCTCAGACATTCACTGAACAGCTTTGGTATTGTTACAGATCATGGGCCTCAAACTGTGACTCTATTAAAGCACAAATTCACTGTCCAGCACCAAGCAGTAAAGCAGCATGCAGTGATTACATCAGACTGGTGCTTGATGAGCTCACCTACCCCAGCAGCCTAGGGCCTGCAGCCCTGACAGCTCTCTCATTTGCATCAGACCAGCTGTACAACTTGCTCTCAAACCCTTCCACAACCTATTCTCTCTGTCTTCCTCCAAGATAAGGCTTCCTCCTCATATTTTATAGCTGTAATGAAGTCCCCTTTCCTCACAGGTCAGTAACCACTGGCAACTGCTCAATCTCCTTCATGGGCAGTTTTTCATTAAGAGGATTTTTTAATTTAAAAATTACATCTGAATGCTCTTAAGTCAGCAAAATCCACAGAAAACCATAACTACAATGAAAATAAGTCCTCTCAGATATTTTGTAATATCACATGAAATTTTTCATGTATTTCAAACATAAAGCACTGCAAAATAAGTCCTATTCTTACCTACATTTGTCATGGAGATTTCTGTCTTAACTCACATAGACAATAACAACAAAACCATTCTTGCTTACACATTATTTTTCTGGACAATCATTCATGATGGCAAAAAAAAGTATTTTTTACCCATACAACCCATTTTGCCTAAATTAAGAACAGAAACACTGATGCAAATTCTTTGTTAGTGACTTTTCATCTGTTTCAAAATTATTTTTCTCCAGTGACAATGTCCAGAAACTTCTATACTTTGCCTTGGGAAAATTATTTTAGGGCCAGGAAAACTTGTGGCACCTCAGAGAAGATCACTATGCCCCAGGTTTCTCTCTGCTACAGAATAAAACTTCCTTTACCCCTGCTCCCAGAAATGAACAATATCAGAAGACAATAAGTCAAATTTCTCCCTCACATCCATGCCAGATTGTTATCATATGCTGGTCTGAGAGAAAAAAAATCATTTTACTGTTGTCATGCATAAGTTTGCCTCATTATATCTTCTTGATATTAGAACACTTTGCTGGTAGTAGGAATGAGACAAGGTTAATCATCAGGTAAAGAAATACACTTAAAACGTTTAAGCTGTGCTGGTTATGCAAGATTTACTCAATGACTACTGCTGATAATAGTTTATTATTAAATTAAGATTTAAAAAATATTTTAAATACCATTAACTTTCATAATTACTCATACTCTTCAGCGTTTATATTGCTGTTTTATATTTAGCCATTCTACTTTGGGAAAATAACCCCAGAGTTTCTTTTCAGCTTTGCTCTGAGCCCATACTGAGCCCAAAGACCTTGAAANAAAGGAAACAGAACTGGTGCTAGAATTATTTACAAATCAATATCCCTCCCCTTTCTCACCGTGCCTTTCACTCAACTCACTGCTAGCTGCAAGCCCTGTGACTCCTCTGAGTTCCGAGCAAATTCTGTTTTCCGTCACAGAAGGGCACAGCTCAGCGCGACATCCCTGCAGGTTCTCAGCAGTTCCTCTCCTCCCATCCACGAGCTGCAAACACCCCCCCCTCCCTAAACTTTCCCAAATATGCCCTGGGGAAAAGCCCCGGCAGAGGAACTCCCCACGCCCCAGGTGCTCACACTCACTTCACTTTGGAGGAAACAATTCCGACTTAATTGCGACTTCCCTCTAACAGCTGAGGAGGAGGGAAGGTGTGAACAAGTATTTGTAAACTGCCTGAAAGGCTCCTGCGGAAAGAGTTAGTGACGCAATGAACGACAGCGATTCCTCCTTACCCCTATCGGCATGAATACCCACTCTGTTTACAAGACAGGGTTGAGTTCCAGTTTAATGTGTTGTTTCCTTCCCATAAAGGCTTTCTGCCCTTTAGTTGAATCAATTTTCTTGATGTGGGAGCACTTAACGGTCCATATTTAAGATAAGATTGAAACAGGTAAGCCTGGTTGTGCTCTTAAAGGGCAAGAAATACCCCTAACAATCTGCAAAAGCTTACTTATTCAAGAGAAGCCCTTTACTGTGAGGAATAAAGATATTTCCTACAACTTTTCCCAAATGAAGTACATACTCCCATCTCTGCTCTTCTGATTGTTTCATGCAGGTGTGCCTGTACCTTTCCTGCATCCCTTCACTTACTTCCCAGAGGATGGAACTCTGATTGCTTTGCCCCTGCCCGCAAAGCTCTTTGAGAAAGCTACAAGAGAAACAAAGGTGCTCCATTATTTCCTCGCATCTCACTCCCTATGAATGCACTGTCGATGCCTTTGGCAGTGCTGTCACAGGTGCATGACAGGCACAAACGATGCCATATCCTTTAGGCACCATAAAATCCTGTATTAGTTTTACCTGGAGACAATGACTCATTTACCCTGCTATTTGGAATTCACAAAGAGGAGCGTTTAATGCTCGAGAAACACAAAAGAAAAGAAAAATAGTCCGACCTCAACAAAGACAGCAACAGCGGAAATGAACCAACATTCACACTGCTTTTCAGGTCTGTGTTTCCCAACACATTTTGCAAATGGGGAAATTGCTACAAAAAGTGAAATGAAGAATTTTTACATACTGATAACAAAGACCAATGGCAAAACTAGAATTATTACAGAAAGAGATACTCACTTTCTCCCACTTTCAGATACATAAACTTGAGTACTTTCCCACATAAGGAACCATAGTGTCCTGTAAAAGAGCAGATCCTCCAGACTCACTGCACTGTACACATGGGGTCAGCTCTTACCTCAGGGATTGGGGGACTGTCCACACCAGAACTTCTACCTTTGGTGAAAGCCTTTGTCTCATTTTCCTCCTCTGCCACGGATGCCAATGGGCAGCTTAAACACACAAAGTGCACTACATTTCCTCTGCATCTGCATTGCTTTCCAAAAGAGACCTGATGAAAAGTATCAAAAGAGTGGATTCATGTGTGTACATGTATGTGTGTGTGTCTAAAATTGAGGAATGAATGCATTTATAGTTTTTTTTAATATTTTGTGTCTTGACCAATCAATTCCTTATAGATTTTTTTCTTTTCACTTTACTCAAACACTGTCCCTGCCTATGGAACTAGATGATCTATAGATCTAGATGATCTTTAAGTTCCCTTCCAACCCAAGCCATTCTGTGATTCTATGGTTATCTGGATGCACATATGTTCTGGAAGCAAAATCACCGACTTCTTTCTTCTTGCCATTCCCTGGAAACACCCTAAGAAATGAAATGGAATAAAAAGAATTAATCATGTCAATTAGGATTGCAGAGAAACAAAATTATTGGAATTTTCCATAGGGGATGGAGAGAGAGCAGTTTGTATCTAAACATATAGTTTGTATCTAAACATATAGTTTGTATCTAGACATATAGTGATGACACTTTTAATTTTGCATAACTTACCCTGCAAAGACAGGCTGTCAGCTATTAAATACTTCACAGCTGCACTAAGATAGAGCACTTGATAGAAACTTAAATGAAGATATAGAAATTTAACCCAAGGCCAAACTCAGAACAAGCGATATCAATACTTATAACCCCATGATGAATATCCTGTGGCCTATTTGCAACGTGTCTGGTACGTGTCTGATAGAGTTTATGTCTTAGAGTAAATGCCCAGACAGAGAACTGCATTTGTCACAGAAGACTGCTTGGAAGAGATGAACACTTCTCATATGCTTCTAGTATACCCTTAAAATCAAAGCTGCAGCACTGTCACAGCAAAGCAATGTGAAAGATTTTATTCTCAGCCCATCAATTCTCCTAGGACCTAATTAACATTTTAAAAGAACAAAATAATTTCCCCTACTGAACCAACACAGCAACACATGTCAGATCACAACTTTAAAATTAAACAAAAGCAACAGACCACTACCAGTGGATTAGATGTGATGAATTTGCACAACTGTAAAATTCTGGCTTCATTCCTAGCAATGTGCTTCCATAGCTGTGCTATCAGTACTTAAAAGGCTTTTAAGAAAAGACCTATAATTATCTGTGATCAGCACATGGAGAATCCATTTAGAAGTAGGCTGATCCAATTCTTCAGTGATATCAACTAAATGACAGTCTTGTGGCACTTCCACCAACATGCATGAAATATGGTTCAGTAAACTAAACTTCCAATAGATTTCTGAAATTTTAAATAAAAAGCAGCTAAAAAAAAATAATTTCAAAATCAACTAAAAACCAGTTTTTTTCACTTGGGTGGTAAAACACATTTAGAGGAGACAGAGTATAATTCTTCTCTTCAGAAATAACATCTTTATTACACCTGTGTTAAGATATACACAAGAGATTAATAACCTCACTCCAGTCAGGCTGTTCTGCTGACATCCTGCAGCCAAACCACAATTGCCACAGAAACCTGGAAAGTTTGAATTTGCCATGTTGTGCTGCTAATCCTCAAAACAAGTGCTGGGCAATCATATTGTTCTGCACTTCCATTTCCTATCCACACTTTGAATTAACGTGGAAGAAAAATTCCTAATGACTGTAGAGACTGACTTCAATTAGAGACAGAGTGTAATAAAACCAAAAATTGCCATGAGGGTACTGAATAAGACCAGATACTACCAGGAAGTTTGGGAAGAAACACAGCATCCTACAACCCTGCATTATGGAGAAAATACACAATTAAAAAGACTCAGCTTTTCAATTAAAAAGATATGTTGAGTGAAAACTGAAGTTACAGAAAACTGTTGAAACTGTAAAGAGAGACAAAGGAAAAGACTTCTAATCTGAAACATAATAAAAAACATTTAATATTAATTTGATTAGTGAAAGAAAACAGCATATTAGTAACTTAAAGAATCATGAAAATAACTATAAGGAAGAGTTATTTGGCCTTCCTACCTTTTGTGCCAGAAAATTAGAATGAAATTAAGAAAACAGTAGGGACACATAAATCTTTCATGAAAATAATAAGGATATCTTGTGCCTTCTGAAATTTCATCATAGAGACAATTTTTCTATTTTATAATTTCCTTCTATTACTTTGTAAAGGCAAGAAAAAGCAACTTAAAACAGAAAAAAAATCATGTTACAAAATTACCATGTGTTTCACCAGGTATTTTCCCTTTTTATTTTTTCAAAAATTCTAAAACTAGTTTCATTAGACAGCCTAAAATGTTATCCCCACTTGAAGAGATAAAGGGGAAAAAAAATGTAAGCCTCCTCTTAGTTCCTAATGAAAAATATTGTATTACTGAAAATAACTTAAAAGGATAAAAATTGAAAGTCCTACTACATGAATTATTTCACTACTGCTATCTTTGTCCATTCTATGCATTCTAGTGCTTCTTTCAGGTTGACTTTTATAAATCCAATTTTAACATGAGCAGAAGTTTATGTTAAAATGATACATATGTGTAGAAATTGCCAATTAGGTTCTCCCAGAATGCAAATTTCTACTTTGTCTTTTGGGAAATTATTTTCTACTTGCAGTGTATGAACAGTTTATTTTTCATGACTCTGACTTAAATTTCTTGTTACAGTAATCTTTAAGTGCCCTAGTAGGATATCATAACCTAAATATTTCCCTGTAACTTTCTCGACCCACACAAGTCCAAGGAATGTTGTTTTTATTACTTTTAAAAGAATTCCTAAGAATTTCCAATGTGATGTATTTAAAATGAATTCATCAATGTGTTTAACCATGGTCCAGCTATACCAGGGAACACAGTACACAAAATGAGGAGGAAATAATAACTTCACACTCTCCAATTTCCTTCAGCTTTTCAATACATTTTTTCTCCTCCTGTCATGTTTATTTTCTCAGGACACTTCCTTCACCATTACCACCACATTTTATTTTATTCTTCATTGCTTGGTTCAGCCTTTTATTCTTTTATTGTTGTGTTAGGCAGACAAAAGCTTTTCTGCAATACAGAATTGATTGCTTCCCCACAGGAGTGTCAGAAATCAGCAGGGAGTTGAAAATACAAACATCCAGAGCCAGTGTTTCTCCAGATAGAAACAGGAGGGGACAATATTTCCCACAATAATTAGTCATGTCCATCTCGACACTTGACATAGAAAGTAGAATTTATTTTAAAAATAAAAATAGGAGAACAGAACAATCTCTGTCAAGGAAGTTTCAGCAAAAGCCATGGAAGTTGCCAATTCCTCTTTTTATTCAGTTTGTTAAGGTCATGAATACTTTGTTTAAGTATTTGATTTCTTATAAATCTTAGAGCATTGCTATTTACTTTTTAATGTAGTTTTTTACAATTTGTAATCCTTTAATACTCTTAAAGGTATTGACAAGTTTTTCACGTTTATAATTTGATCAAATTCTTGATTTTGATCTTTCTTCATCACAAAGAAGCATATATTCCAACAGGAGGAAAAAAAGAGAAAAACAGACTCGTTCAATGTGGAAGATAATTAATGCATGGCATGTAATCAACAACCTTAATAAATAAAAAATATATAAAACATTAAAAACATATAAATTATCTATGGAATTACTTTATGTTATCAAATAGGAATGAGTTATTTAGGAATTAGTGAACTTAAACCCCAAGTACTGCAGAGGCTCTGCTTAGGAACACAACACTGACCTGTCTTTGTCTCACTGGCCATTGGAGTTCACTCCCTGCACAGGCTGGCTGGGTGGGTCCCTCAGGGAGGCAGTTTCACAAAACAATAACTGAACAACTTGACAGAAATGGCAAGCCCAGGAGGGCAAGGAAGAGGAAAACCTGCTCGACATCACGTGGGTACTGACAAAATCAAATCTTGGCTTTCCACCTCCTTTTTTAGACAACTAACTGTCCTTTTGAGGAATTATATGAGCAAATGGAATTAAATTGAATTACATCTTATGGAATTAAATTAGTTATAGGGGTTGGATTAATTCTTTGGTCCACGAACTCCAGTTCTGTTTTACTAGATTCTCCCTTGGTTCATTTATTTTCCCTTATTTTTATTTTTTTTATACATTTCTTCCTTTATTTCTCTAATCTCACCTGTAGAATCACTTTTTAAATAAAACACATAAACAGACTCATCTGCATGCAGAGTATTGCAAGATAGTTTCTTTTTCAATTTTTCTTCCTTTTTATTCTTTTTTTTTATAATTTAGTTGCGTGTAACTGAGCTACTGTGAAAGGAACCAGAAGTATTTTTTCAAGTCAATAGACTTCCAAATGTTTTACTAAAAGACAATACAACTGCAGTTTATATTTTAAATTTGATGAAAGTATAATCCATGCAAAAACTTCTCCAAACTAAGATATTAATCCTATATTGCAAGGGATCAAAGGAACTAAAAGGAACTAAGGAATCTCTCACTGCTCAAGCCATTTGAAGCAGATTGAAGAAAGCCCCAGAAAGCCCCAGACATGCACCTCCAATAAGTGGAGTTTGGATGATTTAAGAGATTGTCGTTTCATACTCTGTGTGAGAACTTGTTGCGGAGCTGAAAGCCAAGATTTTACCATACATGTACTGTAAAATCTAAGAAAACAGAAAAGTATGGATAAAGCAGGTAGAATCCTTGCAGAAGCTGCATCATGTGCAAAATGTAATTTTTGAGTTTGCAAATTATGCTGTTAGAAAACATGTAAAGATTATCTGGGATATATAATTCTCACTTCTTGCTTTAAAAATTACTACTTACTGTTCCTTTCAAGACCAATAATACTCTAATTTATTCTGGCTTATTAGGATTTTTTTCTGCTAAGAATTTCTATCTTAAAAAAATATTTTCTTTTCAAAGTTCTCCAAAATTATAAATTATTTTTCTCTTTCTTATTTTACAAAAGACCATAAAATCATCTGATGATGTAATCAATTCAGTGTGTCCCCTTCATTCCAAAATTTTGTACCTCACTGGAGTCACACTACATGAAAGATTTGTCTCTTATGAAAGTCAGTCAAAATTCACTGATTTGGCCCTTTGGAGAGCATTCTGATTACCATACAATCTGGATGTATGTTATAAACATAAAAGCAAGGAGTAAAACCAAGGCAAATTAAACTAAGTATCTCCTTATATATTTCTCACCTAACAAAATCATGATTTATTCTTATTGAAATAAATAGCATATAACCATTAAAGTACAGATCTTGTTTGTCTTAATAAAATTAATCCTGAAAAAACTATCCTAGAGTCAATCTAACCAACATTCATATTTTTTCAAAGCATAATTTTGCCATTTGTGTGAAACTTACACTGTAAATTATTATTTGTGTAAAACTTACACTTTCTTATTCTTCAAGTTTTCCATCGTTTAGTGTGTATAAAGTCTTACAACCTACTTGTGATTAAATGTGGTAAACAAATAAAAACAATTTTTCCTCATTTCTAGTCACACATTGTATGTCTGGACCGGAGCTATTAGCTGTTATGTTAATTACTTCTGCATCGATGCTCTTCAGTGGGGAGCAGTTGATGAAGCTGCTCCCAATCCGAATTTCTTCTGCCCTGCTGTGCTCTTCCAGCCACAGACTAGACACAAACACAGTGTTTTCATGGGGCACCACCATAAATGAGGTTGCAGGGCCAATGGGAATTGCAGATTTCCCTGTGAGGTTTCCCAGAATTTTTTCTCAAATCCATCCCCTGCCAATGAATCTCTGCTATGTCAGTAGTGGTGTTTCCATGTGTTAGATATTTATAATACTGACATATAATATCACCTCTGTAATAAAATATCCACCACCACCTTTGACTAACTGCAGATCAAATTTTAGAAATGAGATTTTTCTTAGCAACACCTGCACAAATGAGAAAAAGATAAATTAAATACTTCTGCTAAGAAAAACTGAAACCCAGGCACTAAAGTCTGACTGCTTTTATTAGATCTAGAAGATAAGGATAAATTATTTCTTCATTTACTTATTTTGGTATAAAATTGCAAGGTAGCTCCTAACATTGCTTAGACCTTCACTTCCTGGACTTAAAAAAAATCAACACTGAGAATTTCAAATATTATGTATTTAGCTCAAGTAAAAATGGTTCATAACCTTTAGAGAGGGGTGTAAAAGTTGAAGATATTTTCCATGCTCCTCACTAAAAAGACAACAGTAATGGTCATACCTGACATATAAAAGCTTGTAGCAGCTGTTATGAAACATTTTCATAAGACTATGAAGCCGGTATAACAAAGTACAATATTAATTTACCTGTAATTTCTCTAATTCTGTGATTGACCTGTATCAGTGGGCACAGGGAATCTTGAAATGATTAAATATAATTTTTAATGTGTTAGAATATTTTAGCAAAAAATACAATTATTCTATTACTTTTCATACATTTAGCCCTTTTTGAAGGAGAAATATAATGTCCATCTTCTATGATGAATTGAATGGAACTCACTTGGTTTGCTTTTCACATATTATTTCTGCATATGGCAAGATTTGCAAGACTTGATGAAAATTCCCAAAAGAAAATGCTTTTCAGTTTCTATTTGTACAGGACAGCAGATAAACATCTTCAAACTTCATCAAATGAACTGAAGAATAATTCATCATTTCTCATGAGCCCACTAGAAAGTGATCATAATCGCGAACACAATTTTTTTGCACAATTGTTTTACATCACACACAACGTGGTCATCTGCAAGAGAAATTTCATTAAAACTTTCTGTCAGTTATGCTCTGTCATACAAGAGATAGAGGCTTCTTTCTTAGCATTGTTGTCTTGAGCAGTAACGGGAGGCATTGGCATGTGATTTGAGCATCAAACCAAGAGAGCACAGCACTCCTTTCACTTTATTACAGGGTTCAGTTCAAAATTCAAATTGTGATCTTCTCTAACTCTGGTATTTAATCACCTGCAAAAGTACTTAGTGTTTTGCAGAAGTAGGAAGGAATCAGAAATAATATCTGTGGCTCCGAGAAGGATAGGGAACATGATGGGAAAATCATAAGTACTGTGATTGACAAGTAACACATATATACTTACCCAACCAACCAAACACACCCAAATGCTTTTCCTTTATGCTTATTATGAGCAAGCAGGAATATTTGATTTTTTGATTAGCCAATAAAACTGGATTAACACTCAATAGGAATAAATGTATTGTTTAAAACAGTCACTGATAGTATTTTGTATTACTGCAAAAAGGATCAAAGATTATCACTGATCTAGTGTTGTTACCATATCCATTTTCTTATAGACCTCCTATTAACCTACTTTAGGGGTTAGTAAAACACTACGTATTTATAAAACCATGTTGACCATAACTGCTTTCACAAATTTTGGTAGGAGTAGCCATAATTTGTTAACACAAACCAATTAGTTACAGATTTAAATAGTCTAGATTGGGTTTCCTGAATGGAACTTTTTTCAATTTTCAGATTAGCATTGGCTGTGGACAAACTGTTACTAGCCAGATGGGGAAAGAACACACACGAATGTGTAACTGTAGTAGTAGCAGTTTTGTACAGAATCTATCACAATGCTTAAAAGAAATCACCAATGAAATACTCTATGACACTTTGGAGAAATATGCAAACTTAGGAATCACAGCTGCAATACTTTACATTCAGGTCCATCTTTGCCCTCCATTAAAATTCTCTTTGAGTAGATATTATTTTTCAGGTAGCACATCAAAGGATAATGCCCTGCCAAATGTTTCTTAGAGATGGTTATAGAACTTTGGGTTTCATTCGGTATTATACTTATCAGACTCCTTGCAGGGTGTGATTCATTGTCACCTATCTCCACTGTGTCCTCTTTAAATCAGGCCTTTGTACTACAACATTCACTTGCAACCTTGAGAACTGTGCATCCAACAGGAGATGTTTACCTTAAACTATTGGAATCTCATCCTAAACTTACAGAATAGAAGTATATTTTTCAGTGGGGTCTTCATCTTGCATGCTGTTCCACACTGGAAAGATCTGAACAGATTTTGCTAAGAATATTATTTACTTCGCACAAGACCCCAAGAACCCTCAGTAAGGGTGGTTAAGAAAGAAAACAAGTGAAAAGATATTCAGAAATTATATATAAATTCTTTTTTTTCCTAATTTAAATCATCTTAAAATGCTTCTGTTCAGCTGCCAATGCATAAAGAAGTTTAATTTGGCAGAACTTCTGCTTGGAAGAACACAATGTCCTGAAATGGGTTTTCTTATGGAAAGCCTTCCTTTTAGCTTTCAGCATGCACAGTATACACCAGTCTTATACCAAAAAGCTAAATCCAGAGAACGTATATAAACAGAAAGGCAAAGGGTGTGCATTTCCCATTGGTAAATGAGTCTGAGTTTAAATTAATGAAACCTGGGCACTCTACAAAGAGTTTAATTGTCATGCAAATTATAGTAACTTATAATGCTCTCCGATTTGTCTTTGTTCTTTCGATTTTTTAAACCCAAATCCTCAGATTTCTTCCTGTGATTTACTCCATGAATAGCATTTTGATTTGATTTTGCACATAGGGATACAGCTCTTATTACAGGTATTATTATGGCTAAACTGCTTTCATATTTGTGCCTAGAACTCCCAGAAAAACTGAACTGAAATCACGAGCTTTGATATAAAGATGAATTTTCTTATTGACAGTTATAAATAATAAAAAAACAGAAAAAAGTTATCAGTTTTGTCTAAAAAAATCACTGATGACTGAAGCTCCTTGCAAAACTCTTCTGGCATTATGAAAAGTATCTTGTGATATAATGGAGATAACTGCAAACACCATTGGAGGGAATGATCTCAATCTTGCATTAGAAATTAAATACCCTTTTTTGCCAGTATGTTGTTTTCATAAACTAAAATAAAAACTGTGATATCCTTCAGTAGTGATCCAAAATGGTTTAATTATTCTCTTTAGTGATTGTGTTTTGGACCATGAGAGCAGATTTTCATAAGAATTTTAACAAACCTTTGATGTTTAAAGCCACACTAAAAATGAGCTATATCCAAGTACAGAAAAAAAACAATATTTTATTTATAATCTTAGTTTAATGTTTGAACTACAAATTCTGGTTCTAGAATTGCTTAAAAGATCATGGGTTTTATAGGCTTTCACAAGTAAATTAATTTTTGGTTTGGTTTTTTTTTTTTACTTTTTTCCCATTTTTTTCACAGAATGGTGCTTTCGGTAAATACAGAGCAAATCATTACATGGAGAAAAAAAAGGTTTACTTGTTTTTCTCACTTTCAAAGTTACTCCATTCTCTGTTGAATAATTTCAAAACGGGCATGAGAAAACAAAAGAAAAAAGAGAAAGTGACAAAATAGACCGAATCTCACCACTAGAATTCACCATAAAAATTCCCAAAGTGTAACAGAATTCTTACAAAATTTCCTAGATCAGTTCTTTTAGGGAATCAAGATCTTCTATGAAAAATATGGCAAATGGGAGTCAGGGTAGGTTGGGCAGGAAAACGGGAACGAGGAAGGTAAATAACTGCAGCAAAAACAGGTTCTGAGGAATACACATAATTTTGTCTGCTTTAGATCACAATAGAATTTTTAATAAATAAATTTCTTTTTCTTTGTAAAGACACTTTTGAAACAGTAGATTTAGCCCAGTCATTTGTGTCATTTGTTTTATAAACCATCTTTTGTTGTCCCCCCACCCCACCCTTTAATGTCATAAATGTTTTAGATTTGAGTCTCTTGAACATTGTCTTTCGAGTTCATTCGGATCAATAACGGTTCATGCACTGAACTGTGTATTGAATTTATTGTGTTAACTGTTGTTGTGTGGTTGAAAGGAGATTTATAAGAGTTATAGTGATTTAAGTGCTCATGCTCTATTGCTGGCATGGGCAAATGACTCTCTATGGGTGTGTCACCTGCAAGCTCATCATCCACATTAATGATCTCTACAGTCCGCGTTGGAGCATGATGGCTCTGCCGGTGATGCTGTTTCCTCATTTTGTAGAAAATTACCAGCATCACAGCAGCCATGAGAGTGATAGCCACAAAACAACCAATTATGATTTTGGTAGTCTTCATAACCTCATCTATTCCTGGGATCCCGTTGTTTGCGTCCGTCACAGGAATGGTGAACGTTTTTTCTGTTGATCTTGTGCTCTGTGGAGTGAGTGAGGTTGTCATGTTAATGGTTTCCCAGTTGGTAACTGGTGTGGGCCCAACCTGCTCTGTGGTCTGTGCCTCATCCTGAGAAGGTTCCACAGTCTCTACCGTGACGGTTGAAAAGTACGTGTAACCAGGGTTATCCAGGGCGGTCACATTCAGCGTGGCAGAAGCCGTGGTATTCCCAACAGAGTTACTCACCATGCATGTGTACAAACCCGTGTCTTGCACAGTTACCTTTGTAAAATTTAGTGTGCCATCACTGAGCACAGCAATCCGAACTCTGTATGCCCCATGCGTCATTACAGATCCATTTGGAGTAATCCAAGATACGGAGGTCAGGGAGGTCGATGCCCGGCATTTCATCTCTGCAGCCATGCCTTCTGTGACGTTGAGGTCTGCTGGTGGCTCCACTATGACAGGAGCATAACATGTGAAATAATTCAGGTCCAGCTCACCAATGTACCTTCCTTTTAAACTGGGAGGCGTGTGGCAACGGGCACAGCATGCAGTATTGGAGGGTGCCTTGTCTTTAATCCACCAGCTGAGCCAAAGGATATCACAGTTGCAGTTCCAAGGATTGTGATGCAAGTGGATCCTTTCTAGGCGGAGTGGTGTGAACAGGTCATGAGGCAGTAGTGTTAGATTGTTGTGTGCCAGGTTGATCTCTACAAGTGACTGAAGGTTATCAAAAGCATTCCTTTCTATCACTTGAATCTGGGACTGTATCATCCACAATTTCTGAAGATGCATTAACCCTTGGAAAGAACCTGGCCGGATGGCAGTCAGGTGATTCCCAGAAAGATCTAACTCATCCAGTTTTACAAGAGGAGTAAGGTTAGGAATCTCTCGAAGATTGCACATGGCAAGGTTCAAATACCTCAGGTTGGACAGACCTTCAAAGGCACCTTCTGAGATGTATGAAAGCCTTTTCAATTCCCCCAAATCCAACCTCCGGAGAGAAGGGATTCTGTTAAAAGCATAAGAAGGGATGCTCTCAATGGGGTTGTTTCTCAACCACAGTTCCTTCAGTTTTGACAGGTATACAAAAGCCCCATTTGGGATAGTGGTCAGACGATTGTCAAAGAGTTCCAAAGTGTTGAGATTGGCCAGACCATTGAAGGCCCCTATTTCAATCGTTCTGATGTGATTCCTGCTGAGCTGCAGGATTTCTAGGTGCCTCAGATGCTTGAAGCTATTAACTTTAATGATTTGGATCTGGTTCTCATGGAGATTGAGTAGCCGGGTGTTGGTGGAGATGCCGTCTGGCACGTCTCTAAGATTTTTCCGTACACAAATCACTTTACTGAACTGGTTGCTGCAGGAGCAGACGGAAGGGCAAGTTTGAGCCCTCACTAGACCAGCCACCACAAGAAGCTGAAGAGCCAACAGCACCACAAGCAGGGGGTCAAATAGGGCCCTGTTAAACCTAGGACCTATCATTATCTGCTGTGGATGTAAGGTCATCTTGTTCAACATTCATAATTTATTTGGTGTTGGTCCTTCTGGAGTTTGAATCGTCTGAAAGAAAGGAAGAAAAGAGAGGGAGAACATTAAATTAATCTCATGTAATTGTGTTCTCTCAACAAAGGCTACTCAAGTCCTTTCAGTCAACTCTACCAATTTCTAAAAATTTAATAGTGAGAACAGGTGTAGAATTTCTAACATTATATTTCTGTACAGATACATATATCAGCTGCAACTGGCAATGAGACAAGAAATAAGCCATACATTAATTCTCCTGCACATTACAATGTACAATGTACGTAGGTGCATGGCAGGTAAAAAGTTCAACCACCACGGATACCTAAAAGAAATGTAACTCTGGGATGAGTTGAAAGAAAGAACAAGCATCTCAAAAGGCAAAAGTTACTAACGTAGTAATCTATTAAGATAGGAATGATCAGAGAATTCGAAGTGTTAACCTTTTTTACACATTGCAAGACAAGACAACAGATAATATAAAAAGCGAGTGGAGATTCCTGTCTGATATGGGTAAAAAACTTTGTCTATACAAACATAATTCCTGAATCAGAGTTTAACTAGAAGTAAGTCTCTAAAGCTGAGCATCATGCAGATGACAGGGCAAGATCTGGCCTATAAGAATTAAAAAAAAAAAATCAAATAAAAGAAGCATGCTAAGCATCATCCAATTTAATGACATGTCCTCTTCAATTCATTTGTTTGGCACCAGCAGCAGAGAAACGCTCATTACTAAATGTGTACTGAACACAGAAGTAAGAATAGCCATTTATTTAAATGCTGAAAAATATCCCTGTAGCTGCAGGTTTGGCAGTTACATTGGCACCTTGAAAAAACTTTCAAAAAATTCTTACTGAAAAGGGAAAAAAAGACCTTTACACTACAAATGATCATTACCATTTTAAGAACTTCAGTACTGATTCATATGTGGAAGTTTTTATAGTCCCCAGCCTTCAGTTCATTTTCAATCTGCTGCTCAGTTCAAGATTCCTCTGTTGCTGAGATTAATGAAATTTCTTATAAATCAGCCAAAAGTGAAGTCTTAGAAATTACAGCAAGCTTAAAGCATATTTATAACCTAGAGCACCCAGATGGATAGTACATATATATTCAGTAAAATAAAATATCATAAGGCAATGGCTTTCCACTCCAGGCTCCAAATTGATTCATTTTATGTAAAAAAGAGACCTCTCTTAAAAAAAAAAAAAACAAAACCCAAAAAACCCCAAAGCAGGAAAATACACTAACTTTCATCTCACAGCAATTCATTTAATGAAAGATCTTTTTTTTTCTAATTATATATTCAGACAATGTGTTTTTGAGAATTCATTTCTGCATTTTTAAAGAACCTGTTATAAGGGTTCAGAGCTAGCAAGTGTTCTCATCTCATTTTTAATAATTTACTGCAGAGAAAGCCAATATAATGGCTAAAAAACTGTGAAGGGAGCTAGAAAGTCTGGGCTCTATCTGTATGTTTGATCTCTCTGTATGTGCTATTTATAAAGCATCATTCTTGTTATGAAAGATTCATGAAACTAATGTGTTTTGCAACCTTGAGCGAGTCACTGAAGTTCTCTCTCTGCAGCTTACACTTCTGTCCCCTGGCCCTGGAGAGCCCTGTGGCTGTACTGTTAAATGTTACTGGTCCCACCCCTCCACCCCTTCCCTCTGCCAACAGTTGTGCTCCTGAGCATCAGCTTCATGGGTTTAGGATAATGTACTAGACTAGATGAAGGGTGGGTGCTCTATACACCTTCCTTTTCACTGCAGGCTCACAAGGTCACTTATTGTCTTCAGAGGTGCTGAACAGGATGTATGGAGAAACACAATATTTAGAAATTTAGAAACATTAACATTCAAGTTCATTCGCAAAAGTCCAACTGTAGCAAAACTATCTTCAAAAAGCAAGTGAAAAGGCTATCCCTCTTACAGTTATGAAGAAAAAACTGCCATTGTGGTCAAAGGAAGTCTATTAGAGCTGAATATCAATTTTAGGGTCCTTAGTTAAGATCTGTGACCCATGAATTTTGCTGCAGAATAGTAATTAATCATCATCTGTGATAGTTAATGTGATTGTATTAATATTTTTGTCATCTTCTAAATTTTCTTTTTTGAGTGCAGTAATTTGGTTTTCCTTTCTCATTTTCAAAATTCTTCTAAAACTTATACCCTAAGGACTTGGACTGAATAATGAATTCCATTAACAAGTAATAAAACAGACACAGAAAAACAACAAACCAATTATTTTGCCATTGCACTGGTGCAATGTTTTTGCCTTAACTGAAACTGCTATGTCTACCTTCAGAGCTCCCAGCTATCCTTGTGTACAAGGCTGGTGAGGCACAGGCAGCACGTGGAGCTTGCAGAGGTACAGGAATCTTCTTCTCAGACCCATTCACTACTAAAGGCCAGTTTTGTAGGATGTCATATAGCTTCTCTACATTTCTTTTGGTGACTGTCTGCTCTCAGTCCTACATTCTGGACTCCCTGAAGGACCAGGAAAACTACAGCATTTGCAGAACAAAAAATGCAGAGAAATAAGAAAGGCCATGGGAGAGCAAGCACCCTCAACATCAGACTGTGTACACACCAAGTTCCTTCAGCTGCTCTTTTCTAGCCTTCATAAAACTGGTGATCCCAAGCTATGCTGCAAGCACTCCAAGGCACTTCCTCCTGTTCCAATTACTTGAACCTGATGGTATCTCCCAATCTTTCCTTTACCTAGCTCTTTGCCCAGCAAATCTTCATTTTTCAACACTACATATAGACCCCACGGGGGAAAAAAAATCAGTTTACTTGAATACAGTACATCACTACAACAAAGAAATTATCCAGATATAAGACTGATCTGTAAATGTTGACTAATCCAAATCAAAATGTTTCCATGTCTCAGATGCAAAAAGAGTTTTGAACTAAATATTTTTATCTTAAGATAAATTCCCTATATCCTTCCTATTTTTAGTTATTGACTGAAACAATGAATCATTCACATAGAAGCTTTTTCCTTGTACTGAAGGCTGAAATCACCTGCGACTTTTGCATTTACTGCTCTCTCTAGTCCTGCGCTAGGGATATCTCAATCAAACATATGTCTCAGTGCAACGATCTATCACAGACCTCCAGGGAAATCTGACACTGTCAGGTTTCTGTAAAATTCAAATCTGTGCATGCTTCAAATACAAGTTTGGTTACTGACTAATGGATAGTTTCTCTGAGTTTATGATTTTGAAGACAGGATCACCATTTTTTGATAAGTGAACACAAAGTTCTCTTAGATATCTTTCCACATATATTGGTATGTTCGATCTTTCTGCGTCTAAGCCATTTCTTGTTTAATATATAAGTACAGAATATCTATATTGCCATCCCTCTGCAACATTTTCCAGGAGGCAGTGAGTGCAAATCTTAGCTTTCGCAGCCATTTGATTTAACTTTGGATTTATTAATATTTCTTGACTCTTTCCCCTCATCTTTGGCAATATGTGAAGCAAAATGCAGTTTTTAGGACAAGACCACGCTAAGTGGACTTGGTTCTGCTAAAGCATAGGGGAGCTGATGATCCAAAAAAGTGATCATGACCAGCAGAAAACATACTAGGCAATACCTTGCTAGTCCTCCCTTCCAGCTAGTGAGGTTTGCATGAGGCTGACATATGGCAGTAAGATTCATAATGGCAGGAAGAACGTAATAAAAAGACCATTTCTTTTGTACTGGTGGTTTTCCAGAGCTTAGAGCTTAAATATTCAGGAAGTCTTGGTGCAGGTATTTCATATCAGGGTAATTTTAAATCATAAATATCTTGGAAATACCCTGGAAAAAAAATTAGCCAGCACAAAATCACAGTGGAAAATTAATTTAAAGCCTTGAAGGGTGTTATGGAAATATTTTAATGGGCTTTACATAAAGATCCATCTGGAGCTCTGTACTGGAGTAATTTGCTATTCAATATCTATTTATACTAGAGACACATGAAGGTTTAGCTTTACAAACCCACACATGGAACACAGACCATTAACCAGCTTCTTTAGTCTTTGTTGACACCTTTTTGTCTTCTAAATATTTTTTTTCATTTTTCTAGAACAAAAATAGTAACCAAAATGGTCAATTCAATACCACTAGTGCCCTCTGCTGTATAGACTAAAAATTTAGCTTAAAATGTTAAGAATTTCTTTACTGCACAGTCGATTCTCCAGACACAGTGCAATTATCAAATGTGTTTCCAAACATGATCTTAAGTCTATCTATGGCACTGCTCTAATTACCACAGCATATATCATCTGTTTTCTTAGCTCAGTAAAGTATATTCTCTTTATGACCATGGAGACACTTCCAGAGATATATGGAGAGTTGTTCATTTGGTTTTCTATTTGCACAGAATTAAAAAATATTTTTTTTTTTTCTGAAACTGACATTTGATATGCACATTCTCTTCTCTATAGCTTATCTGACCCTTGTTGCTCTTGATGCACTACACATTTTCCTCTGAGCTAAAAGAAGCGCCCTCTTAATATCCAGTGCAGAAACGAAGAAAGGGATGCCACTGCTAATCTACCTCTGCAGCTACACACAGTGCAGCTTTCCTTAGGGACAGCTTGAAGGATGCCATTGTTATTCTATTGAAATGCTAAATATGTATGCAGAGATGCCTTCCTTATGGGCCTTGTGACAGTACCTCCAGTACCGCCTGGATTTTTATGGGTTTTTTTTGGTAATTAAGTCTTGGGCTTGATGAGCTTCCTTGTTCTCCCTTTGTTATAGTACCAGCAGAAAGCGACTATGTCCCTCTGCTGAAGGATTCTCCTGTAATGGGGGGCTTTGATAGAAAAAGAGAACTTCCACACCATTTCCAAAGATCTGCCTAATGAGGTATGGCAGGTGGAAAAGATATTTCCCCAAGCTCCAGTGACCCTTAGCTGGATCACTGGCAGTTTAGTCGCTGCTGGCAACTCATACTTTGCTTTCTGCCTTGTCTGTGGTTCTATGATAAGCATCTCAGCAGCAGAGCTGTGCAGTGCAAAGGCCATGGCTTTCTCCCAATATATGGTTTAAGATACAGTATGATCTAGCACACTTTGGTTCATGCTGTACAACTGCCGTGAAAAAATTGAGATGTGATATTATATGTACTGCATTGAAAATATAGACAGAATTTATCAAGTATCAGGTGTTTAAACTATCACAGTAAAATGACATCATCACAGATACATCACAGTTAAGTCTCAATTGAAGAACTGCTAAATCACAAAAACTCTCCCTCTATTTTCTCCCAGAAAATTTCAGGATGAGAAGCATTCAAATCACTTTTCTCAAATTTTTTCGAGTAGATAAAATATATGGATGCATTCAGAAAATGCACCTTTCCTTCACTCTGTATAGCACGGTTATGTATGCTGTACCTCATATCCTTTTCAAGATGTTTTCTGAGAGAAAAACCCTTTGCAATGATATCTGCATTTTTCAGAAAACAAGTAACTCTACAGTAGCAAATTAAACAGCAGATTTCCAAACGTGAAGAGGAGCTAGGTACGTCAAGCAGCTAATTATGCTGGGAAGTCTCTTCTGGTAGCATCAGCGCCAGAGACTTGAAAATAGTTTCTGTATGGAATAGAGCTTGGACTACAGCAATAAAAATAGGTCCAAATCCCAGGATGACCTTATGCAGAAGTAACACTTTTGACTCTCTTTTCAGGAACTCTGAATGCTCCAAGGGCCTGAGACTGATCCCCTTTTGGCAGCAGTGCCAACAGAAGCAGCCAAGGGAATTTCAGTGTAGAGATAAGCACATAGAATGCTTTAGCTCCACAAAACACATGAGGGCTAACCTTCATCCCAGAACAGAGACTGAACTGTGGGCAGGGAGTTCCACGAGGGTCAGAAATCCTTTACCAACATCTGCTCTGCAAATGCTCCAGCAGCCTCACATGTGTGTCCCCATATGGCTGTGCAGGGTTGGGCCAATGGAACCACATTGCCAGGGATTCACTCACCATAACCTCCTGCCCACCTCGCCTCCCCCTTTCCTCTCTGGAATTACCTTTCCACCTGGCTGAACCCTCAAGGACTTGAGCTCTCAGTTCAAGAGCAGTGCAAACAGTTTGCATGCTGTTCCCTGCCCTACACAGTACAATGATACCATTCTGTTTTCCATGGGATGCTTTTGTCACTAACAAAGCAACACACGCTATGCTCTTAACAGATTTTGCATCATCATGCAAAATCAGTGAAATGATTTACAGTAGATCTCATATCTTCCTCTTCCTAATCTTATTTTTTATTTCTTCATGGATTGACTCCTGTCAGAGGTGTTTGGCTTTTTTAAAACAGATTGGTTTACAATGAAATCCCACGTCTGTGACTATAGAACTGGGTAACTTTATCTACTTTCTTAAAAATCAGATTTCCCTATTCACTGCTATAGAACTTTAAAAGCCTCAACAACAGTTAAGGGAGCCATTGCAATAATGCCTAAAAACCTGAGAGGTTTCAAAGCCCAGTAGTTTTTATGTATTTGTTTTTTGTTTGTTGTTTTTTTGGTTTTTTTTTTTTTTTTAGTTAAATACAGTGGAGGCTAAAGCAGGCTAGATAGACAGCCCTGCAATGCAAACTGATTACTCATGAGACCAGACAAATCAAAACACTCACAATGCAAATTATTCTCCTCTTTGAGTGTTTCACTGTTTTGCTCAGGGACATAGTTCTGTGGCCCCTTGAAGCATCTAAGTGTAGGAGGCAGACTGGATATTGCTGTACCACACATACTTCCCAGTTCTCTCCTGCAAGCCTTTTAAAACTCAGCTGAATCACTAAGACACTGATCTGAAAGACCTAAATGTGATTGGACACATTCAATCCTCCTGAATCACCATTGATTTCAGGGAAGTTCAATCAAGGGTGAGTTTGACCCAGTCTGCCTTTTTCTTCTTGTCTTTCATTTTCTTATACAGAAAACAGCTTTATTTCACCCACCTCATTTTCCAGCATGATTTCATGTTTCCCCTCTCATTTCTTCCTAAGGTTTTGTCCTGGGTTGATGCTAAATTGTATCCCCATTCATCTGTTTCGCTCAGAAATAAGTGTTGTACCTTTAAAAATTGGATCTGAGAGTGAAGAAGACACACTGGAATTCCTGAGGCAGTTGTTTTCAAAACATGAAGATAAGGGTCGGCAGTTTTTTTCGGACTCACTCAGCCTGTGCTTTTAGCAGGGTGTGGACAGCACAAGAGAGCTCTCCTTTGCTTTTTGTTAGTTTTTTGCTAGCCGAGGCAGAGAAGTTCTCCGAACTGCGTTTTTTTTTCCTTTTCTTGAACTTTTTTTGTTAACCTGCTCTGGACTAAACACCCAAAAGGGCACCAGGAGCTCAGCCCTTGGCCACCGGGCCTGGCCTGGGCCTGGCCTTTCCACCAGAGGAACCGACAGCAGCTAAACCGAGCTACAGCCACGAGAGAGACTTTGTGGCATCTCTGCGGAGCGGCGAGAGGTTTTTGTTGTTCAGGGCTGTTCCTTTGTTTGTTGGGCTGGGGAGTGTTTTATCTGTTAAATAAACAACTTTTTCCACTTTCTACCAAGGAAATTTTTTTCCTATCCCGATTCAGCTAAGGGGAGGGGTGGTTCATTTAGAGGTTTGTTTGTTTTCCTTTCTTCCCCTCTCCCAAAATTTGCCCTAAACCAGGACAGGTTTAAAACTTTCTTTTTAGCATCAAGTAAAAGAAATGAACATAAAATAAATATTTTTAAAAATGAGAATTTGAGTGCACATTGGTCCAAGCAAAAATATTTACATTTTAGCTAGAAATTAAGATATTTTACAGTGTTTGAATCTCAATCAGTCTGGTATTTCTCTTTATAATTTCTCTTTATAAATATAATTTTACACTTAAGCATCATTCACATTTTGTATCCTCAGTAAAACTAATTTCACAGGAAAATCACTGAAAACATCAGATGACATGTAACAAATATTTCTTTAGGGTAAACTTAGATTTCTTAAGAGGAATTATATGACTTCTTTGTTGTCCTCTCCCTGGATGCCTCTCCAGGGAGTCACTCCAAGGGTGATGAGGACAAAACAGTCCTAACTTCTCTGTTCAGACTGTTCACAGTGGTATGAATAGAAGCAATCTATGAACTATTCATGATGAACTATTCACAATGAACTAAAATTCTTTCATAATAGCTACCACAATGCAGCTTGGTTCTAGTGCACCCAGAAACATTCTAGAATTTTAATTGAAATTAACTTTTAAGTGGGTTAATTCTATTGCATTAAATCTTAGTGTGAACATTCTTATTTAGAATTTAATTTAAGCTAAATTGAATCAAGGCCACTGTAACTTCAATTAAGAGTGTCCATAAAAGGATGTAATGTAGTTTAGCTGGTCCCTTTTCAAAGTTAATTTGGATTCATTTTCTCAAGACCCCGTATAGACATTAGGAACTTTTGTTCTGTATTGACTTGGGTTTGATTCAAACCAATTACATAAAGGTAAAAAGGTTTTCTACCTCATCACTGATCCCCCTGGGTTACTGAAGTTCCATTTTGCTTCACTAATTCAGTTGATAAAATACATTTTCTCTGTCATTTTGTTGTTTGTTTCATCTCATATCTTCTTCTGTACAGATATTTATGTAGGGGAAAACAGGCAACTGAACAATAGAAACTTTACAAGAGCCTGATAATAAAATTCTCTTAATTACAGAAATCTGTCATGGCTCCTCATGTGCAATCATGATATAAGGAGAAGTCACACAAGCATCTTCAAGATTTCCCTTTCTTATGGAAATATCTCAGTGAGCGATAATTAACATGCAGTATTTTTATAACTATGCTTTCTTATTTTTTTTTCATTTTTTATCAAACTAAAATCACAGATCCAGGTTAGGAAGACATCTGAGAACCAAAAAAATTTAGCATAAAAACAACCCTTAATAAAAAATTATATGCTGTTCTAAAACACTGGTCCAAAATAGTGCAGGTTTTAATCCTGTCATACTGGGGTACTTTTTTGAAATACTATAGTATTTTTTTGATTTCAGTAGTCATTTAATGACATCTATTTAAACAAAGTACAGTGATACTTTATTTCAAACAAGCTAGTTTTGGACTGGTAGAATATTATCAATTTGTATACATGGAAACATTAAATTGTAAATTAACATACTTTTCAAAAATGTACTAGAACATTTCAAACTGGTAGGTAAAAACCTGCACTATAAGTATATGTAGAATTAAAGTTTGTTTCTTTTCAAAAATAGAAAGGCAAAAATGTGCAAGGTTCATGGGAACCAAGATATTAGCCCTGATTACTTTCAGAATTTTCTTGCTTCTCACAAATGATAAAAACATGTGGGAAATGTCAGGTCAGTGAACGACCAAAGAATGCATATATGAATGTAGCCAGTATAATGAAGAGAAACAAACAAAAAACCCCAAAAACAATTAGTATATACGTATCTACACTTAAAAAAATTTCATCCTAACCATTGAAAATTGGAATCTAATTTTTAAAGTCCAGAACAATTTCCTAAATAACAATATTTGCACTTGTCTACTGAATGTCCTAACGCTGAATATTCTTGTCACTCATACACGTCTTCCTCTGAGCCTTGCTGAGCTCTTGACCTCAGCAGATAACAGAAAAGAAGACAAAAATATTTTAGTTTGACGAGCATATAATGCAGCAGCAGTTTGCTAAACTTCTCTACAGTTTGGCAACAGTGATTCTCTGGTAAAATCCAAAGTAATTTTAAAAAATTTGAAGATTACTTTGATATTAGCAAATCAGAGAATTGTTCATTTCAGCGGCATTAAAAGATTCAGTTTGTACCATAACAACTGCAGTTTTTCCAAATGCACTTTGTATAAGGTAAAACAGAGGAGACTGAGGGATGAAAGGAAACTATATTAAGGCAGCCATGGAAAACCTGCATCAATATTTTTTTGAGTGTGATTTTAAATCATATTCAAAATCTGCCTAAATACTTCTCTACCATGATGATGTGTCAAGAAAGGTGTTTTCTTGTTTTCCTTTTTTAAGTGCTGAATTATTTGATGCTGAGTTGGAGAAGTGCTTGGTAGGTATTTCATAACCTTGATAACTATAGGCTATACTGTTAGTATGTATTATTTCAAAATACCTTCTGGGAAAAACATACCCAGCTAACAACACACTAAAACACCAGAGTCCATTTTGCATCATTGCATTTGTAGTGGCTAACTGAGTCCAAATTACTTCCTCATTCTGTTAATAAACAAAGCAACAAAGAGAAAAAGAGACATGAGTTAAAAAGTTAGGGCTGCAAATAGCCTGGAGTCTGGCAAATGATGGTTAAACTTCTTGTCCTTGTAACTATGGAAACCCCTTAAGGTAAGAGTGGAACACAGGCACTTTGTGGTCTGCAATTTACAAGCTGTTTATTTAATTATGAAGGAATATGAAACTGTTAGGGGCAATGCAATTATCCTACTGTGATAGTGTTTTGAGAGAAAAAATAGGTACAGAGAAATATAAGAAGTTAATTTTTTGGAAAATTACTTGTTTTAAGACTTCTATGAAACTGCAGCGCATTGTTTTTTACAGAAATCTGTGATTTTTTTTTTTTCCCCAAAGAGAATGAGGAGCCAAAATTAGTAATACGACATTTTTCCATAATATCCCTCAGTAGATTCATAGTAATTATGTCCATTCTATGCTTCATGAACAAAACCAATGTCAGGGTGTATTTCAATTAAACCCTAGGTGTTACCAAAGTGCAGTACAGCCAAAATAGCTAGCACATTATTACCAGCTCTATCTCTGCTGGGCAATGAACAGGTCACAGGTGCTCTTGCACACAGCATTTGTCCACCTTTAAATATTACAAGTGGGAGAATGCTTCAATTCAATTTAGGAAGCAGCTAGTGAAATAAAATTAAGAGTGAAACTATGTGGTGACTCAGGGGGACTATAACAACTACTTACAAGTATTTTCCTGGATCTGAACAACAAACTTTGACCTGAGAGTTCTGTTATTGGGATTTGTATGAATGCAGTGACCCCAGGGCCCTTTGAACACAACGGGAGTTTATGGTGTCAATCCATCATTCATTGGATTTCCATAATTAGATGTCAAACATAAACACACCCTCACAACGCTGACAGGAAAAAAAACAGGTAATATTATTTTTGTTTACAGCTAAAGAAACTGAAGCAATAATCGATTAAATCAGTTGCCAAAATTTAGTATGTGTATACAAGATAATTCACAAACATGAACTTCACACTCCACACTGGCCAGATGCAATACATCAAATATTGGCTGTAAGTTGTTGACACTGTAGATGATAAATTTGAAGAAATACTTTTGGAGTTTGAAACTGCAATTTATAACTCTATTCCTACTCAAAACTCATTGGACATCTCTTCTACCCAGAGAACAAAGCACAGGCATCAGTCTGGATCACTTGAGACACAGTCCAATCCTTCCAACAATGATAATGATAAAATTACTGCAATGATAAAAGCTGAAAGAAAATTCCTTCCACAGGATTGTATAACAGGCAAAATGTGACATTCATTATAATTTGGAGTCATCCAACTAAGGAGATGTAACACCCTTGAAAAAGAACAGCTCACCTTCGAAGAACTAGCCTCAGCAGCTGAAGAAGGAAAGGGAAGACCAAATGGATTTAACTCCATTCAGCACCACTCTCCATGCCCAGCCATCCAGCCAAATTCTTACCCAATGAAGCGTACATCTGTCCACACCATGGGATGCTAGTGTCTCCAGGAAAATGCTACAGAAGGCAGTGCCAAAGGCTTTACTAAATTCCGGAAGGACAAGAGCCACAGCCCCTCCCGCATCCACTAGGTGGGTGACCCTGTCACAGAAGGACACCAGGTTAGTGAAGCAAGGCCTGCCCTTCCTAAACCCATCCTGCCTGGCCTGATCCCCTGGCTGTGCTGTACGTGCTGTGTGATGGCACTCAAGGCAATCTGCTCCGAGACCTTCTCTGGCATGAGGTCAGACTGCTATAAACTCTACAAATCTCATTTTCATTAGCTATATTCTCTCAAGTGTCAATTCTTCTCTAACAAATATACATTTCTGACCTGGTAAAGGACTGGTGTTTTTTCATGTATTACAGGATTCTTGAAAGATATTGTTTCAAAAACAGTTTCACTCTAAAGTGACTAATTACTAAAGTTTTAATTTCTAGATTCCAATAATTAGTTCATTAACCCCCAAATATCCTCGTATAAAGCATAATCATAGAGTCACACATGCACATATAAGATGACATTTAGATTTAACCTTAACAGGGATTAAACATCTTTCCCTTTTAGCTAGTTTAGCTTAGGCACTGGAAGCAAAGAGACAGACCTAGGTCCAGTTTTATAACAACAGTTTTATAACAAAGTGACAATCACTTTAACATGGCAAAATAATAATTATGTATTTTTATTTTAACCAGTTTCAATTTTATTCAAAGGTTAAATTAGTTCTGGAGCAACTTAATATTAGAGCATTGTGTTTCTGCACTGAAATATGACACTAGTAAAATCCCATATCATCCATCTCAAAAGTGTTTTCTTGAGGTATCCAAGACATAGTGCCTATCTTTTCAGAATATCTCATCTGATCCAAGAATTGATAATATAGATCTGCCTAGCAAGACTAATAAAGAGAGCTTTGAATGCACTATAATGAAAATCCAAAACTTTAAAGGAATTTGTAAAAAAATGTGGCAAATTATATGAGTTATTCTTTCTGTTCAGACAATCTATAAATCCAAGAATTATAAATTATAAAGATTGAATAGATGTTATCTCTCTGCAACTTTATACTACAGGAAGTCTTATAGAGAAAAATAATAGCCATGGTTTTAAAATTGATGAATACACCTTTATTTAATGGAATATCTTCTCTACATAGGCTCCATATAACCTGCTTGTCAAAATCACTGGCTAGATTCAAAATATTATTTCACCAGTGTAAAATTCATATCAGATCCAAGCTAGTTTATAATATTTTAGAGGATGATAATTTTCACTACAGTGCTGTATATCTGCTTCAGGTTACCAACAGCTCTAATGTCCAATATCAGCAGTGCTGCCTGCTTGTTCAGACTCTTAAATGCTGATATGGTATTCTATGTTCATGAACTCACCACACACTTGCATTTTTAACTAGTTCCATGAGAGAAAATCATAGGTGAAAATTTACTCCTACAGAAACCAAAGGGAGTTTTGCATTTGGTTTCAGTTGAGTCAGTACTCCATGATGTATATTGATAAGAATTTTCTATATAGTGCCAGTTGCAGATTATTGCTGATGTAAGCACTAGGTCTTTTTAGGATTCTTTTAGGATAGTTTTCAGGGAGATGGAAATGTAATTTTCATTTAATTTAAACTGTCACAGAACATAAAAGGACAAAATAGTAACTGAGACAGCTAAAAAGAAGTTCCTATATATAAAGTTGGCTATAAAAAAAACCAGTAATATAATATTTTAAAATGTCAATATATTAATGCAGCTGATTTAGAGCAGCTGTCATACCTTATGGTAACAAATAGCTTCCAGAAAAGGACAACTGTACTGATAAAGACTCAAGCACTGAATTTAGGTTCATTCTGTACATTGAAAGATACAGAGTTACTATAGGCAACACGTGCTCTGGTCAATAGTTAAAGATAATAATAAAACATAACATAGTTAGTGAAGCTTTCATTCAAACTCATGCATTTCTACATGCATAGCTGTACCTAATACACCTAAACATATTTCAACATTATTTTTAAAAAGCCACTTATTTGATTTTTATCAAGAAAATACTTTCTGAATTTTCAAATTCTAACTGTTGCTCTAGCCTGAACACATAAAAAATACAGTTGAAGGACAAAATTGCTAATATATCTAGTTCTCTTTGGCTCCAAATTATTTTCTGGATTCTTGTGTATCCTTCCTACTCTGGAAAGATGCATGAGGACAAGGACAGGAAATACTTCCAAGGTGTTAGCAGGCACACATTTAAGTATTTATAGTGGACATGGATAATGCAGTCTCCCTGTGAAGTATCTGAAGATTTTGGCAACATCAGGTACACTCTCACCAGAGTATTCCACACCACTTCCATGTGGTTGTGTGCTACTAAAAGCAAAGATAAATATAAGTGCTAATTTGCATTTAAATATCAGTGGTACACAGCACATATATCTCCAACACTGTGATGCCTTGCAGACCTTCATCACATAGTGGACTTTTCTGACTGGAAGATTGCACAATTAACTGGAGAGTGGATTTTGTTATC
The DNA here is from genome assembly GCA_013397245.1 of Thryothorus ludovicianus. NCBI lineage: Eukaryota > Metazoa > Chordata > Aves > Passeriformes > Certhiidae > Thryothorus > Thryothorus ludovicianus. The sequence continues at coordinate 42,766 of VZTB01012704.1, read as the reverse complement.
TGCCTATAGGCAAATACAGTTCTTTGCCTACTTCTAGATGTATCCACTTGTGCAAGAATGCCTAATGGTAGCTATTACCAAGTAATTGTCTGTCATTGTCTGCCTTTGATCTGCATGAATGGTTTTAAAGCTTGGGTTCAAGCATCTTCAGAAAAGCACCTTAATTTCTTTATTCATATTGCTGCTCATGTATTCAGTACTTAAGAAAGCCCAGAAAGTGACAAAATGTAATCACAGCAACGAGAACCAGCAAAGACTTCAGGGAGTTCTGTCTCACATTCTTCACATAGAAGCACAGAGATTTCCTTTACTATACCTGATTTCAGAACTGGGATCCAAATCTCAGAAGGACTTCATGGAAGACAGGACAGCTGCTGGGTATCAGAGATAAGGAACAGACGCAGATTTAAGAATTTCCTCTAACACTGCAGCCATAGATCTAAATCTAAGCTATGACTAGCTGTGAGGGGATGATGGAAAAAAATTATATAGGGAAAAGAAAGTGATATACAGAACACTTTCCTGTGGCTGCTCTTTATATTTTTTTTTTTTTTTCATTTTCAGTAGAGTGAAGGCAACATTTTTCTCTGTAATTCTAGGAAATTATCTGAATTTAGTCCAATTTCCCAGATAGGATAAACTGGAGTTGTTTCATTCAAGTCAATGAAACCAGATATTTTTATTGCAGTTGAAGCTTGTGATTCTTGGTACCCTCTAAACTAGACTATCCATTCTTGAAAAAACAAGCTTTCTTGGAAGACGTTTGAGCAGCCTTCCAATACTTAAATGGGGCATACAAGAAAGCTGGAGAGGGGCTTTTTACAAGGGCACACAGTAATACAACATGGAAAAATGGCTTTAAAATGAAAGACAGCAGATGTAGATCAGACATTAGGAAGCAATTCTTTACTGTGAGGCTTTGGCACAGGTTGCCCAGAAAAGCTGTGCATACCCCACCCCTGGAGTTGCTCATGGCCAGGCAGGATGGGGCCTTGAGTAACCTGGTCTGGTAGAACTCTCTACCCATGGCAGAGGGAGTTTGACTGGATGATTTTTAAGGTATCATTGAACCCAAACCATTCTATCATTTCATGGGTTTATGAATATCAAGAGTTTCAGACAGCCGACTGCCATGAAAATGGAGCTTTTATAAAATATGTTTAGAATCTAAAGACAAAAAGAACAGTTTTAACTATAATAAAGAATTCTGATTGCTGAACGCTGAAAGAACAGTAATCATACCTTAACAGTATTTTCTGAATAATGAATTATTTCCTTTCTTTTTCTCTTTTTTCTTCCTTAGTGCAATAAATTATAGGATTGCAATCAAAATTATGAAATAAAAACAGCAGACATAATTCACATCAAAGAAGGAGCTGTTCTTATCTCCTCCTTTACAATTTTGTCTGATGTACATGGAATTTAAGAGATTTTACATTGACTAATAAATGGCAATAGCTTAGAGTTATACATTGACTTTTTATCTAGGTGTTCCCCTATGAGTTTTAAATCCTTTGCTGAAAAATAACATCTGTCTATCTATCTGTGTGTCTGTCTGTCTATCTATCTGTCTATCTGTCTATCTATCTATCTATCTATCTATCTATCACACTTACTTTATTTCCCACTGAAACCCAAGTGTTTCTGGAGAGATTCGTAGCAGGACTTTTATAGTTTACCATGTTATATCCAGAAATACTGAAGGCTGCTATCTTCAACTGACATCAAAGGCAAACTTTAGAAATGTGGCTATATATCTATGTTCAAATTTGACATAAAGCAATTAGGGTAAACTTCCCTAATGCTTTGGAAAATACGTTTGGAAAAGGATCCGGCTTCAAGTGGAGTGGATTTCTCATTCACCTCTATCATGTTAAAGAACAGTTGTTTCTGTCAGAACAGCACTAGAGCACTGCCATAGAATTAGACTGGGAGAACAATCTGCTTTTACGAATTTGACAAAATAGCTTCTTGCAACTTTCTTTATTGTTCATCACGCGCCATGGATTCTTTTTAGGAGAGACAGAAAGCTAGATACCCGATGGGAAGAGACTGGTGCCTCACATCCTTTAGTCAACAGTAAGCTAAGCACACTGACAATCCATCAGTATTTGCAGGAGCATGTGCCAGACAGTGCCTTTTCCCTGGCATTTGTCCTGTGTGAGAAGGGTGTGAGAGATTACTTGGGAAGAGCCATGAATTATCTTACCTCTTCCTCAGAGAGTAACCATCATTTGGGGGTATCTATTAACATTCAGTATCTGTAGTCCAGACTGCCCTGAGCAACAATTCTTACTTAAAACAGGCAACAAATTAACATTCAATGGCAAATACTGGGTTTTAAAGTCCACGCTATAGGTAACCACAAGAGAAGAGCGAAGGTATATTAAAATCTTTTCATAATACTTTACAGCTGTTTAAGGAGGGAACGTTTTCTGCAGGTCCACTAAGCAGCCCAGCAAGATTTCAGTACACTGATGTCAGCAAAACAGCTTAATAGTTTCTCCTTACTGTAAAAAAGTAGCATAGTAAGGCACCTTTCAATTTAATTAAGGATCTTCTAAGAACTGACAAAATTCATTTCTCCTTCTTAAAGAATACTAAATCCTTCTTTTAAAATTTAATTTACCTGCAGTCTGGTGTCCAAGTTGTCAGCAAATTCTTTTTTTCCTTAAGTATATTACAAATTGTTAAGTTCAAAATCATATAGGAGTAAAAAGCAAAGATTTTTTTTTTTTTAATTTTAATGGTTTGGGGTGCTTTTCTTCTCACCAGGATCCCTCACATTTATACTAAATACAGCTTCATTTCTCAAAATGAAATTTAAGAAGCTGTACTTAGGAGTGAGAAATGCACTTACTAGGCCATACTCAATTTGATGTTATTTTTTATCTTCCAATTTTTACTAAAAGGCAAAGAAAGAACATACTAGGAAATGGGAGGAATAGTTTTACTACTCATTGCTGAACAATACAACCAGACAATGCAAAAACAGCAGACAGTATACCGGGAAGTTGGTACAGAGCTACTGCTGTCCTCATGAAATTCTGATATTTCAGACTGTTGATTCAAGGATTTTGAACTGGGCTTCGCTTCACCTTCCTTGCAGACTGTAAGGAATTATAATTCATTCTATTTTTAATCCAGTGATCCTTGGCCATGCCACTGTGCCAGAGCGGCACAATCATCAAAAGCATGAATAAAATTCAAAGATCCATAGTTCATACTACAACTAAAATGACCTGACTTTATTCACTCCTGAGAAAAAGGTCCTTTTTTTCGGAACACATGCTGAATTTTGCTATTTTTGGAATGTTCTCTCAATGGGAAGTTTCAATATCAATTCATTGCACAGTGATCACTTCATTCAACACCAAATTAGTTATGGATGCTGAGCCATTGCTTTATGTCATGAAGGATGCCTGTAGAAAGTCCTGACTGTGCTGTAATAGTGGTTACTGTCAAAAATAAAATTCACAGGCCAGAACCACAGCTCGTATAAATCAGTGCAGCTTCACTGGCACAGGCTCTGTCTCACTGCATCCATTTAAATAGTTTCTCAAACTCCTGATCCAACATTTTTATCCAAGTGCTTGTTCAGGTAACTGCAGGCCAAAGTACATCCACTTAAGAAAAGCAAACAAACAAAGGATATCATCTCTCTTTGTTTACTGTTAATGAGCAACAATGAAGATTAGTTTTTAAATATTTATCTGGTAATTAGTTCATTATATTCTTAGGGAAATTATATTTAATACAATATTTCTCAAAAATATTTCCAAGTATTTCCACTTAATCAGCAGCAAGGTTATAAAGATGCTTTACAAGAATTTGTGCCTCTGTCCTTTACAATGACAATTGGATTTCTGTCAGAAGGAATAAACGAGGGGAGGCTCCTAGTAGATGTGGATGATGGTCATGAGGAATTCAGTGTTTGATATGCATGAGAATCTTTCCTCTGGTATGAAGACATTAAAAGGTTTAGATTATAAGTACTTAAATTTAAATTCTTTTTTCACTCCTCTTTTGATGAATAATGACTTGTCAAAGCCATGCCAAAATTAACAAAAAAATTCAGAATCAAAAGTCCCAAGTTCAAGCTTTCTTTTTTAGTGTAAACAATAATATAAATCTACCTTAGATATACTTTCATTAACTGCTACTAAACAATCAGCTATTTTGAACTGCAGAAACTAAACTAATCCCTTTATCTCCCCTATTTGCCCAGTCCCCTCACTCAAGGATGAGTCCTGTGCCACTGACCAATGGAGTGATTAAGAGGACTTCAGAAAAGAGGTTGGCATGCTTTTATGACATTGCTGTTTCCCACTTGTCCCTTCAGGCAAATGTCACACCCTTCAACAGTATCACATTCTCTTGTGCAATATGCAGAAATATCACCTTTCTGTTTAAAGTTACAGATTTCTCTTAAACATGAATTAACAACTGGAGAAGGAAACAGCCTTCCATTATTTTGAATGTTTGATCTTAGTGAGTCCCCACAGCATTTCAGTTGAGTTATAAAAAAAAAAAAATGTATGTAACTATTGCAACTGTATCAGAAAAAAGTACCCATAATCTTTGATGCTGATTCCCTTCTCACTCATAAGTATGAGCTACTATTTTTCTTTTACTTTAAGCAGCTGGCTGCAAAATCTGGAAAATGGAAAAAGGCTTTGTCAAGAGAATGAACTTCCAAAATTGTTCTGTAGTTTAAGACCTGTAATTTATTGTCCAAAATGAATTTAAAAGTGTAATGTTGATATACATTACAGTGTCACCCAAAATGTTGGCATAGGAAAAAAATATTCATACTCACTTCATAGAGAAGAACTCTAGATTTGCTGGAAATGAAAACATTTGTCCAAACAAGTCAGTCTTTCAGGGATTTTCCTCCCTATACTTCCTTGCCTAGATGCACCGTCAGATACCCAATGTATCTGAAAGATCACTCTTCACAAGTTAAACTTAAACCTGTTATAGAAGAACAGAATCAAAACTTGGCTTTTGTAAGCAGTGTAGGGATTTTTCACCCTGCCCCTTGTTCATTCACAGTAATGCTGAGTGGTGCTGTGACATTTGCCATTAGTTGCAGCTCTTAGTTGCAGAAAGCTGTCCTGTGCCACAGCTAACGGGGAAATTCCTGCAGGACATGTAGCAGAACTTTTGTGCTGCAATACTGAGGATTATAAATTTACATCCTGCTGTTAAAAAATGCTGTTGGGGTCATTACTCAGTCTGAGCTAAAGCTCATTTGATCTTGAAACTCAGCAGAGTAGCTTCCTGACTCAAGATCATAGAGTTAGAGTCTTTCTCAATAAAGGGTCAGATTAAAAAAAAAAAAAAAAGAAATCACAGGAGGGGAAAAAAATCAAGAAGCTCATTTCAGCTAATTACTACCACCATATCTGGCTCATTAGTGCCACTGACTCATGTGGTGTGAAAAACCAACTGAAAGAAAAGGTTGCACACCAGCAAACTAAACAGGAAAAATACTCTTTTGTATTTATAAATGAAATAGAATGATTGATTTATGGTCAATTAGTCCTCTGACCATCTAACATAACTTAAGTGGCAAATAGGTAATGAGAAAAACATAGGACTTTTGATAAAAAAATAATTAGAAATATCTTAATAAGCTGCTTTCTTTTTTATTTTTTTAAAGTTTTTTACCTCATCTCCTCCCCTTGTTCAAAACTACTGCCAACAGAACTTACTGAACAATAGCTTGTTATGCAATACCATGAAATGTACACAGTGTTTTTGATGATAATAAACTATTCAAAAGCCTGGAAATATTTTTTTTTTTTTTTGCAGAGCCTGGGGATAAAAATCTAAAGAATTTAATTTCTACAGACTTTAAAAGAGAATTTTATCCATCCTACAAGATAACCCCCAACCACTATCTAAAAGAAATAATTTTAGCTAGATTCTAGGGAGGAAATACTGGCCCCAGTAAAATAATTAGAAAAATACTTTCTTTCCACAAAAGTTTCATTACACTCCAAGTTTTAAGAAGAAAAGAAATTCAGTCCTGTTCAATTTTTAGATCTTTATTCTTTTCATGCCTGTTAAATGCTACATTGTATCCACTCTCACTCATATGTATTTTCTTGTGAGTCATTTAGAGATAAGCACAAATACTTGGAGATTTAAAGGTCTGAAGCCAGCATGCTCCATGATAATTAAATCTTTAATTCCTAAAATAGGACTAAAGTATCCACCTAATTTTGAGGATCTGAGCCAGAGCTACTCTTTGCAGCTTGTTTTGGCATTGTTTGTAGTAATTTTCCTGGAATTTTAGAAGCCTTCTTCTGTTGGGTTCAGTTAAGTAATATACAGATCATCTATTTGTAAGCTAGAAAGAAAGTCACGTTGTGATGTCCTCTACCCCTAATTTAGGGTCATCCACCCCTTTTATTGGTGTGTGCATTCCAGATAGAAATAAGAAAAAACGATGGAGCTGAGAAAGTGCAGAATTATAGTATGCAGGGGATGTTTATGCAGAGGATCTGAAACCATTACCAGTCCTTTGAGACAGTCCTGAGAGACTAGAATTCAACAACCTGAATATTGTGCCATGCAAATGAAACTGAATTGCTTCTGGGGAGAGGTAATGAAATGGGAAGATGAGTGTCTTCGTTACCATTTTCTATTTCATAGAATAATCATGCCTTAAAGCTGCTGAGACCAGTTCCTCAAATACTTGTTTACAGCATGGGGTTCCAGACGAATCATGACATTTACAAGTGCTGTTCCATCCTGCCAGGGACGTTAGCCCAGCTGACTGTCTATTCTGTTGTTAGTTGAGAGGTGAAGATATAAACATACCAAAACGTATATATTTCATGGAGACGCATACTTAAAAAAGAGATAGGGACTGGAATAAAGGTCTCAAAAGAGGAAATTAACTTGCTTGCCTACTGACTCACCCTAGCCTAGCCTTGTTTGAGGGTAGTCACATGATCCATTAATTTGAAATCTAATTATGCTCTACAACTAAGCACAAATGCAGGGAACTGCATGTACCCAAGGAGACATTTCAAAGAGCTTTCCTCTGCGGAATGTCTGCAATACCTATTTTTAAATCAAGACCCAAGATTTTGCCTTCACTGAAATGAAGCTAATCTCTGCACAGTGAACCAAAAGAGCATTCCCTTAATTAGTAGTGTCTGTGTTGGGCCAGACACAAACATGAGAGAATTGCATTCCAGTCCCCAGAATTACTCAAGATCTCCTTCAAATGTGTCTTGTTTAATTGGCAAATATATGTTCTTATGTGACTAAAATTTTCACTTTAAAAAATAATAAATTGATAGCTCAGTGCTTTAATTACATTAAATTTTCAGTTCTAGTTTATCCTTTGGACTTAACACCATAGGGAGACAAGTCAATCAACATAGAAATGGATCTTTGTAGTCTGTCTAAATTTCACCCCAACTTTTGTAAGATGGATTCACTTGGGAAATCTTCCTTTGTTGAAGACTTTCCTTTGTTGAAAAAAACAGTTTTTATGGTGTAATTGGTATCCTTATATTCTTATAAAATACTATATGTGCTGGAGTAGGTGTTTTATTTGAAAACACATTTAGCAGAATAACAGAGATGCAGAATTCACTGCAGCTGGGATTCAGTACACACTAAGATGACTTCCTAAAACTCTGCATCATCAAAGATTTCATCTAAAAATTTGTCACCCATGGTTTTAGTCCTTCTGAGACCTTGAAAATCAAATTACGTTAAACAGAACATTTTAGTCTTATTATCACTGTCAGCATAAACAACTCAATCAAAATTATCACAGCCAATAAAAATCAGCAAAGACCACAGGTTTTAAAAATTACCTGATCACTAGAACAGGAAAATCACTATCAGTTTCTAAAAACAGCTGTAGATGGACTGCACTTTTATAAGCCATTAAAGGTATCTTAATACGTACTGTTATCAGGGTTCCCCTATTTCACATTTGTACTTCAGAGGAGCTTTATCTGAACACAGTGTTCCATACTAGCAGTCCTGCAATCAGCAATAAAATATAATGAACCAGTGTCAACAGCACAGTGAGCTAGGTTTAACAGCATGTCAGTCAATAGTTTTGTTAGTTTGGCCAGGAAAATTCCAACTTGCCTGTAAATTCAGGTAGATAGAAAATACCTTTTTCACCAAGTTTGTGCTGCAGATGTCATCTCTGGCTTTCACTATGTTTTTTCCCCAGACCAAATAAAGACAGCTTCTCATTATTGCTAAAGTATTCCAAAGTCCAGCTCCAGACACAGAAGGGAGTCATGGCTTTACAGTTTGTTATGGAAGTAGGTGGGTTTTTGATTCCATAGGCAACCAGAGCCAGTAAAATAAATGCTTCCCTTCTGCACACACAATTCTCCAGTTACATTGTTAGGTGCTTTCAGCTTCATTTGAAACATCAGGTACTGGTCATTGCTTAAAGCAAGATGCTGGATGTCATGGTTGTGTGACCTGATCCAATATGGTAAAATCTCTCCCTGCAGGAAGCTGACATCTCTCTAGATAGCTGCTGCTGCTGCCGTGGCGATCACACTGCATGCAGTGCCGAGTCTGCAGGGGGAATTTATGGGCACACACTGCAGGCAAAGGAGGCTGGAAAGCTGGGGGCAGAGCAGCCGGGGTGCGGAAACATTGTGGATGGCCAGCAGTCCCCATCGGGCTGTACTGCAGCAGAAAATGAGAGTGCGAGGGAGCTGCTGACAGCCCACACACTGGATGATGGGTTTCTTTCTGAAATGAGGAAAGTAAAACAACACTCAGCAGTGATGAAAAGATGTAAAAGAGCAGCCCTGAACTATCACTTCTTTCAGTTGCAGGGACTGGCTCTGTGCCCAAGGCAAAATTACATCTAAACTCTCACACGCAGCTGAGCAGCTGAGAGGGAAATGATGGTGTGTGCAGGGACTATCTGAGTTAAGTTCCCATTTCTAATTGATCCTAAAAGAAGCTGAAGATTCCAACCTCAGGATTCAGCCTAAATGTTATGAATGTCTTTTTTTTGCAGTGTTGTGCAGCCAAATGGGGTGTTTTGAAGCGCTACCAGAGTGTCCCTATAGGACACGCAGAAGTCCTTACTCAGGAAAGCTGCAGCTCACAGAAACAGTTCCCCAGTGCTGTGCTCTCACATCTGAGCTCCACTAATACCAAGGAACCTCTACAAATACTTATGCCCTCCCCAAAAAAGCAGCTGGTCTCTTCTATTCACCAAGTGGTATCACCGAGGTAGAGGCTTGTCTAGATTTAAATGTGGGGGCCAAGGGTGTTTCTTGGTATTGCAAATATCTCAAGAGGTTTAAACCCACAACTTTACTCTTTTTTGAATAAAAGAGTTGCAAAGCCCTGCAATTCAGAGCACGCATTGATAAATTTATTGAGATGAATTTAAAAGAAAACTCTGTTACACACAGGATATTTTATAACTGCCATCTGTCAAGGAATTCTATATTTTCCACTGGAGCACTTGTACTGCCCACTCTCAGGGATGGGGAAAAATGGAAGAAAATAATCTCTAGGTTAAGCCAGTAAGGCAGTTCCTCACCATCTCCCTGCATATGAGGGGATGTATGAGTGAAGCTACAGATGGGCCAGCTCCAAGACAGACGGCTATTTCATTTTTTAAATGACGAACACCAGATAGCATTGCCAGCCATCTAAAGTCATGTTGTTAGCTGTTCTTTATGCTGAGTTAGGGTCACTGCCTGTGAAATCAGCTTGTCTGAGAATAATCAACATACTGTTCTCAACTATTTCCAGGGGAAACAGAGCTGGTTTTGTTTCCTGTCATTTCAAGTTTAATTTTCTGTTCTTAATCTGAGTTTTAAAGGATCTCACAAGAGTGTCAACATTGTGTTGCTTGATGAAGGAATTTCATTAGTCTGAGGTGACATTTTAGGTTTTGTTTAAATCATTTTTGGTGTTATTGCTTCCTGTAGAGAAGGATTCTTTTAATTCACCAACACATTGCTGTGCACAGTAGAGACCTCCCTTGGCAGGATATGAAAGAAAAATCATGTACTGATAGCTATTCATACTCTAAAAGTGGGCAGAGAGCAATGAGGAAAAAGGCAGTCAGAGAAACTCTGAGCATGGACAATTTTTGCAGAAAGAGTAATTAGAGGACAAGGCATGTTCCAAAGTTGTTGACAAAAAGCTTTTCACATAAAGAAGCAATTAAAACTCCCATGACCACAGTTCAAAAATAAATCCATGACATTTCCTTCTGCACCATACTTAAAACTAAGTATGTATATGCATAAGGATGAAACACAAGCGAACGCATTGCAACTTCATTTGCATCAGCAATATCCTTTAAAAAGAATTAGAAATATTCAGCAAAATATGATACACAAGAAATGCAGAAAACTGTCATAAAATTCTTTAGACCACAGCTGTCAAAGTCTCTCTCTATATTTTCCAACTTACCTAGCATTTCTACAAATTCACACTTATCCCAGCCAGCTTGACTTCATTAAAATCAATGCTCTGTTCCCAAACACTATGCTATTAATTGTTCTAAAGCTGACTCTTAGAAAGCAAATTCAAGTGCCTGAATATAGCATACTTAAAATGTATTTTAAAGCTGTTGTACTGATGGTGGCTAAAAATAAGATTTAAACATTCAAAAATGTAGCAAGGTACAGAAATTATTGACAAAACTATTTTTTATATCATCTCTTAGTTCCCTATCTTTTCAGCACAAAGACAAAACATTTTTCTTAATTATTTGTTTTCATAGATCTCTCTAAAGCTTAAGATCTGTCTAAAATATAGGATTTTTCCTACATACAAAACTTAATTTTTGTTTGCTAGAAAGATTGTGAAGAGCAATGTCAATCTCACTAATGAGATTTTTGACACATATTTAAATGTGCGTTCTTTAGCTATTTATATTTTTCACTAAAGAAACTACTATGACAGAAATGTACTGTCAACAGAAAATTTAATTTAAACACAAAGAATTATTTGCCTCTTTTTTACTTTTTTTTCTTTATTTTTTTTAACATTTTCCTGCAGAGCTATGATCACAAATAACAGTATATTTTTGGCATATGAACTGCAGAAACAAAACCCTATTGGTGTTTATTTGCTGTCCACACTGAAGAATGTGGAGAGTGCAAAGTGCACATGCATTAGCTATAAAAATTCTGTCTGCTTTAATAATTTATGCTATTATTAGTAACACTGTATGAGCAGGCATGTTTCCTAGGATTCTCTATACACAAGACAGAGTTCAAAATTCATGTATGTTCTGTGGTAATGCTTTATTATTGCATAAGAAGTAATAAATTAGCTTAACATTTAAAAATATGAATGTTTCTATATAGACCTCCTCAAACTCAGCTGCTGGTGTTTGCCCTTCCTCAGAATGCCTAATCTTTTCTTTTTTACAGAGCCATTCCTACTTCTTTTCTATTTAGGTCATGATAATGAGTTACCTGCTTTGGTGAGTCATTGTGCTGCTATTGACAATTCTTACGATGTATAACGAGGTATTATTTTTAAGTGTCAAATTATTTTACCATCCTGCAATCTGACACGATACTTTCCACTCTTTAAAATGACTACTGGCTACATGTGTACATTGGAATTTGCTGCAGAAATTACTGCAGTCCTTGTACAAATATCTACTGTTTTTTTCTGTTTTTAACAAAATAAAGCCAGACTTCCCTGAGAGTTAATGGTCACCTCCTAGATTTGATTTTATGCTTAGTGGGCTGAATAATAAGACTGGTCAGGAATTTTACAAGACTTTTTTTTTTTTTTCCCTCCCACAAAATCCTTGGCAATTAAACAAATTTGTCAGAGCTTCCAATGGAGTGGGAGGTCTAGAAAGCATGTCACCCCTGTTTGGAGATATTTTCTCAGACAACCTCTCTGCCTGCTGCAGAATGAGGGACATGGTGGTCCTGGAGGTTGTTCCTTTGAAGTTCTGTAAGTCTGGCTTAAGCTGATTCTCCAAAATTCTTGTTGCCCATCTTTGCACCTAAGCTTATGTAAGAAGGAACCCAGCAGGCTGGGAGAGGTGATCCTGCCCCTCTACTCAGCCTTGGTGAGGCCTTACCGGGCTGGAGCACTGCGTCCAGGTTTTGCTGCATGTCTCTACACAAGCATTAGAAAATAAAAAGTATGTGCATCAGGACACAAAAATAAATACTTTTTCAGAAAGCAGGTAGTTATTCAGAAATGGATGCTAGGCAAGTTTTTGGAAGAGTAAAACAATATGAATTATTAAATATAAATCTACTTCAGGCTCAGAAGTTAATCTGAACTGAAAAGAGTTGGAGACTGATGAATACTTAGCTAGGGAGCAAGTATAAACAGTTGAGAAGCTCTAGGTCTTTGGCATGCTCATATAACCCCTTACAGAGAAAAAAAAAAACCAAACTGGGCCAGTATCACCACTCTTATGTTGAGGCATTCATAATGATAAAAGCAGTTAGCCAAGTGACTTTGCATCAAAAGCTGAGGAGACAAGCGAGCAGAATGACAAACTATCAAGAGCATCACAAAAATAACATCCCAATAATGTTTTAAGCTGAAAGTACTAGAGTAAATAAACATATTATTATTATTATCATCATCATTATGCTTACGTTCTTTTCATATAATCTTTCCTATATATCTACTGTGTACAACTACAGGAAAAATATACTGAAATACAAGGACTTTTGGCCTGAATTGAAAAGACCAATCTTGTGTTCCTGTTAGGTAGCTGGAAATCAGAAATATTAAAAATATCATGCATTATAAGAGATATGTTGATCAGATGTTTCAAAGGACTAATTGTCCTAAGTGAGAGGCTTCCTACAGAAATGAAAAAGGAGATAGAACATTGATATGAAAAGAAAATGGAAAGAACAAACACAAAACTGACTTTGTTAGACTTGGGGAGATTCAACCATTTTGCTTTTCTGTAAGAATTCAGAACTTAAATATTAAAATAAGTATATGACTAGAGCACAAAATAAAGAAAATGCAGAACACATCCCACAAAATGTGACCATTGTTCAAGGAAAAAATCTCTTAAATACTAATCATTGATGGCAGTTGGAGCCAAGGGAACAATTAACCCTATTCTTATTGGATTGATATCAGCATTAGAAGTGGGATGTTTTAATGTTGTCAGTACCAGCTAGTTGCCTTTATAATCTCCTTTTCTTAAGTCAAACATTTTAAAAAAATAAGAACCACAAACTTCAAGATATCTTTCTTAATTCAAGAAGTGTATAAATTTTTGAGTCAGTGGCGGTGTTTTCCAGTAACAGAGCAAAAAAATAAACAATTCTACAGATGGGCTAGATGTCTAAGAGAAAAATTCTATCAGTTATTTCCAGAGGAAGTCTAGGTGACCTTACATGATTCTCTGTTTGTACCACAGTACAAACAAAATACCTGAGTAATAGCAGGATTCCTCACTATTTACCATGAATGCCAACAGAAATACTTAATTTTCCTGGTTTTGAACAGCTTACACACTGCCAATGCTACACAGTAACATTAGATGAATAGAAAACAGTGAATTCCTTTCCCTACTAACTGGGTTTCAAAGTTAACACTCACGACAAGAAAACACAACAGAAATATTTGACACAAGAATGCTTTAGACATATATTCCAACATGTGCACACATTTGTATGCACATATTCAAATTCCTATTTCTCATTCCCACATCTTAATTGTTTCTAACTCCTAAATCACTTTGAATAGGTAAAAAAAAAATAAAAAAATCATGCTTTGTACCTTGGTTATGTATTTCACCAAAATTTCAGCACCAGCAGTAGAATTTGATCAGTTTTTGAATCCTTGATATAGTCACTATAGCCATTAAAGAATTGACGTGTTAATTGACACTGCAACTTATTTTGCATTAAATACTAATTCTTTACTTATACCCCAAGATTCAATGTTTTAGAACATTTTCCAGATGAAGAAGCTGAAATTGCAAAGCACAAATACAGAAGCAAAGCAAAACCTAAAGAAACGGAGAGAAGTCAATCCTTGAAAATAACTCACTTTTTTTCCCCCAAGCTCTTATTTTTATTGAATGGCATAATGTGGCCTCCTCATAATCTCACAAGCCAAGATAAATCTTAATCCATTGTTATTTCAATTTCTACATATTCAACACAGTAGAGGCAATTTCTGATTGTCTGAAGGAGAATTTCCATCTCTTTCCATCCCAGTGTGTTAAAATTTTGCTATTAAGTGTTTTCTAGTAAATGGTCATGGGTTTTTTGGTTTCAGCTGGGTTGGGTTTTTTTCTAATTTTTGGGTTTTTTTACCTACTACTATTCATTACAAACTCAGGAGCATTTTATGAGTGCTGCATAACCACTAAACTTCATTAAGATTTGATTCAGTGTTAACCTAACTCTGGTGTAAGAGAAATCAATGAAGTGGGAGCAAAGACACTTTCAAATATTTTTCTCCTATTCATCATAGACATAATCAAATGATAACTCAATTGAAAATCTTGGTGTTTACATTCATTGAACTCAATGTCTTCTATATTTTAGAGTTCAAAATACTTTTAGTTTCATGCTCCAGAGTCATATAGGAATTTTTGTACACTCACATCTTAATTACATTGGTTTCCTCCTCTTTTCTTTCTCAAGAATCTGCCACTAAGATTAAAATTGATGTTCAAAGCACATTTAAGCAAGAAGGTGACTTTAGGGTTCATTATCTAATTGATCAAACAACCTGCTAATTAAATGTATCTGGGCCTAATCAAAGTAGAGACATAATGCAGCAACACAGTGAAACTGTCAGCAAGGAGGGTGAGCCTCGCACCATCAAGGCGAATGGAGCTCACTCTGCTGCTTAATTACATTAAAGCTAAGATTTTCCAAGGAACCTAGCCAAGAGAATTGGCTGTGTATCTTACGTTGCTCTGGATTTGCAAGACTGTGGTTTGGGAGTGCCTGAGTCTTAGCAAAAAGCTCTGCTTCACATGGCTGCTCTTGCCAAGCTTGCTCAGCTCCGACAGCTGGCTCAGCACATTTGGGGCTAGTGTAAGATTTGGGCTGAATGACCTAAGTGAATGGTCTTCTTCATGGCTCCACAGTCAAAGCCAGACATACAGATCTGCTATATCACCTGTGTTCAGGAAAAACCCTTGTTTCTACCGCTTAAAAGTAATGAGCTGCAACGAGATTTACAAAAACCGCCTTGTTCTCTCCTTTAGCTCTAAAGCCAGTAGTGTTTTCTTTTTCATTAAGGCCTATCCCCATCCTGAAAATAAAAACTAATAGCTGACTAATCTCTATAAATCTGCTAATGGCAATGACTCATCTAAAACAAAAAAGGAGGTCAGGGAAAACTGTTCTCCACACTTTTTCCTGCAATAAGAAAAAACAGCAACTGTATCCATGGAGGAAAGATTTAACAGTCTAGATTAATAACTTAATAGAGACAGATGAAGCATATTCTTAGATCTATCTGAATAACAGGTAGGTCTTACTGATTGAAGACCAATCTATTCAATCAAAGCTACTGTATACTTTATACTCGATGTTTGTCATGACAAGGTGAATTATGATTTTTTTCACCATAGGTATTGCATTTATTGCAGTAACATCTGGAAGTGCAAATCACAGTGGCAATGCTGAAAGAATCTTATTTGATCAAAATTTACTTTAAAAGGCAAGATTATTTGTATAATCCCATGAAAAAGTTAAGAGCACATCTATGACCCAAGCTCTCCAGCATTAGTCTTCTGCTTGAACTTGTGGGCAGAACTCCAGCTGTTTAATGATGTGGATAAAAACTCTAAAGCATGGCTCTGCCTGGTGTCACTCCTGGTTAGTGACCAGTTGTACACTGCTGCAGTATAGAATGCCCTGGAGCCAGCACAGTTTCCCCATTATTTTACAGAGTGGCATCTTCAAAATGGAAGAAATTAGCTTCTAATTATGATCACACACTGCTGCCACATATCCCCTAATTGTTTGAGTATTTTCAAACTCCTCACTACTGTGAAAGATACATAGCAATAACCTCCAACAGAGAGAAATATCTTCTGCCAAAGAAGACATTTGCAGCCATTTGCCTGGGTAGAGATCTCCAGTTATAATCCATAAGGAAGTGCTTCCATAAGTCCAAGTATAATGGCTCTCACCCTGTCCCTCTAAAGACAAAAACAGAAATAGATAATATGGTTTTATAAATCTGAAATAAATAAAAATAGGTTCCAAAGTAAGGTCTAATAAAATTCACTTTTAGTGTGAAGAGAATAGGAAGCAAGGATAGAAGAAAAAAGAAATATTGAAAGTCTATGTTTTTACACAGATTTTGCAGCCAAGCTGGACCTCAGGAGCTCTCCCTGTAATTATATTCGCACACATTTTAATTGTTCCTGGGAAGCATCAGACAGTTTTAAACCACTTTGCTTCTGAGATTAGTTCAATATGTTTACTACTAGCTCCCCAAACTTGACTGACATACTCTGATGTGAATCTCAACCACTGTGTGTATTTCTAGTCACTGTATCTGAGTTACCTGTCAAACTCAGTCATTTAATAAGATCCAAAGGCTCTTAGAGCAACAGAAATTCCAACATAATCCTTTTAATTGAAAGTATTTTAGCAATCAACAAGTCAAAGCAATTTAGCAAATCAAAAATTTTGATGGAAAGTTCATGTGCATGTCAGGAAGAGACCATGCACATATAGTAATATGTTTGAATATGTATATGAATGAAAATATGAAATTCCAGTTTTGTTATCAAAGAAATTTCATATCTGATTTGCAGTTTTCAGAGGCAGCAGGCCATTAATCATCAGTGCTACTCAATTCCCAGCAGTCCTCCCAGTTCTTTAGTTTTACTTTAGGGTTGTTTGTACAAGGAGATGAACCAACTGGTTTTGTCTAAATGCAAAAAAAAAAGCAACTAAAAAATTCCAAACCAATCACCCATACCCCACATCTTAATAAGCATGTGCAAAAAAGTTTCAAAAAAATGAAAATCTTGCAGCTTTTCTCTAGGTAATAGCCTAGCAAAAAGAAGCATTAGTTCAGAGACAAAAGTGGCCTGCTGTTTCAAAAGTTTAGTACAATTAGAAATTTCACTACTAGATGGTGTCAAGGATATAGATTTAGGGAAGAAGCTTCATTGGGTAAACCTGTAAAGTTTTAAAGTATTTAGATTGGCAGAAGCTGAGGGGCCTGATGCAGATTCAGCCAAAAGACCCCATGAGAATTTGTCTTTACTTCACAATTAGGGCAGTCAAGGAAAACTCAAGGAATTGGAAGGGTGTGTAAAATAGGCAATAACTCCAGCATTAAGAGTCAAGCAACAGTCTTCATACCCTAGAACCTTAACTACTTCTTTAGCAAGAGCAATGGCTAAACTTGCTAATGTTTTGATATATATGAGACAGAGGAAACATCTCTGTTTTTCTGGATTCTCTAGTGTAATTCTGTAGGCAATCATCAACTTTGCTTGTTCCAGGAACCTCTTCTGCAATGTTTAACCTCTCAAGAGTTCATTAGAAAGAGGTCAAAGAGAAAAGTATTTTTTTCTCATTTTTATTAGAAGAGATTGCCATTTTGGGCTTTCTGTTTCCCTAGAGGCCTCTAGAATTGAATTTTATAACTTTCCTTCCAGAGATTTTGTAAGAAAAAAAACATTTAATCATCAAGTACTCCATAAATATGCTATTTATAATATTATCTTATATAAAGTGAGATTTTTTTTTAAAGAGTTAATATTGACCCATGGGTAGCAACAAGCAAAGATGAAGTCTGAGAAGTTTCATTGAAACCAACAACTTACCAAAGTCATTGTCTAATTTAAAAGACTTTTGATTTGACTTTTTCAAGACTTCCAATAACATACGGGAAATCAAGAAGGCAAGACCAGGAGATTTGTTTCATGCTCGCATTCTATGTCTTTGCCAAAATGTCACCTTCCTTCCTGTTGTGGAAAGAGACATCTAGCCCTCAAATTCTGGCTTTGTTAGATTTTACAGCATTGAAGTGAACACAGGTATTTATTGCACCAACATGGCAAATGTCTAGCAGCCTGCTAGTACACAGAAAAATTATGTTTGCAGGAGCAAGGCAATCCTCCTTACCCTCTGCTACTCAAATATGGGTACTGCAGCAGAACATTAATAGTCATATTTTAAAACATATTGGGAATGTTACAAAAGAAAACAACAATAGGAGTTCATGGAGATTGGAGGGAACGCTTAAGGGGTGGAAATAACACGCTGTGAATTCAAAATTATTTACTTGGATGTTCTTTTGAAAGGGGTCATTGCCTCTCCTGTTTCTAGCCAAAGTGGACCTCAAGCAGGGAAAGGTGGGATGTGTTGCCACAGGCAGTGGCAAGACAGGGAGAATTCAGATCTCTGACTTACAGCTCGATTTATTTTCTCTACAGCAGATTCATTATTTACTAAATGGGGAATTGATTCATCCAGATCAGTGAGTACTTGGACTCGTCTTATTCCAGCAACCTGCATTTTACATTTCTTCACAGTTTTAACAAATACAGTGCAAAATGCTCAGCCAAATGAGAACAGTTTCCTTTCGAAAAGCAAATGATCCTTGCATGATTTGCAGTTGCTGTATTAATTATGAAAAAAATCTATTTACTTATGATTTTTCTAAACTACTCCAAAAGTAAAACCATTTAAATGTTGATTCAGTTTCAATGCTCAAGAGAACTGCCCCCAAGGAATCCCAGCCACTGAATCACTTGAAAATGCCCTTGTAAATTAGCAAGCATTGCACAAGCACTGCTGGCAAATTCAATCATTTCTGTGTCATGCTGCATTGTTATCTCCTGCTCACTTAGAGAGCTGGAGTTCATTCTGCCTTGGTTCCATGTCGGCTAGTGAGATGATACCAAAGACTTTGGTTAAGTAGCACTGACTCTATTAATATTTAAATACAGAGAATAATAAAACCAGAGCAAAACCATCAATTGCACAGTTTTTCCTCATTTAATCTGTTTTTTTTAATATCTATTACTTCTTCAACAGTATTTTCCCATTTAAAAATTCCTTTGTATTTAATGTAGAGCTATTAGAAGGAAGAAATACAAAAGATCAAGGTTCAAGCTACAGTATCTCTGATGTCTCTCAATCCCTATGGCTTTCACAGAATTAATCAGGATCAGAATTTTGAAAACAGATGCTTTTGCCTAAGCCCAGACATCAGCACCTTTTTGAGATG
The DNA here is from genome assembly GCA_013397245.1 of Thryothorus ludovicianus. Classification (NCBI taxonomy): domain Eukaryota; kingdom Metazoa; phylum Chordata; class Aves; order Passeriformes; family Certhiidae; genus Thryothorus; species Thryothorus ludovicianus. The sequence goes on along the minus strand of VZTB01012704.1, from coordinate 23,557 downwards.
TTGCTGTATAAGCACTTTCAGAAATCAGAGCCTTGATACAATAAAATCAACGTCTTTTTTATTCTCTGACTGACTGCTCCCTAAATTAAAGAAAACAGAGAATAATACACAAAAAATTTAATACCACATATATTCTTCCAATAACAAAGGCAACAACAGTGTGTGAAATTATCATATGGACCTTGTGTCAAAAACAATTTCTACTATATTCCTACTATAAAACTCAATTAGACCTTCAAGTAGCAGTTCGTTAGTTGGTACTATACAGATAAAGTATAAAAAACTAGACTTTAGAATTTTTTCTCATCTGTTATAAAATGCTTCATAAATTTTAGACTTCATGAATTCATACTTATTTTGATCATGTTATAAACTTATCTCAGTGTTTTATACGGTTACATAAGTAAATGTTTAAAACGCCTGAGGTACTAATGCAAATTAAATATAAATACAGAAAAAAAGACTACGCTCTGGTTGTTCTGGGGTTTTTTCCAAGATTAGGAGACAGTTCAAAATTCTATAAAAAAACTAAACCTGCTGCATGACTTTTCATTTCATCAGGGTTAAAAATGTTAACTCTCAGTGGAGCAGTGAGGATATAATTAAAGTTTGCAGATGCTGTGTTTCCAATATTTGTAAAGGCATGTGAAAGAATAATCCTTACTGTAGTATTACAAGTGTTATTATCTGACAGTCTATTAATATTTTCCCCATTTTATTCCCTAAACTCAAGTAATGCTAATATTGTTCTCAGGCATATTACAAAGGTTCTGCCTCTTCTTTTGGTTTTATAAACTCACATAAATTGGTGTAAACTACATTTGTGTAAATAAACATTATTTAATCCTTTCTCAACCAACAAATAGAAGTGATTAAGTAAAAATTGAGCACAAACCTATAGCCTCAGTTGTCTGCTCCTCCTACAGCTAATATTTCAGCCTTAATGAAGTTAGTCATCTTAGATTAGATATAACAGTGCCAGGCAAATTGTCAGTGATGCCAATAACTTGGCAATTTTCTGAAAAGTCACTTCAGCCCTTGAATTGTCCTAGTTCTTCATTCTCATGATCTTGTTAGAGGAATAATTTGAAAATAAGGTGATCTAAACATCTAAATAAGATATAAATAAAATACAGTATTTTGCTCTAACAAGGATGAGGATGCCATTCCTGGGTCCTGACCTTAAAAGTACTTAATAGAGCCACATTTTTACTTGTGTATGAGATGTACTTACATTGTGACATAAGATTCTTGTCACATACAAGACTGGAGTAGATTTTAATATAGAAAGGAAATTGAAATGGACAATTTGCTGCAAAAGTGCCTTTCTGTGACTCTCATGAAGTTTAACAAGGCCAAGTGGAAGCTCCTGCACTCGGGTCAGGGCAACCCCTGGTGTCAATACATGGTGGAGGATGAAAGGATTGAGAGCAGCCCGGCTGAGAAGGGCTGAGGGTTGTGGTGGTTGAAAAACTGAACAAGACTCAGCAATGTGTGCTTGCATCCCAGAATCCAAACATATCCTGGGCTGCATCTGAAGCAGTGTGGTCAGCAGGCCAAGGGAGGGGATTCTGCCCCTCTGCTCTGCTCTGGTGAGGCCCCACCTGCAGGGCTGTGGGGTAATATTCTATGGTACCAAGCAGTATTAATAATACTCTGCTTGTTCAGTGCAGGATATATCCTTCACCTGCAAGCAGCACATTTTCACTGCATGCTTATAAACTGCAGACAAGGTTGAAAGGAAAATAATCTACATTTTTCAAGAGGCTTATTTTAGAAGGAAGGACTCCAGTGGTTCATATGGGGTCTGAATCATAAATCCTTAAAATTCTCTTTGATACATCTATGCACAAGAACCAAGCATTACTTAGAGGTGGATCTGAGAAGTGAAAGAACTTAGTTATGACCCACAAAAGGAAGCTCTGTGTGTGGGGAGAGTAAAGCGAAGCAGCATTCCCAAATCCATATGATATTAGGCTGAAACACAGGAAATAAAATAAATTCATTGCTATGACTATTGCATATTTATAAAGTACCTTATAAATGGGAACTTCAAAGGGTTTTTCAAAGGATTCATTATTTAGATCACAATAATCCAGTGAATTAAGTATTTTGGTATTCATTTTAAACACCTTTACATTTAGGCAGCTTAAGTGACATACCCAAGAGTGTATATATGAACAGTGTTAAAAGAACAAATTGGGCCCCTCAGTTCCCTTGAAGACTATGGGCTGAGACTTAAACTTTCTTTTATGAACAAGACAGTGAGAAAAAAAACATATGTTCTATCCATGAAAGAGGGTTTTGACCATCACAGATTTAAAAGTAAGTGCAATAAAGGATCAAAACTCAGTGAGGAGCAATGAGTATACTGAGCCTGGAAAACATGGAAAGTAAATCACACGTTTTACCTCTGAAGTATGGTTTAGTTATCACCTGAGACAACACCCTAACATGAACTGTTATTTTCATAACAGAGATTTGCTAGATATCCACCTGATCACAAGAGGTAGAATGAGGTGGAGATAATTGAAATGCAAAACAGGCAGGTAAAAAGATGGCATAGATCTCAATCAATGGGGGTTTCAACAGCTGCTCAGACGAGTGCTGGAATCCATTACACTGGATTAAAAAATGTCACCCATGCAGCAGCCAGTCACACTCAATTTATAGTAGTTTGGAATAGAGAAGAGATCATGTTTCATTAGGATTATTCCTGTTTCCTTTTAACATAGTTCCCAGAATATCATGGAAAAAGTGATACAGCGATATAGTTCCAATTTTCACAACTTGTCAGGTTTCTTCTATGCACGCACCACTGTCATTTAAAAAACTTATCTACAGCATATATTTCTGCTGCAGCTTTGCTTGCAGCAATGTAATTGCATCTCCCACACTTATATCTCTTAAGAAAGCGGCTAAGATTTTAAAATTCCAATTCTCTAAAACTTGATTGCCACAGAGCTCTTTAAGAAATGATATAGATGTCTATCTTGCTTTCTTCTGCTTGCCATCTTTTCCATTCTTTTTATTTCTAGATATTCACCATTAATCACTTGTTGCTTATTGTCCACACAAGTCTGGTCATAGTTCCTCTTCAAAACACCACACTTTTTGAAGACATATGCATTAAAGCAAGTTACAACTAAGGCACCAATATCAAATCAAAGTTCCCATATTATTCTTGTTTCATTCAAAAGAAAAAAAGGCAAATCACAGTATTTTTAAATGCTACCTGTCATTTTTCCATCAATCATCTTAAAGGCTCTGGCTCCCCATTAGCCAGCTTTGGCATGTGAGGATCACAAGTAAGACAGCACTATTGAATAACTTCTCAGTGATGTACATCTCCGGGTATTTTCTGAGCTCAGAGTGTAATAGGCACTACAACCAGAGAGAATGAAATGTGTTTGCAAAGATTATTTGAAAATAATTTTCTATAATCTTGGTTTCAAAATGCAACTATTTTTTCCTTTTACATTTATAATATGCAAAATATCTAGGCCTTCAGACATAAAAGTTGCAGATTGCAGCACGAAGCTAGAGATCTGATTCAAAAGAAGCACTGGTCACCTGAAAGCCTCTCAACTTGAAACAGAACATGCAAGTATTTAGACCCTCACAGTATCAGTTATTACTTGAAGTGGTACAACAAAACTAGGAATGCTCGGGGGCTCATAAAAAACAGGTATTTAATGGAAAGGCACTTGAATTGTTGTTAAAAGATGAGGGATGCATTGGAGTAGTGCAATGCCCTGCAGGAGCTGATTTTAGTCTAAGGTTTAAACTTTCGGTCCGATTTTCTTGAGCTTCTCTCCTGTTCCCTCCAAGTTATGTTGAAACACATTCCATATCATATGGATTACAGTAGCCAAAATCGTCAAACTCATTTGTTATGTGAACATATTCTATGAATGAACATAATGACAGAAAAGAATTCAGGAAATAAAACGTAAGAAAAGAAGAATCCCTTGTAGTCTTTAGAATGGAGAAGGCAATACTGCATGATTGAAATAACATCAAATTATAGCCATATCATATAAGTATCAAATTTTACTCTGCCATAAACTTGAAAAAAAAATCAGTGAATATACCAAATTTTATTTCATCATACCAAGCCCACATTCTGATATTGAGAGATGTCTTGGAGCACTGGAAAAAGCTTAAAATTTACTAATAACATAGTTTGATAAGCAATAACAGCCAGAACATTTGAGCTGAAGCCAGATTGGGATTAGCTCCAAAAAGATGCTGAGAAAAAAATTAAGTACGCTTTTAAGTCTATATATCTCAGTGGTGATATAAGTATTAAAAAACAAAGCAAAGAAACCAACCAATCAAAAAAAAAAAAAAAAAAAAGAGAGGGAGAAAGTGCAATCTTCTTTGTCCACTAATGGGGAAGAATAGTCATTCTTTGTAAGTAATACGCTCCCAAACCCTAGATTGGAAACCAAGCCTTAGAGTTTTCAACACCTTACCTCATCCTCCCCAAATATAAAATTCCTGACAAGTCACAATCCTTGCGGTGGAATAGGAGCCAGCTCCTCCCTTAGCAACACAGGTTTAGCACAATTTTATGAAACACATATCTCTGTCAGTAAAACAGACTGTAAAGACAGCTAAGAGCAAAATCTAGGTAAAGAGGCACCATTATGCCATCACTTGTCATTCCTTGTCCCGAGGTTCTGTCCAACTGGATCTCACGCCCTTGGCTTCTACCTACTTGTGCCTAGTTAATTTAAACTACTTGATGAGTTCTATGCAGGCCTGGCTTCACCTTCCTGCCATAAATCTCCTAGTATACCAATACTCCGTGTTGTATTTCTCCTGATGGTGTTCCAAAGGAGCAGAGGCACAAGAGAAGAGCAGATGACACATTTTATTCACGGAAAGGTGACATCTGTGACCAAGTAGGGCACTAGATTAGTACTGTTTTCTCTGACTGTGAGTCATAAATCCCTTGGAGGTCACACAGAGGTTAAAAAAGAGAGCTATCGGTGAGCAACAGCTCAGCCCCTGCAGGGCTGTGAAATAAGTGACACTATTATTACTTACTCCAATTTTTACACTTCCCAGAAAACTCAAATTACCTTTAATTGCTGGAAACAGTTCAGCTCCTCCAAAATGAAGAAGTCAATAAGCACAGTTGTTTTTCACTCCCCTGTCCTGGAGGGATTTGTTAATACTGATTAGTGGAGATCACGCCAAAACAGATGAGCTGAGAGGGTCTTTAATTTTTAGAAAGTTAGCTAAATGTAATCAATAAAGTAGAAGATCTAAGGAGAAATAGTAAGGGAATAGACCATTGTTCCACAGCCATTTCTCTTGGCAACTGTGTCTTTCTCTGGAAGATTCTGCCTTCCGTGTCCCCAGCCAGGTTTCCATCCCCTGAACATGCATTTGGTTGTGCTGGTACAATTCCACTCACTGCAGAGATTTCTGGGGAAGTGGGTTATAACTCTCAGGTTAATAACAAGTCTTCTGGTAAAGGCAGAATACTTTAAAAATAGATCTGTTTCATCATGCAACCCCATTAACTGTCATAGGGGCAAACAACAGGGACAGAATAAACTTAGGCAAAATGTACTACTCTATCAGGATGGAGTGGAAACAGAGTTTGAGGACACAAGCACAAGGACTAATTGCTAACTAGAACACCAGTCTGGAAGACAGAATGACAGAAAGTGTATGGAAACCACTGTACATATCTGGAGTAGAGGACAGAGCGAGTCAGCAATATAAGAAATTAAAAACCAAAAAATCATAATTTTAATGCAGACAAAATCAATGAGATGATGGGAGAATCGTTTCCAAGAAGAATTGTTTTCAGTGTTTTCCATGAGGTTTTTAAAAGAACTAAACATGATGAGACTCTTGAATATTGCAGGGATAAAACTACAAGAGAAAGCAAATAAAGAAGCACTGATGAAATGCAGAGTAAGAGTACATCAAAGGAGACCAAACACATCTCTTCAGAGTTGCAGGAAGAGAAAAATTGGAAAGCTAATCAATTTTCCTTTTAGCTTATATAAACAATACCAAGTTAAACCAAATGTCATATCATAAATGCATACCTCTTTCTTTTGGAGAGAAACTGATGGAGTGTAAAATATGCAAATAGCAGCACAAGTCAGGGCATCTGGAGTATTTAGTCCTTAACGTCCCATCTTTTTGTACTACTGACTGTCAGAGGAAAAAAATCAGGTCTAGGGAAGAACCCTCCTTTGTCAGATGCACTACTGAGCTCAACTTAGTAGTCTGCTTCACCTCCACATACAGATCTCCAGCTGTTTGTACTGGGAGTTCTGAGTATGCACTGAAAAAGTTTTAAATTCCTAATAATAGCAGGGAAAATTGTACTATAGCTAAAACACAAGCAATGTGCTTCTTAATAAAAACCCAAAACCCAAAAAAATAAACACACAAAAAACTCTCTTTCAATTGTAAAGATAAGCATCCAAAAAAAAATCCAAAAATTTCTTTGCAGTCTTTGCAGTTTCTTTTTCAGGCCATCCTCTGCAACAAATGAGGCAAGGTCTGAATGGATGGTGAATGTAAGGAAAGGAATGACTAAAACACTATCACGCACTTGAGAATAATATAATAATATTGATATTGATATATGCAGTATAACCATTCTCTCCCTCCTACATTATACTGGAAGTATAAAGGATTTTCTACCATAGCAATCCTTTCATAGGTACTATACTCCTTTTGAAGGGAGGAAACAAAGAAGGTGAAGTATGGCAAATTTCTGGTTCAGAAAATGAAGAAAGCAAAAAGTAGAGCTGTTAATGGATTGTGCGTGCACACTTTTATTGCAATTGTCATAGCAGTAGCGCAGCAAAAATCATAAAAAAAATATTAAAATTTGAATAAAATAATAAAGCTTAGAAGTTCCAAATTAACTTACCATTAATAGGTTTTACAAACCTCATAATTTTAGTTTCATTTAAATGCTCAAAATAGTTAATAAAGATATATAGAGAGAATCAACATAGTTGTCTACATAGCTAGTTCAATATAATTCCTTACATGCACTAAACTTAAAGGCATGACTAGGGAATATGGAGCCTTTTTAAGTGAAATACATAATGCATAATAATGAGACTGAATTTGTCCTTTTCATCTGCAGGGCACTGGAGATAATAACTGTGATGTCTTTGAAATGACAATGTGGCAGGGATGGTTCTAAGCACCGTATCTCAATGACTCTGAAACTTCCCTCTGAAATGACATAATTTAAATTTTTTTTTCCAAATAAAACTTGACTATTGTAGCAAAACTCCAGCTCTTTTGCATTCTAAATTAGCCCATCCTATATTTCATTTCACTAGCTTACAACATTTCTAAATTTTATGCTTTATTTGTAATAATGTGGAAATCATCAAAATCCATACAAACAATTTAATCAACAATTGAATTTAATTTAATCAACAATCAAGAATTTTCTGTCCAAGCTAGCATGAAAGCAAAATAAACAATCAAGTGTGCATATATCTTCATATACCTGAATGGATAGGCAATATATTATATTACATATTATATTATAAAAGCAAAGCTCTAATATTCCTCTTGAAAGTCTGGGAGAGCCTTTCCATCAGAATAAGAGGTTTCAGATCAGGCTATGTTTACTGTAGCCCATTGTGTTCTGAAAATGTTCACATTTTCCAATTCTCTTGTTTGTTCTGTGATGACTTCAGAGATCAAAAGTAGCAAATATCTAGAAAACAAGCTGAAATCTGCTTCTGAGACTAAAAATGGAAGCTATAGCCTTCATTATAATAACTAAATTTTCTCATCTGAGCGATCTCTAAGTTAATTTTTACATGTTCTTTGGGGATATTAATAATTTAAAAATACAGGGATGAATAATGTGATATCCTATGAGAACCTAGAATACTTTTTTTAAGGAAGTCAGTTCTACGTTTGATGGAAAAAAGTCTTCTTGTTAATTCATTCTGAAGACACCATAGCCTACAGTTTTAATTCCAAAATTCTCATCAAATTCCACATTAGACTCAACTACAGAAAATTCTCTGTTCACACTTGGCTCAGGAATATATGAAACATTGGCAAGTAAGAGAAGTAATGTCTAATATTTCATACCCATAAATGAAGGAAGCTGAAGAACACATTTAGCAAAGTGGAACAGAAGATGCATGCCAATAAGTTAAAGAAAAACACTCCTAAATAGAAGATTAGCTTTACATTTCTCAAATAACAGATTAAACCCTATGAAAATCTGATTTCTCTTTTCACCTTATAAAACCTTATCCATATTGTGGTTTTAAATGAATCAAAAATAGAAAATAAAAAGATAAAAATTACATCTATTGTGAATGGCTGTACATCTTGTTTATTCAGATTTTCTTCAGCTGTTATTTGAATCTCATCAGCCTGTAATATTGGGACAGTGGAAAGGTCATCAGAAACACAGTTCTGGGGGCATTTTGTCTAAACAGAACCATTAGAAGGAAAAAAGCCTAGCAGTGTTACAGTAGAAAATAACAAAAAAACCATACATCACAAACATGGAGTTAAGAAAGGATGCAAACCAGCATTTGATTTTGATGCACTGCTCAGGAAATTCATCAGCGAGCACTCTCTGATCACCTGACACTGACATAGCAGAGGCACAGCAGTGGTGCATTGCTTTGCACAAATACCTAAACCCAGCATATATTTTCTACTCTTGCGCTGCTAATCAGATAAATAAGATCGTTGATATAAGCAAGAGAATGATCATTGATTTCACTCTGCAGCCATCCAGGTTGCACAAAGTTTATATGCAGTTTGAATTTGTTATTACTAACACAGATCAATCCAATCCAGTGTGCAAGACTCATTTTTCACTTTTTTCTTTTTGGACCGTGACACTTTTTTTTAAATGATCAGCAATTCAGTATTAAATGACAATTCCTACTTAGAGAGCCCTTCTTTTTCATACTGGTAATTTTAAATTTAACTTTTAGCTGCAGTAAAAGGAATGGATTATGGTGGCTCCCAGATTTGTCACTAGTGGATGCTTGCCAGTATTAATCATTATTGTGGAATTCAGCAGCTAGTTGTAATGCTTAGAAGAGATCAGGGCAGGAGAAATAGGAAGATCTCTTGCTTATAAATCAAAACATAGTTGACTGCATGGTGCCAAAACTTCAGTATTCCTAGCAAAACTAAATAGGGATACTTATGTAACTGAACAATATTTTCTTGTTTAGCTATTAATCCCTTGCTATAAAAAGTGCTACTTTATTTTTAAGCAATGTATGGGACTGGAGACAGGCCCATCCTTCCCTCTCTCTATGCAATGTCCATAACTAAGACAGTTTTTCTCTGTTTAGACATGTCAAGGTAATTTTCAATTGTAGTATCTCAGATCCTCGAAGAGCTGTAAAGATACGCAATAATAACTCAAATAAATTAAGTGGAGCTTTCTGTGGGGAAAATAGCCCAAATTTCCAGATCAAAGACAGTAGGGAAGAGGTCCTACTCCTCAACTCTCTTAACACTGCATCTCTGTGTGTTCTTTGTAAAATTGCAGTAATAATCAAACAGGAGTTGCAAAGATAAATTACCTTCTCATTTTCACTTATTCTGCTTCTAAAGATGAAATTTTGCCATAGAAGCACATTTTTGAATGCAACATTCCAAGAAGTTGAGTACATCTGTGCTGCTTGGTTATTAAATAAATTAACCAATGTACTATCATTTTTGTTCTGATGTGGTGTATTTTTCTTTATTCATCAGAAGCTCATTGTGTGCAGCATGTTACTTCATGTATCTAAAGGAATGAATGACTCTGAAGTCAAATACTCTTGTATTCAGCTCACTAAAATAGTTTTAAGAGAAACAGAAGTCGATAACTGTAAATCAAGAGGATTAAATATATTGCTTCCCTCATTGCAGCATCTGAATGATAAAGACCTCTCTTTTATTTTGTGCTCAAATAGCTCTTTTCATAAAATACCAAAGGCACTGCTATAACATAACAATATTAGGAAACTATTGGAAACAATATTATGGCAAAGTATAATAATCAACTTTGCCAATAAAAAGCAATGTTATAATATATTAGAAACATATTCAGTTTAGTTCTGTTAGCTGCTATGTTCCATGTTGTATAAAATCAGCCTTGTTTGTACTGCTCATTTGCTTCATACAGAAAGTGCAGGGATTACCCTCAAAATAATGTTTGGGTTTTTCTAAGTCAGTTCAAATATCTGTATGACTGAAATGAACAATGACTGACTGGATTAAAGCAATCTTCAGCCTACAGAAGCACAGAATACCCAGGCCTGCCTGGTGATGTGAGCTTCCTCTTTGCCATCTGCTTCTAAGCAGGAGGAACAGAGAACTGTTCTGCCAGAGGGAATTCCTTCCCAAAGGCTGATACTTGGCATTCACAGTTCCCATAACGATGCTCAACAGAGCAGTAGGAAGTGCTCTCAGCACTCCTGTCTCAGGGTGCAGCTCCTTTTCCACTGCATACATATTCTTCTAACCTTTTACCTCTAGCCATGCAGACAAACGCAGACAGCTCTACTCGTTGTGATGTATCTTGCTCCCCAACGCAAGACAAGCTTACATCAAAAAAGGTTATACCTAGCAAAATTTGAGATTAAGGCTTTATGTAAAGCAAGCAAACAGAATATTGTGAGATAAAAATAAACCCCAAAACCCACCATAAAAGACTGTTCTAATCTATGCTTACAAGTATGCTTCACTCACATCCCTCGTGCACATTTCTTTCAATGTGCTCTTGCTCAAAGGCCATAGAGACATGAATTCTGTCCCTTCCCTCACTTTATAAGATTCCACAAGAATAACTTCCATTCCAGCTACTTTGGTATGGATTTAAATGTCCTGGAATGTTCTAGGTGCAGTCAGACACCTTGCTGGTGTATTCATTTGCTTTGTTAATAGTCATATTTCCTAATCCAGACTGTTCAATCTTCAGTTCTTCAATCTTTCAGATTTCAATAACTTCATGATAAATATTATATCAGACACAGGATATAAACAAAAGATGTTATGCATCTGATTTCTGGTATGTTAACAATTTCTTACAAGATGTCACTTTCTACAGCAGATGCAAATATCAGCTCAATAAGTGATCTACTCGAGGCATTTGAGACTAAATTCTTTCCTTCTCCTTCACCCTGCTTCAATATGTTCTTTTGCAAGCAAAAGTCTAAAGTACTTTGGAGCTGATTTATTGTTATCCATCAATTTTATGTTGCCAAATCAACAGCTAATGTTTTCCAAATCCCCAATATGTCAAGGGAATAAGGGGAAAAAATTCTATTTGGTATTCAGATCAACTCTTCCATACTTAGTTTTATTCTACTGTAGTCAAAGCAAAATTTCCACTAAAGGAAATGTTAAAAATTACAGGACATAATTCTGGAACATTACAGGAACCACCATATTCAGAGGAAGGTACTGGAACATCCAGTCTTACAAAGAGTAAATACCACAAACTGTTCTCCTTCAGTATCAGATGACCAGTTTTCTGCCATCTATCACAACAGAACTTGAGAAATGAAAAGAAAATTCATAATTTATCAAACTAAGAGGAGTGTAATTCGAAATAAATTAAGTAATAACAGAGAAAAAAAAATAATAGAAAAAAATGGCAGATGAACAAAGCCCAACCCTACAGAGATGAGGAAACGAAAGTAGCAAATTGAGAGATTGAATCTTTGGCATTCTGGCACACTAAGATTTTCAACCATTTTTTAATGAAAGAAGAATTTCATGCAATAAGTTTAAACAAAAAGAATATGACACATAAGAAATCTATTACAAATAGTGTCATGAGCTGTGGAGAGAGTAATTTAAATGGCACTCAGTAATGCAGGTGAAGGTTTTCCTGATAGCTCATCTCTTCCATTTTTGATTTCTCAGATAATTTCAGAGATCTGATGGTCTATCCTTGTCATGTCATAGTCTTTAGCTCTTTTGTGAAATATTGAAGGAATCGATGCTTACTTGTCCTGTCTCTGACTCTTAAGGGTTATTGAGTTTGGTTCTGTCTAAGAGTTCTTTCTTCTAAGACAGAACCCTCGGGATCTCCTGGTGCTGCCTTGCCTGCTAGCAAGGGGCACTGCCAGTTTTGCACACTCACACTTTGTGGCCGTAGTCTTATTAATCTCCAGCTGTGTAGAGCTAGTTTTGCCCACAGAGACATTCAAGTTTTGTTCTAAACATGGCTGTGGGAATTGTTAGGTGAATAGAACTTCTGTTTTAATTTGAGTATCTCATTTCTTCTGTTCTGTTTCAAACTCTGGGGCATGTCTCATTTTCAAATGGAGATTTTCATTATGTTTAAGAACATAATTAATTCTGAAGCTGTATACACTTCACTTAATTTGAAAGGTTTGGAGTTTTCTATAAATCATGGAAGACAACTGGTTTCTCAGCTGTTACAAAACAGGAAACAAAACCAAGCCCTGCATTGACTGCTATGACTTTACTATAAACACCCTCAAAGGGCTGCAGTGATTGAAAATTCAGAACCATTCATCTTAAAATGTAGCAAAAGAAAATATTGATCAAACAGACCAGCAAAATGCAGCCACTTGTAAACTGACCAGCCAAAGAAACACGCAAGAAGAGGTGTATATGCTAGGACAATGTGAAATATTTGTCATTCACACCAGAAGCAGAATCTGGTCAGAATTCAAGGATATGTACTTAGTACAGATATCAGATCAATATCACTAGAGCCCAATAAAGATGAAAGCCTCTTACTGAAAATATAAATTACCCTTTACCATCAAGATTTCAAGTTATATTAAAACATCACTCTTATCTTCCCCTACCTTCAGTCAAAATGGCATTTCAAGAATAGTTCACATGAAACACAATTTAAGGAGGGAATCAGAGACTGAAACATCAATTCATTAGGCTTCGTATTTCTCAGGAAGTCTTAAGAGTGGAGAAGTTCAAACTTCACTTAATATGTTGCAGATGAAGATATCACAATGTCATCCTCTCTAATTTCAATTTCTTTCCATATTTATCCTGAGGGTTTGTAGCTTCTTTTCCTAGTGAAAAGCCTGAAATACAAATGATTCTCTATGGCATTCAGGTAGGTTTCATAGAACCACAGAATATCTAAAGTTGAAAGGATTGTCAAGTCCAACTCCCCGTTTCTCACAGAATTACCTAAAACTAAATCATGTGACTAACAGCATCATCCAGATGCTCCTTGAACTCTGTCAGGCTTAGGGCTGTGACCATTTCCCTGGGGAATCCTGTGCCAGTGACCAACAACTGAATGAGGAACCTCCAATCTGAAGTTTCCCTGGTGCAGCTTTGTTCCATTTCCTTGTGTCTTTTTGCTGGCCACTAGAGAGAGGAGATCAGCACCTTCCTTTTTGCTGCCTGCCCTAAGTTCTAGAATGCAATGGGATCACCCCAGCCTTCTCTTCTGCAAGCTGAGCAAACCAAGTGACCTTAGCTGATTCTCAAAAGTCTTGCTCTCAAGACCTTTCACCATGTTGGTTGTCTGTGGACACAGTCTAATAGGTGGATTTGGTTCTTTTGAGGCCCCAAAACTGCACTCATTAGTCAAGGTGGGACTGCAATGTGAAATGGGACAATAATCTCCCACAATCAACCAGCAATACTGGGCCTGATGTACCCCAGGACACTTTTGACTCTTTTGGTTACCAGGGCACTGCATATTCAGTTTGCCATTGACCCAGTTCCCCAGATCCCCAGGGCTGCTGTCCCGACTCTTCCTTTGATTTGTACATACAACCACATTGACCCGTCCCCACTGGAGAATTCTGCCCTGGCTCTTGTGACTGAAATTGCAGAAGTTTGTGGTGATCTGTTGCCTCTTGGGAGGACTCACAATGAAGTTCACAGAGATCCATCTCCTTTGGGAGGGACTCCATGCTGGAGCAGGGGAAGGACTCCTCTCCTTGAGCAGTGGCAGAAACAACCCCAGATAAACTGATCATAACTCCCATTCCCTGTCTCCCTGCACTGCTGGATGGGGGGACATAGAGTTGAGAATAAGGGAGGGATGGGGGGGAGGGTGTCTTTAAGATTTATTTTTCCTCTTATTATCCTGCTCTTATTTGGTAAGCACAGTTGATATCCCCAGTCTGAGTCTGGTTTGCCCATGATGATATTCGGGGAGTGACCTCTCCTAGTCCTTAACTCAACCCATTGAATGTTCTTTATATTTGCTCTCTCCTATCCAGTTGTGGATTGACAGAGCAGCTTTAGTGGGTGCCTGGAATCCGTCCAGAGTCAACCCCACTACACTGCTTATGCTGTATTTATTAGTATAAAGACATTTCATTTGTGCTCAGGTGTACTCAGCACATCATGGAGCAGACTGAAGGACCAGCCAGCACATCATCCCACAAACATTGGCATGCTTTTCCCTAGTGAGCCTGGTTTCACCCCTTTCTCCCTTCAAGTCTAGTTTAAAGCTCTTTTAATGACACCTGTTAACTATTGGCAAAGATCCTTCCTCCCCTTCGAGTAAGGATTGTCTCTAAAGCATCAGCAAAGGAACATTACAGAATTTCTATGAGAGTCTGCCCACATTGCAGATAGAAAAATGCAACCAAGAAGGCAGTAAGGAACTGAAACTGGATCCTCTGGATCTCAGATCAGTTCCAACCACAAGCAAACTGTTCCTGTCTTTTGTTTACAGGAAAGTACCTAAGACAAATTGGCGCAATTTTTTTGTAAAGGCTATTGGGCCCTCACTAAAAAAAGCCACATAAACTCATTTCTACTAGATAATAGAAAACCAAATTAGGTCTGGAGAAGCTAGGTTGCATTGATTAGCAACAGGTTTGAGTGGATTATTTTTGAAAAGGAGATCATAAACTGAAAACTATCACTTCATGTATAAATGCAGGAGGCAATGTCTCCCTTTCCTGCATCAAATCTTTCTTCTGTCACAAATTTGTGAATTGTAGCAGTGGGTTCTCTGAACTGTTTTAATGAATGAATGCCAGGGAGCTGGAGGGAGCTCATTAGCAACAAAAAGGAAGGTATTTCCCAGACACATTTGAAAGCCTAACTTAGTATTCAACCAGCCAAAACATCTATACTGAGCAAAGAAAAAATATTTCCCCATTAAATGATATTTTATGTTTTTTCAATGTCTCACGAGATGTGATGTGGGAATAGATCCTAATGAAAACTTTTGCATCAAAAATCTCACTTTATTTTCTACCAGTGTGATTTTCCATTGTTATTTTTCCCGCACTCTGCATACATTAAGGCACATTAATAAAGGAAAGAGGTAAGGCAGACTGTCAGATATTTCAAAATGTACCATGGGAAATGATTGGTTTAGGATGAGTGAACAAAATCTGTTTGTTCAGCAAACTTAATTTTAGCTGAGAACCAAGAAATGTGTGTATAACACAGACATATGATAGATAAGTTAACTGGGTTCAAAAATATACCATGCAGCTGGGCTTTTGGGACAGCAGAAATGTCTTGGTGCTTCATGGCTCAACTCTACCTTTTAACATGAAGCAGGAAGAATTACAGTTACTCTGAGGGATAACAGATCTTTAGTTTGCACATTTTCTTGGACTTATGAAATGCTAGGAACAAAAACATGCATGGTTAAGGCTTCAGAGTAGGAAGAGAGTCTCCACAAGCACAGTAGCTAAAGTGAGATTGAAAGAACTCAATAAAACAAGATGATGAACTTTTAAATCTCTAACTATTAGCTCTCCCTTTGAAAGAACATTTTACTCTGCTAAATTGTTACAGGGCTTATAAGCTGGCATTTTCAGGGTTTTAATTCCTGTAAGGAATTTCCTGGAAAGTTACTGTAAATTTGTGATTTGTATTCTCTTAACAGGTCCACAGGAAAAGAAAACCCCTGTAAGATACAGCATCCAAATTCTCTCTCAGGCAAGGATGGGAATTAAAACTCAGCACAATTTAAGAAGCTCAGGAAAGACATTCAGGAGATGCTGTATGAACAGTCAGACAGCAACAAAGGTTTGTGCTCCCCTTCCCTAACAGTTTTCGGCCATGCATTCCAGCATACCCATGGAGCCTGAAAAGCTGACTCGCATGACAATGCCCTGACATGAATTACCTTTTCAGTAGCTTTACCGTCTCGGGAGGTGATGTTTCTCCTCGTTTCCCAAACTACTCCTGGACCTTCTCATCCTATTAGCCCATTGGAGGCTGTTCCACAGAGCTGCCTCGACTCCCCCACAGCATCCACCCTGTGGAAGAAACACAGGTTGAGAAACTGTGATGCAGCAATTAAATCTCCTCTAGACATAAATTGAAGACAATAACTCAGACTAAACCATGATCTAGAGCTGTCATACACAATCTGAGAAGGGAGAGGAGTTGTAGGATTGCAGTGCCCCCTCAATGTATGTAGGTATGACAGAACTGCTGAAGGCACAGTTAATTTCAAGAAGACTTTTAAGGCACGAGTATAAACAGAGATTTCAAAGGCAGCAATTAGTCAATAATCCAATCACCTAATCTTGCAGATGACAACCTTGCCTTGCCTGTTAGAAATGTCTGTATTTTTGCATACTTAGCAGTAATAGGAAGGGGGTGGTTACTTCTCTATTTCTATAATGAGCAGCTTCACCACACACCATACAGGGCAAGGTGGTAGCAATTAGACCTTTTCCTGTCAGTAGTGACAGTGAAACATGTTTACATGCACCTATTGAGGGCAAGGCATTCCTTCCAGCATTGGAAACTCTTCTTCTAGGGTCCTATATGCACACCATGGAAAAAAATTAAAGTTGGAAAAAAGTTTAAAAATCAATCAAATGAATTGATTTTCAATTTTTTTTCCAATTTTAATTTTCAAGCTATAGCCATTATATACTGCATCAAATTTCTATATAAGTAACAAGTAAATATTAGAAATAATAATCATGCATAAAATTTCATAGCTTCAAAACAGATAGGTATGAGACATAAAACAGGCCTTTTCTTCCTTCAAATCTTTTAAAAACATTGTTCATTTGCTAAAGAAAAATAAATTCTACTATCTCTTGTTTATGGCAAAAGACAATTGAGTAAATCATGACTTCAAATAACCCATAAGTCACTGATTCTCTTTTTCAAAGGCCTGCCTGCTCTCTATTCCTTTGGCCTTGGCTG
>VZTB01012702.1:25245-78072 GCA_013397245.1 Thryothorus ludovicianus | reverse complement strand
TGGGTTTGGGATTTGAATTATGGAGGTAAAATCCTTCTGTCAAAGCCAGGAGACAGTTGGTCTTAGGTTGACATCCCATCTGTGATCTGATTGGCTCCCCATCCCCTGCTCTTGGCCATTTATAATTGCCTCTGATGTAATGGTACAACCATCCTGATGAGCTCATAAACTTCCACACTCGCCTCCTCCGCCGGCCCCGGGACGGGGCAGCCCCGCGCCCCTCTCCGCATCCCCCGGCGTGACCTTGAGCCCCGCATCGGAGCGGGAGGCCAGGGCACGTTGTTTGTACCTTGGGTTTATTTTCCTTGTGATGTTGGGTTCAGCCTGGAATAGAGTCTGTGTTGTCGGAACGGTGGCAGGGCTGCTCCACACAATGGGCTTGCTGTTTATTTTGGTTATGTGACTTTCTCCTTGGTATAAATGATTTCTTTGATGGATCTGAGGATGCGTTTGTTCCTGCCTGGTTTTGGCCCTTTTCAAAACTGGGGCTGTTTGGGTTCTTTATTAGATGGGAGCATGTGGGGAGTTCTGGGGTGTGTTGCAGCCTAAAGAAGGAAAAAAATCCCCCAACAACCAAACAATCAGAACCCAACTTGTGGCCAAAACGCTGAAATTGGTCGTTTACCAAGAGTTATCGATTTGTGTTCAGCAGAACTGTGATACAGGACAGGAGTCTCTAGCTCTGTGTCTCAGGGCGCATTGTGACTTGCTTTGAGTGAGAACTGATGTGTCTCCTTCCTCCCCGTAAATACAGGCACTTCCTAGAGCCTTCAGGTGCTGGTTGTGGTCAGGCTCAGCAGTGTCACAACTCTTCTGAGGAGTGGAACTAAGAAAAGCAAGCCTGAGGATGGTCTTTATTGTTGTATGTGCAGAATTCCCTCTTTGCTGGAATAGGACTGGCCAGGAAAGGTGCAGAGGAGAAGGCAGTACAGCATCAGACATTTTAGATACAGGGAGAAGAGGTGCTGGTGTCTTTATTTGAAAGCCTTCATTAAAACCAGGTTCCTTTCTGTGCTCAGACTTGCATCTCCAGGGCCTGTGGTGGCCTCGTGCAGGACTGAACTTCCCTTTTCATTCCGTGTGCTTTGCTCCAGCTTCAGGCCGGGCTCGGAGACGTTTGATCCCACATAGGGTGACCTGCAGCCTCCAGAGCCTCCCTTCTTGCTCAGGACTTCTGCACTGGTCTGAAAAGCTCAGTTGTTTGTTCCTTGATTACCAAAGGCACCCTCTGCTGCAGCACCTTGGGTGGTTGGCTTGGCTTTTCTGTCAGGGTGGAATTCTGAATCTGCTGGGGCTGTCAAATGTCCAGGGGTGACTGGCAATGAGTGCTGGAGCATCCTCAGGGAAGCTTTCAGCTTCAGGGAATGTGGCCATGTGTTCCATGGATGCAAGTACAAAGTGCTTACTTTGTAAATCCTGAAAAACCTCAATTTAGATAAAATGTGTACTAAAATATGGAGTCAGGGTGAACTTCTCAGGTATTTCCCTGCAGTTCACTTCTGTCAGTGTTCTGGTACAAATTTGTAAAAGGAACTTATTTTGTCTTGGCAAATGAATTTCACTCAATTCCACGAGCTGCTGACACAGTGAATTAGGAATACCTGAGTAAGTAGTCCCATAAACTGGAATTATTAATGAGTACTTGTTCTGAGAATTAGTTGGACTTAAGGAAGGACAAACAGTGAATGTAACAGGTAAACCAGCAACTCCCTCATCTCAAAAACCAAATGACCTTCCCTCCCCAGACCTTTTTGTGCCAAGGATTATGGACTTAAACTGACAATTCCTCTTTTTTTGTGACAGTAAAAGAGCAGACGTATCTAATGAGAAAAGCTTCCACGTGTCATCTCTGCTGCCCACGAGGAAAGGTTGATTAATAATAATAATAATACTCCAGCCCTGAATTACAGCCTCCTGTGCTGTGTGCTCCTAAATTCTCTGGTTTAGGAGAATTTAAAGCTTTGTGTCTTTCTTTGTCTTGCACAGCCATGAGCAGAGACTTCCCAGCCAACTCTGGGCGAGCAGAGCAGAGGGGAACTCACCTGCCAGAAACCTGCCAGGGAGCATCTCCTGGGGCACAGGGGGTGGGAAGAGCACACTTGGGAATCCTGGGGGCCACAGCCCCGAGTTTGGGGCCTTTAATCCCTCGTTAGGTTTTCTGGAGGAATTCTCAGTGGTGTCATCACGAGGATTTCCTCACTTTGCCCATCAGGAAAGGCCCCGTGATTTTTGGTGTGAGAGGTTTTTTGGGTGGAATGGTCTCTGCAGTGAGAGAGGAGTGTGTGGTCACACCAGGGTTGCACAGGGGTTGCTCCTGTGTGTAACCTTGAGGGACACGAGGATGCTCCGTGGTTTTGCTGGTTTTTTCCAGGTGATCTCGAGCAGGATCAGGAGATCAGGGTGGCTGAGTTGGGGGGTGTGGGCTGAGAAATCCGTGCTTTGCTGTGGGAATGATTTGTGAGAAGCCAGGCTGTGGGTCCTGGGTTTCAATTTTTCCAGCTCTCCCATGGATTTGTTTCTACCTGCTTCCCCTCAGAGCCTGTAGCAGCTCTCAGTGGTACACCAGTTTTCCCAGGATCTTGGGATTTAAAGGAAACTGCTGGAGAGAAAGGACTTCCCTGCCTTTAGTAGATGGGCATTTCTCAGGCTTTGGCTACAGCAAAGTGTCTCCTGTGATGGGAGAACTCTTTGGATCACGTTAAACACTGACATCTTGGATAACCTCCCCATAGGTGCCCCGGCATCTCAAGGCCTCTGTTAAAAGTTCAGTGAAAGCAGTTTAAGAATCTTATGTTAATTAAAAAAAAAAAGCTTTTGGGCCTGTTGCCATACAATAGCTATTTTTTGTTGACTTTGATTCCGACTTTAGTAGCGAGTGAGGCATGAAAAACGTTGGAAATATGGTTTTTAAACTAAATTGGCACCAAAAGGCACTGTGCTGCCAGTGAGCTGTGATGTCTTGGAATGGGAAATTGGGACCTGGCTCCTCTTGGCTCGTGGTTTTTCCTTGCTTTGCATTGTAATGTCAGGAGCCCTCGAGTTGTGTGTTGTGCTCTGGAGCTTTCCAACAAAAAGGAGAGTGGTGCATCTCCTTTTCTCTGAATGAGCGATTTTGGGGCTTGGCTGTTTAAGAAAGAGCAGGAAAACTGGGCTACTTTGATTTTTGTTGGTAAAATCTTGTTAATCCTGGTGTGGACACCGGAGGTTTTGCTGCTTTATCTTTTTTAAACAGCCTGAAGTCAACCAGGAGTTGTCTGATTCTCTTAAAATCTCTCATTTTCTGCAGTACCATCTCCCTGATGCTCAGCTTGTCCAGTGTTTCCAGGCAGGATGTGTGTGGGATTCAGGACAGTAAAGCTCAGTCCTCACTCTCAGCTGGAGCTTTTATTTTTCCCTGCCCTTATCAGCACCAGTTTACTGGGAAACCCAGGACAAACCACTTGAGTGTTGTGGTGAAATGGGGTTAGCAAGGCTTGCCTCCTGCTTTTTATGAAGTTTAATTGAGTTGCCCTGTGAATCCTTATTTATTATCTGGGCTAGGGGAGGGTTTCTCCCTGTGGTGTCTCTCTTGTAATAATGTTGTTGGTTGCAAGTCAGAAGGTTTTTTTTCTGAAAGGTTTTGACCTTTTTTTTTTTTGTTTGTTTTTTTGTTTCAGGCCCTTTTTGGGGGGCTGGAATATTTAGTGATTTCCTGAAACTGCCCAGTTTTATTCCTTTCACCTGCTACAACTTCTGTTTCCTGTTTCTGAAAGCAGGAAAACTTCCCGTTTTCCCTCAAAAAGCAGGCAGAACTTCTTCCCTGTTCTTAAATAATGTTAGAAAGTGGGCTGGGGGGAGGCAGGGCAGTCAAATGTTCTGTTACAAAGCTGTGCCTGCCTGTTCTCATCAGCTTGGTGTATTTGTAATGCTTTGGGTTTTTTCTGTTGTCTCATTTGAGAACTCTGGTCAGTGGTTCCTGTGTTGCAGACGTATCACACGTTCCATGAGGGCTGTGCTAAAAATCCCAGCACATTTCCTTCAGAGAGAAAATAATGTCTAAAATTAGGCTTAATAGTGCAGCTGTTGGTTTTATCTGCTACCTCATACACGACTTTTCCACCACTTCTCTCCCTTACTCTTTTCAAAGGAATGCCACCAATTGGAAATCCAGCTTTGCCCTCTGCATCTGTGCTCTGGGTAATTAAAATATTAGAGGAGAAAATGCCCTTTCCAGTTCTTACTCTGTGTATTTAAAATCCTCTGGCTAGTGAGCCTGGTTTCTTCTTTGAGTTGCAACTCCTGTGTGATGGATTGCTCTGGGGAGAAGCTCATCAGCAATGCCATTGCCCAATTCCTGCCAGGAATGCTGGAAGCTCTCAAGGAGCAGCAGCAGCAAAACAGAAACCGAAGGCAGCAAACGTGGCTGGGGGGGATGGAAAAGATAAACTTGTCAATATTTAGCCACTTGCTTTTTCCCTCTGAATGATCCTTAAGCCATCAGCAAGGGTGGAAAGCAACATTTCCCCTTTTGTTGTGGTGGGAGAGAAAGGAAAGATACCTTCCTGCTGGGAAAGAATGTTTTCAAGAAGTCCTACAAAAGTGTTTTCTGTTGTGTGCTGACTGCAGAAAGTTCAGTCTTTAATTTATGCACGGGCAGTGGGAAAACTGGACTGGGTGTCTGTTAGCCAGAGCCATAAATCTCCAGCTGGAAGTGAATGACAAGTGGGATGGGGAGAAAAAAAGCTGTTTTTTGGCATGTTGGAGCAGAGCTGCTTGGGCTGTGTCTGGCTCCTGGGTGGCACCAGATCTGCTGCTGCCTTTTGGGTTTCCCTGGAAAAGGAGGGAGTCCTCACCTGGAGATAAACCCCTGGGGCTCAGGGGGACCACGCTGTGCCCCTCAGACAGAAAATTCCTGTCCCAAATTTAACATCCCCTCTGCTGTCTGGAGAAGCTGCTTTTGGTTCTTTGGGGCTGCAGCTCTGCAGGAGCTGGGTTCCAGGCAGCCTTTTGTTGGGATCTGAATTCCCACTGTGGCTGTTCCTCAGCAGCTGAGCTCTGGGAGGGGGAACAGGAATGCTCAGAGTCCCATCCTGTGCTGGGAGTGTGACCCTGAGACCCTTCAGTGGGGCTGTGTGCTCAGAGCAGCAGCCAGGGCTGCAGCAGGAGGAGCTGCTGCTCCCAGGGCTCAGCTCCTCTTCATATTTCACCACTTCCATGTCCTCATCACACGTGGATTCATCAGGAATTGGCACACGGGTCAGGGAGGGGTTCTTGCATTTCTGGGGGTTCTTGCCCTTCACCAAGAGCATTTCCAGGTTTGCCACAGTTCCTTTCTGGAGTGTTGCTGAGTTTTAAGTGACAGCTCAGTGAGTATTTACACAACGTGGGCATCACTTCTCTGTAGTGAAATGTAAAGGATGCTGCATAATGACAGGTAAACTCAATAAAAGCTGTTTCAGGATTTCTCAGCAAGTGTTTCTTTTTGCTTTAGGTGTTAGGAGTAAAATGTAGCTGGAGTCTAATTTCTAATCGTGTTCTTTTTATTTTTGTCTGGGAGAAGAAAGGGACAAAAGTGTGTAGGATCAAATAAGGGATTGGTTAATTCTGTTAATAGGGCAAGGAAGTGTCTTTATGAGAGAGTGGAGATAGAGTGTGTATGTCTTAATTCCTATGAAATTCCCGTGAAAAATCAGTTTGTGTAAATAAATCTAAAAAAACCTGCTGCTCCATTACAGTTATTGGCATTTCATGTGATAACCAGCATGTCATTATTTCCTTAAGCCAGCTCTGGTAATTGAAACTCTTTCAAGGACAAATTCAATTGCTATTAACTTTCTTTCTTTTTCTATTTTTTTTTTTTTAACTTGAGTAACTTCCTCTCTTTCCTGGATAATTACCATTAAGCCTAAATTGGTCCAAGAAGCTCTGGGTTAGACGTGGGCAGTGGATTTGGGGATCCATGGTGCAGCTGGTGGGGCAGAGCCTGCTCCTTGTCCTGGTTTTGTGGGTTCCTGGCCCCGTGGGGAGCCAGAGGGGACTTTGTTTTGTTGGGATGTGATGGGGACATCTTGGAGGAGGCTGAGGCCAGAGGTGACCCTGACTTTGTGCCACTCAGGACTTTCCAGCCTTAGAGATTCTGTGACTCTTTTCTCAAGGAGAAGTTCTTGAAGGTGGGAGGGCTCTGGAGTTCCCCCCCTCCCCGGGGAGGATGAATGGGTTAAAGGAGTACTTTCCTCCCCTCCACTCACTTGTGAAATTTCATTCAGGTTTGACTAAGAGAAACTCTGAAAATTACCATTTCCCTTGTGATGTCAGCAGGTCCTGGCAGCGTGCCTGGGAGCAGGAGTGTTTGGAAACCTGGGCCCAGCCCCAGCTGCCCCTGCAGGCGTGCTGGGGGTACCTGGGCAGGAGGCACAGGGCAGGGAGGCAGCTGCTCTGGAAATGGCCATCCTGGTTTGGGTTTCAGCCCTGCATTTGCTCAGTTTGAGGAGAAGGTGCAGTGTGGGCTCTGCTGCCTGCTGGTGTTTCCCTTGGTGGGCACAGGTCTGGAGGTGAGCTGGGAAGGTCCCCAGGCCCCCCTGTGCTGCTCCAGGGCAGGATCAGCCGCCCCTGAGCACAGGCAGCAGGGGCAGGGCAGAGCTGCCTCCCTCTCTGGGTGCTTTGCTGCCCGTGCCCTTGGACATCAGGGAAAATATTCCAGCTCCAATCATAACTGAGTGTCTCTTGTCCTGGTCTCTCCAGGTGTGGAGAGCAGTCAGAAGTGCACAGTGACCTCCTCTCAAACGTGTGGCTTTGTTTCCTTGAGGGAAACTCTGGGGTTGTGTTCCAAAATGCCCCCTTTGCTTGCAGCTCCCTGTGGGGTTGGGCTGTCCTGCTTTGCCACCTGAGCTCTGCCAGGCTTCCAGGATCGCTCTGCTCTCTCTGGGATCCTTCCTGGAGCCTTGTTTGGAGTTTTGTACTTCCTCACAGTCCGAGGGTGGATTTAAAGTCCAAATGACTGTAGGACTATGCACCCTGTGCGAGTTTAGGAGGAGAGTCTGCTATTCATTAACTCTGTGTAAATAATTAAACCAGTGCCAGGCTAGAGGTGGTCTCCCCTCAGCCCTGCTCCTTGTGAAAGGCTTTCAGCAAAAGTTCTTACCTCTGTGCAGGAGGGCCAGTGAGACGGTGGAAGTGCTGGAATTAGTTAAAACTTGATTTTCTTTTCTCTTTAAATTATCTTTGACTCTGGGGTTTGCATGGCTAATCAAGGAAAAGCCTTCCCATTCAAGGCCAGTTTGCTGAGTGTGACCACGGGTGCCAGGAGCTGCCTTTATGTGCTGTGGCTGCACGTGTTGTCTCTGTCCTGCCCTCGGACTGCGTGGGTGGGAGGGGGCATTATTTTCTTATAAAAACCCCCAAAGTCATTTACTCTCTCTTCTGTGGGGCACTTTTGCAGATTGCTGTGCTTTGGATGCCCTGGGAAGGGCTTGGGGCAGCTGCTGCCTATGGCCAAGCTGAACATTAATTTTATTTTAGTTTTTTTCAATTCTGTGTGGGTAATTGGACTGTGTTATGATAGGACGCATTTAAGTATCAGAGTATCTCAGAGTATTTCAGGTTATTGTGGCAGACCAGGCTCGAAAGAGGAGTTTTCCATGGTCTGGGAGCCTTTCCCTGGCTCTGCACCCTGCAGGTGCCAGAGGGGTGCTCTGAACCATAGAATCCGGGTTCATGCCCTCACTGCTGGATCAGAATTTCTCTCTGGGCATGGGGTGACACCTGGAACAGTTTTCACAGGATCACAGCACGGAAGGGACCCCTGGAGCTGTCCCAGTCCAAGCTCCTGGCCAGGCAGGGTCACCTGGAGCAGGGGACACAGGGACACGTCCAGGTGGGTTTGGGATGTCCCCACAGAGGGAGGCTCCAGCTGTCCCAGGGCTCTGGCACCCTCATGGGAAGTTCTTCCTCATGTTGAGGTGGAATTTGTGTTTTATTTTATGGCCATGGCTCTCTGTCCTGTCACTGTCACCACTGAACAGTCTGGCAACATCCACTTGACAATTTCCTCTGGTTTAAGGAAAAATCACCTGGATGGAAATGTGGTTCCAGCAGCCTATGGGGAGAATGTGGCTCCCCAGGAACACAGCCCTGGTGGGGAAGGGACTTTTGGGGGGGTGTGAGAGTGTTGGCATGAAAAGCCTGACTGGCTGCTGTGCAGGAGACACTGACACACCAGTCCTATCCCAAATTATCCTGTCTGCCTGTACTTGGAAGATGTTTCTGAGCCCCTTCCCTGTCCTTCCTGCTCAGTTCACAGGCCACGGTGCAGTTGCAAAAGCTGCTTTCCATGTTAATTGTGATTGATCACCTTGCAATCTGGGACAAGATTTCCTTTGAAAAGCTATATGCTGATTTGGTGTCAGAAATTAAAATCAGATGAAGTGATTAGTGTTGTATCAAACATCCCAGAGCAATCGAGTGCTCCTTGGTTTTCAGCTGTGTTCTGGCCTTTAACCCCTTCCCTGCCCTCTCCTTGGAGCGGGGTGCTGTTGGCAGCCCTGGAGCAGTGTGGGGAGCCAGGAGAGCCAGGTGTAAGGGCTGCTGAGCCCCAGAGCGTGGATTTCCTGCCTTTGGTGGGGACTCTGAGCCTGCTGGAAGTGCCACTGCTCCCGCAGAATGAGGGGCAGGAATTCAGGAGAGCTTTGTGTCTGATGGCTCTGTAAATGGCAATAAACTGTTCAGAGGTGTCACTGCTGTCAAGGCAGTCGTGTCTCATCTTCCTTTCCTCATGTGAGTTGTCTTACAGCTTCTTGTTATACCTGTTCCTGGAACCAGTGGAGACTTTGCAGCGTTGGCTGTTCCTCCTGCCCCCATGGCATTGGCACAGTTGGGAATTCTTGTGTCCTCTCCCCAGCTGCCAGCACACGCTCCTCTTAACTCGCTGAGCAACTCCCCACATCGTTCATGCTGCCTGCAAAGAAATCTGGATTTTTCTGGGTGGAGATGAAATAAAAGCCCAAGGACAGAAGCGAGTGCAGCAGCAGAACCAGGCTGTAAAAAATTACTGTAAGCAAGGCCTGGTGGGCTTTTTTTTTAAAAAAAATTATTAGTATTTTTTAATCAGAAGGACCTTATGTCACTCAGAGTGTGTGTAGTGAACCTGAATCACAGCAGCCTTGGCTTGGGGAAGGCTCCAGCAGTGTCTTCCCTGCTGTCTGGAGCTGCCTTGGCTGCAGCTCCAAGTTTCTTTCCCACGTAATCTTTGCATCTCCCCCAGGCAGGCACGGCAGCCCCTGCTCTGCTGGATACAAATAGCTCCTTTGGGTGTAAATACTGGAGATTGGTTGTGGCTTTGCTGTAAAGTTACCGAGCCCATCCTCAGTAAATGCAGATGGTAACTTGTCATTACTGCAATTTTAAATATTTTTGGTTCCGTGGAACTGAAGTGGAGGCTTGAAGGTTGAATTTTAAGGCTAAAATAAGAGAAGGCTCAATAAAATCCGCAAAAATAGCGCCCAAATTTGTCAGCTGCTGTAATGACAAGGGAAATAAAGTAACTTCTCTGTTTCCTATTAACAAAGGAAGGCTTTGCTACCTTGTTTCATGTGGGATACAAAACATGGTGGGGTCAGGGGTGGTGGGAGGGGGTTTGGGATTTACTGGGTTCATTCCTGATGGGGTGGCAGCGGGGCTGGTGCCAGGCTGGGTGTGGTGACAGCTCCTGTGCCCCAGGTGTGTCTCAGGGGCTCCTGGGGTGATCAGTGGTGCTTATCCCTGGCAAGCTTGTGCTCCTGGCAGGGATGGGGCAGTGCCTGGGGCTGCCTGGCCCAGGTGCCCATCCCAAGGCCGGGGTCATGTCCATGTGAGTGTCCATCCAAGGCCAGAGTGTGACAGAGCACAGGGCTTGTGTTGGCATCAGCTGGGCTTGCCTGTCTTCCACAGATTGATCACCAGCCTCAAGACTTCTTGGGTGATTTAGATGTTCCATAACGCTCACTTTTGGGTGAATTCAGTCGTTCTGCAGGAGCAGGGGAGAGGCTGAGCCGTGGCTTGGGGCAGCTGCAGCTCCTGTGAAAGCTGTGGGTAGGATGGAGCCTGGGCTGAGACACCTCCGAGGGCTGCAGCTCTCCGGGGATCAGCGTGGCTGTGCCCTCCTCCCTCGAGGTGTGCTGTGAGAGCTGGGGCTGTGCAGAGCTGGGGTTGTTCAGAGCCCTGAGCTGGTCCCAGAGGCTCCCGGGAATGCCCATCCCGGCGTGGGAAGGGGTCATGGGAGTCTGCCTGTCCAGTTGGGTCTGTTCAGCCACTGTTTATTCTGCTGTAAAATGAGATGAATTTGCAAAGTGATGAGATATTCAAATACAGATGGAGATTTCAGACACACAAGTGGGTAGAAACCTGTGTGGCTGCATTTTAGAGAGGAAGATTTATCGGGAAACTGTTCTTAGAAAGGAACCCAGGAGGGTGTGCTGGAGGTGTCTTATCAACTCCAGAGTGTGCACCAGCACCCTCAGATTTCTGTGCAGAAAAGGCTTTTAATGAATTGATAGAACTGCCTTTATCCTGGAAAGCAAACTCCAGTGGGCCCTTGCTCTTCCTCCAGACCTCCAGTCTTGGGAAACACCCCTCGTGTTCAGTAGCAAAAGACATCTGTCCATGAGATCAGCAGGGCTTGTTTTAAAGGAAGCAGGGGTGACAGGGAATTAGCTGGGTGACTGAAGTCTGCCACAGGTTGCAGTGTCTGAATGTATTTACAGGGCATCTGGAGCCCTTTCAGGTTTTCAGCGCTGCTTGGAGCAAATATTTTGGGACTCGCTGGTGATGGGGAACAGCTGCTCTCGTGCTCCTCGGGCTGAGATTGCTCAGGCAGGGGTGACACTGAGTGTAATCCTGCTCTCACACCCTGGCCCTTCCTCCTCCTGCCTTTTTATGGCCCTGTTGGCCGGGCCCCACTCCTGTGGCACAGCAGGAGCTCGGTTGCTCTTGCCGGGCTGGCTCCAGTGAGACACTGCAGCGTCTTTTTGTTGACTTGCCTCCAGTTCATTAGAGCACAAGTAGGAGGTTGGCTAAACTTAAAGCCTGGTTTAATATTCAGGAAGGAAGTTTCTTTCCATCTTGAAAGGAGCAGCACCTCATTACAAGGATCACATGTTCCTTGGGATCATCTCCCATGGAGCTCAGCCGCAGCTTTCTTTACATCTTGGATTTTTGGGTGGAGTCAGCAGTTGGGGCGAGTTGGTTGAATTGTGTGCTTGTAAAGTGAATTGAAGCCTGACAGCCAGGGATAGATAGCTTGTTAGCTAGTTCTTTGGATAGAAGGAAATTGTAGTTTAAATGTGAGTTGAAATTATGTAGAGACTGTGTAGGGATCACACAGCCTGAATAACAAACTGTATCATCTGACCCCCACTGCCTGGGAAATGCCTAAAATTTTCACTGGTCATCAGCTATTGTACAGAAATCATAATCCTTGGTTAATTTTGACTGCTTTTAAATCAGTAAATGGTGTTTGTCAGAGTGTCCTACCACGGTGTGAGTAGTTGAGATGGAGGGAAAGGAAATGAGTCCTCTGGTTGTTGGGAATTTTCGGGTGGTGGGGGATCCCTTGTGCTGCTCCCACAAGGATGTGCTCTGAGCCTGGAGACAGGAGAGGTGTCCATGAGGAGCCATCGTGGTGCTTGGCACCTTCCCACCCTCCAGTTTCTAATAAAAATAAAAAATACAACTCTGCTGGTACTCGGGCACGAGCACTGTGCTGCTGTCGGGTTATTTCCAGAGGGCCTTTGAGGGGTGACTCTCATTTCACTTCCCCACCACATCACCTTGTGCTCATTGACTTCTTTCAGGAATGAGATGTTCCTTAATGATACATCCTGTAATCAAAACTCTGGTCAGTTTTAATCAATTAGAAGAATATTAGTAAGAGCTGTGCTTTGGAAAGTCCTCTGAGATGTGTGGACTGGGCTCTTGCTGAGAAACGTTAATGGGTAATTACTGGATTGTGTTTAGCAGGGAGATACAGGTCACAGGATGGCTGCTGGGAGAAGCTTTCTCATCTTCCTTCCACTGGTACAACTCAGGATCTGGATTTACAGCAGGTCTCCCCAAAGAAGGTGGTGTAATAAATGATCAAGGAGGGGATAAACATTGAGCAGGGCAGATTTTAGGTTTGCAGAGCTCCAGATAGGAGCAGGTGGCAGAAGTAATGCAGAAAGTGTCCTGTTCTCCTGTGTTGGTGTCAGGAGCTTGTTCTGAGGTTGGGGTGTTAGCAGAGGTTTAGAGGAATAGAAAGTGTCTTGGGTCAAACTCTGACCTACTGGGAAAAGTCAGAAGAAAAAACAGGTTCTTTCTGGTTGCAGAACTGAAACTGCTGAGCAGAGGTCATTTGTTTTGACAGCCAAACTTTAATCTGCACTGGCCATTGATAGTGAGATGATGATAGATCACCCCCTGGTTATGTGTCCAAATCCAAGTGAGATTCTGGGATTTGTGGGGGCGAGGGAGGAGTTGTATTTTTCTGTAGCTTATGTAAAACTGGATTTGTCCTGCACATTTCCAAGGGATGAGCATTTGTAACCCTGTACTGTATTCCAGAAGTCAGATTTTGGCACTCCAGGCTCTTGGGTGTGAGTCAGAGCATCCTGCCTTCGTCCTGAATGGAGTGAGGTTCCCAAAGTGATGGGGCTGCCCTGGGGAAAGGCAAGGAGAGTCCCTGGTGGGAGCTGGGCAGGGCCAGCACTGGCTCAGTGTCTGCCCTGCATGTGCTGAGGGACTGAGGGAAGTTGGTGGATTTCTCAAGTTTTAAAAGGGAGGGGAAAAGCAAAAAAAAAGGAACCGTGCATTTCTGTGCTGATACTCTCGCTTTTTAAACTGTCCCAGTGAGGTGGTGGATGCACCTTGTGGAGTGTTTATTACCATGGGTTTTCAGGTGTTTTCTTTTGGGAGCATCTTCACATCCTGCTGGAGGATCTTTATTTTAACTTCAGCTTCCCCTGAGCCAGTTCTGTCCCTCTTAAAAGCCGACCACCATGGGAAGAGAGGCATCGGAGCGTGACCTGGGCTATAAAAGGCAGCGAGTTCAGGCCGGGGTGTTGACCTCAGCACAGCCAGTTGCACCTTAATAGAGCAGATGAAAGAGTTCCCCACTGGAAGGTGAGCCGTGTTTGCTCCTGAATGAGGGCAGTTGTTGGTTTGTGATCATTCCTCCGGTCCTGGAGGAGTTGGAGTCGCCTTTGAGGGGGGTTTGGAAGACACAGATGGGTGTGAGATGTGCAAACACGAGTGACCAGCTCAGACTGGGTTTGCTGGAGCCTCCTGCGTTGCCTCCTGGGTGCTGTTGTGTCCCCCATCCCCGTTAGTTCTGTTTTGGTGATGTTTTGGGTCAGCCGTGGTTGTGGAGGAGCAGGAGAGGAGCTGCTGCTGTCAGCTGTGGAGTCAGCACGGCCTGGCTGGTTTTGGTGGATCCCCAGGGCTTCGTGCCAGCTTTGGGCAATGCCCCCCTGTGTTCCACCTTGTGGCTGAGCCCTGTGCTGTGTGAGCTGGTGCCATCCTGCCCAGCATCACCCGGCAAACGGGGTTTTTCTGCTCGGGGCTCTCACAGTGCCCTTGGAACGTGGAGAAAGGGCAGGGTTGGGGGTTCAAAGGTGGCACGTCCAGCCCCTCATCCCTTTCCTAAAGACCCCCTTGCTTCCCTGCAGGGAGATGCCCTGGGGACACAGGCTGGCAGGTGAGCAGTTTGTCCCTGACCATCAGTGCTGGTCAGCACCATCCCAGCCCGGCCACTTCCACCTCGGCCAGGCTGGGGCGGCCAGGGAGCAGCTGGCACGTCCCTCTGTGTTCCCCAGGCTGCTCTTTGTAGCAGTGCTCAGCAGCCAGACAATGGCTGGTGCTGCCGGGGTCCTTCCATCTGTTCCCGGCCCTTCCTGGGATTCCCGGCGCGGCTCCAAGCCCTCGCAGCAGCGGCTCCGTGGCCAGGGATTCCGAGCACAACCTTCCTGGCAGGAGTGGCGTGGCTTTGCTTTTATGCAGATCAGCCATGTGCTTCTCACTCGAAGGCGTTCCACAGGAAAAGACGTTTCCTGTGTTTGGTTCTGGGTGGGCGGCCCCGGCTCGGGGCTGAGCTGGGCTGGGGAGAGGATTACGGAGAGCGGCCCCCCCGTCCCCTTCCACCTCCAGCCCTACGTCACCACAACACAACCACACGCGCTCGTACTCTTGGTGTCATTCATTCAGTGCCAAGATTGCTTTAAAAAATTCCCTTGGCCCCAGTTCAAACAGGAGTACAGCTGGGATGTGTTAGATTTTAGGCAGTCTGCCCTCAATTTGAGATGAGTTATAAATAGCAGTGCCGACTTCCTTAACTACCACTCTCCGAGGTAAAATGCAGGTTAATGACTGTGGGAATCAATTAGGGCTTCTCTCGGTTAAACAGCCAGGAATGCTTTTTATTATTTTTTTATCACAAAAAACGGACAACAAAGCTGGTCAGGAAAAGATTTCAAAGCCAAGGTGAGGGCTTAAGGCTTTTTTCTTACTTTTTCTGCCTTCTTATTTTTTGAGGGGGATCAGGGGGGTCAGCTGAAGAAACCAGTTGTGGCCAACACCCACGTTTGCCAATAATTCAATGACGCTGATTTGAAACTGGAGAGTTCAGTAAATGACTCTCCTTTCCTTTTCTTCCTCTGGCCCAGTAAGATACAAATATGTAGTAAGGTAACGGAGAAAGTCAGAATTCCGTTTTTCTGTACAGCTGTGGAGGGCTTGGCTCTTGCTTCCGAAGTGGGATTTGCCTCTTCCCTTTACTCATTTTCCTGACAGGACCAATAGCAAGTCCTCTCCAATTTAACCAAGCTATTCATTCAAGAGGCCAAATTTCTCTTCCACCGGACAAAATCTGAAAAGAATTGTTCATGGAATCCTCTTGTCTGCTTAAAGCTTTTTTTGTTTCTCACGGAAAACCCCGGCGTTGTTTGGGAGAAGAGCTGGTTTCACTGCACTGCCTCATTATAGGGGCCTGACACCCTTCACATCACACAGAGTGATTTGAAGAGCTTTTGAACTCGGCAATTTTAAGCTCACTCTGGGCTTGCTGCTGCAGACTCTTAGTCTAGAAATATCTTAAATTACCCCAAAAGCTCTGCAGTTTCTCTGGAGCACGGGTTTATGGCCACTCTCTCTACGCAGCAAAGCACACAACTTTGTTTTTGGCAGTTTGGCTGGTGGCAGGACAATGTTTTGCTGAGTTTTGGTACTTACTGGTGTTACACAACAGCAGAGATAGTGGGATTGAGGGAGAATAGAAGCAATTTCTATGAATGCAGGGAGGTGTAAGCAGGGGGTCTGGACTTCAGTGATCAAGGAGCAACACTTTCTCTCAATTATGTCTCTCTGTGGCAGGGCCTTTGCTTTTGAAGTGTAATCACAGTAATCTACTCCTGTGGTTTCCTATTGAAAGGATTTCCCATGTATCAGCCCAGAGAAGAATTTCCAGCCTTTTGCAGCGGGGGTTTGGTATTTCCGTGTTTACCCCGGCGTGCCCATCTCGTGTGACACGGGTGTGACACGGGTGTGACACGGGTGTGCAAAGGGCTGTGCAGCCTCTGCTCCTCCCAGCATCCTCACACCAGCCCTTGCATCAATCCCTACATTTCAGCTTCCTTCTTTCCTTGAGGCACGTGGAGTTAAACTCCCCAAAATGATTTTGGGACAGCAGATTCAGGGAAGCTTCCTGGTGGCTGCCTCTTTGAGCCACAGTAGCAAATCCAGAGCAGTTAAAGCTCCATCAGCAACAGAGATGTGTGGGATATTGTGAATTAATGGGATATTTTGAAGGAAGAAACAACACATGGCAGCATTTGAGATGTACAGGGCAACCCCGGGGAGCACGAATTAGCCTTGCTACGAGCCAGGAGTGTGTTTATGAAATAATTCCTTCATTAGGGATTAATTGGCGTTTACATTCCTCCTGGTGCTAGAATTTTATCCATAAGGCTGCAGTGTAGATGCTCTTCGTGTTTGTTTTTAGCACCCTCTCTGTGCTAGGGCCTGGTGGAAGGGTGGCAGCTTGAGGCACGTCGTGTCCTCCTACGCTGAGCAGTCAAGGTGATGACTTGGTCACATCCTGGAAAGATGTTTGGGGTTTGTCTTTGGGGTTTTTTCTTCTCCTCTTTTTTTTTTTTTTTTTTTTTTTTTCTTTTTAATGGCTGCAAAAACAGTTCCAAATGTTCCTTGGAAGTTTTGTAGTAGTTGTCATGCTTCCTGTAGGAGTCATGGAAAAGTGAATCTTCACCTTGTTTTCTCCTCCCTGAAGAGATGGTTGGTCTTGTGGGTGACCACAGACAAGAAAATCAGTGCAGGGGTGGCAGCATGTGGTGTGAGTGTATTTAGGGAAAAAAAAAGTTTAAAACAAAAACCCAAAAAAGAATGTATTTGAGAAGCTGCCCTTGGCAGAGGGCTGCAAAGGTGAGTTGCAACC
This sequence comes from Thryothorus ludovicianus, assembly GCA_013397245.1. Lineage (NCBI taxonomy): Eukaryota > Metazoa > Chordata > Aves > Passeriformes > Certhiidae > Thryothorus > Thryothorus ludovicianus. Next base: position 61,640 of record VZTB01012702.1, on the reverse strand, counting down.
AGGAGGAAGCAAGTAACAAACGGAAAAGATGCTGAAATATTTAGTCAGTAACCCCAAAGTTGCACTTTTTCAGGTGGAAGGAGGGATGTGAGTGCTCGGGGATGGTGAGAGCAGGCCGAAGTCAAAAGCCAGGGGCTAGGAAAGCTGCTGGTGGCCCCGTTTTTACATACCAAAGGGGATAATGTGGGCAGGGAGAAGATGTCAGTAGTGCAAGGGGATACCCACAAGGCAGGACTCGGGAAGCAGCAGGGACAATTGCTGGGAAGATGTGTAAACACCATTTGCATCTTTTAGGGCGGATGGGAGCTCCACATGGGTGCTCCATTCAGGACTGAGGCCCTGCAGCTCCCAGGGCTCCAGCAGAGCCTTCAAAGATCTTTCTGCCCCTATGAATGGAAGCTCCTTCTCTGAGCTGGCACAGACCCCGTGTGGGTGCCTGGCACTCCCAGGGCAGGGATCTGGGGCTGCCTTGGAGCCTGCAGCCTCTGCCCGTGCTGCTGCCCAGCAGCAGATCTGGGACAGCTTGAACATGAAATGAGGGGTAAAACTCATTCAGGATTGGTTTGGTGTCAGTGTGGATGAGAATGGGAACATCCAGCACAGCTGAGCGTGGGAGGGCACCCAAAATCTGCCCCTGCAGGGAGAGTCCCTCCAAGGCCACGCACAGGGTCTGCTGGAGCAGCTTCCCCAGGGTGGCCAGCGCCTGGGCTTGGCTTTGCCAGGCCTGCCAGAGCTCCTGGAGCATCTGAGGCACAGGATGTGACTCTGGGGGTCCTGTGCAGAGCTCGGAGTTGGGTGCTCCCTGGCAGATCCCATGGGTGCCCCGAGCTGGGGTCGAGCAGAGCCTGGACTTTGTTCTCCATCGATCTGTGCCGTGTTGACACACTGCTCTGAGAGAGCCCAGCTTCCTTGAGCCAGCAGCCTCTCCCTGTCCCAGCAGTGGAGCTTTCCCTGCCATCCCCACCCAGTGCCAGCCCCAGCAGAGCCCACGAGCTGCCCTGGTGTCCCTGTGCCCGCTGCTGGCGCGGGGCTCAGCCTCCCTGGCAGCCACACTACACAGACAGCTGGCCACACAAATGTGTGCTGGGGCTCCAAGCTGTGCTGGCTGCTGGGGAAGGCTTTTCTCAAGTGCAGCAAACTGCAAGGACTTTCTTTCTCCCTAAGAAGGTGGGTTTTGCAAACATCAGTGGAATCCTGCTCCTGTCTCTGGGGTTCTGTGGCGTTTCCAGCCTGAGCTGTGTGTGATGTTTGCTTGTGCAGACCTGTAGGGCCACTCCTCAAGCACCTGAGCTCAGCAAGAGAGGGTGGATCTGTACAAACACCACCCCAGGGCTGGCAGGAAGGGATGGTGTAAGAGAGTCCATTGTCATGGTGATCTGTGGAAAACATCTCACTGGGATTAGTTAGGTCACCGGGAGCTCAGGGAAGGATTCCCATTCAGTCCAAGGAATGGAGGTTAAGGACTGTGCTGGGATTCATTTAGAGGTCACCACGCCAGAGCAGCCCTTGCTTTAGTGGGGGGAGAACTGCCAAGGTGAAAAAAAACCTGTTTTGAAGTTTATAGTGTTGAGGTTTATAGTGTTTTCAGGAAATTCGATTGACTATTCCTAAATCTTGGCTCCAGGCAGGGGCAGCACAGATGAGGAAGTCCAAGGAAAGTTGCATTTCTTCACTCATCTCACTGTCTCTGCTCCAAAGATCAGGGACCTGACTTTTGAGGCTGACAAATTTTTTTATGTGCATGTGAATAAATTTGATTTAGAAATTCTTTATTCTCCAAAAGGCAGCAGACACAAAGAACATGTAAAAAAAAAAAAATTCAAAAATGAAACTGCTGTCTTGAAGACTGTGGATGTCAGCAGCACTGCCCAGTGTTACTACATCAGTGTGCATTAATTGAAATGCATAAGTGTAAATTAACAGCCTGTAGTGTTTTGGGAGACCTTGTTATACGTGAAAGAAGCAGTGTTTCTTGTGAATATTTAAATTTCCAGCCTAAATCTACCTTGATGTGGAATATCTGGACATTCAACTACTACCTACAATGGGGAAAAGCCATTTACACTGATAATTGATTTTTCTTGATGATCCTTCCCCCCTCCTTCCCTGTCTTGTCACAGGAGAGGTGTCAGCATTAAATGACTTCTCCCTGGGCTTGTTCTTGGTGCAGTGGTGGGTTTGGGAGGGCGGCAGGAATCCTGCTGTAATTCCAGAGGTAACTTTGGGGTTTAGCACCTGGGAAGAGGCTGACGAGCTTCTCCCTGGCGCCGACTCGCCCAGATTTTCTCCTGGGGCTCTCGGGAAGTTCTGACATTTGAGCAAACAGTCCCTGTGTGTCTGGCCATGCCTCACGTGTCCCGTTGTTGCCTTGCAGCCCTCGAGCCCGATGGATCAGATGGGGAAGATGAGGCCTCAGCCCTACGGAGGGAACAACCCCTACACGCAGCAGCAGGGGCCGCAGGCGGGGCCGCAGCAGGGCCACGGCTACCCCGGGCAGCCCTACGGGCCACAGGGCCCCCAGAGATACCCCATGGGCATGCAGGGCAGGACACAGAGCACCATGGGCAGCCTCTCGTATGCACAACAGGTACAGCTCCCACGGCTGCCACAGCTTCAGCAGCCTGAGGGACGCCGCGGGGCTGGGGCGGGTTTTTGGGTAAAGTGGGTTTTCTCCACACCTGCAGCCAGGTGGGATCGATGCCCCGTGGAATCCTTGTCTGCAAGAGAGGCGGTGGCAGAGCAGTGAATCCAGCAGGGGAAAAACAAATAGCAGGGCAGGGAGAGCCTCTTTCTGCTGTGTTCTGTTAGGGACACAGCTGTTCTTTGCACAAGAAATGACTCCAGGTCAGTTTTGGCTCATTACATGATCCAAGTGGCGCCTGCTGGACTGTTTGCAGGATTCAAAAGGCAATTTTTTTCTTTTTTGTTGGAGCAAACAGTCTTTCCTTTCAATGTTACTTCTGTTGAAGGGTGGTCAGGTAGGGATCCCTAAAAACTTAGTTATGATGCCTGTTAAAACTTGGTTACTGCCAAGAATAATGCCACACACGAGCGACTTCTGCTGTTATCTGGGAAGTATCTCTGTAGTGGCATTACTGCTCTGCACAACTGAATTTCTGCTTCTCAAGCAGAATGTGTGTGTGTGTGTGCAAGAAACCCCTTTGTGACCGGTGCCACCCCATCTCTCCCCCGCAGATGCCTCCGTACGGGCAGCAGGGCCCCAGCGCGTACGGGCAGCAGAGCCAGACCCCCTACTACAACCAGCAGAGCCCTCACCCGCAGCAGCAGCAGCAGCAGCAGCAGCAGCAGCAGCAGGCTCCCTACTCGCAGCAGCCCCCGGCGCAGAGCGCTCACTCGCAGCCCTCGTACCAGCAGCAGCAGCAGCAGCAGCAGCAGGCGCAGCCCCCGGCGCAGCCGTACCCGCAGCAGCAGCAGGCGCAGCCCCCCAGCCCGTACCCGCAGCAGCAGCACCCGGAGCAGCAGCACGCCCAGGGNNNNCAGCAGCAGCAGCAGCAGCAGCAGGCGCAGCCCCCGGCGCAGCCGTACCCGCAGCAGCAGCAGGCGCAGCCCCCCAGCCCGTACCCGCAGCAGCAGCAGCAGCAGCAGCAGCACGCCCAGGGCCAGCCCCCGTACCCGCAGCAGCAGCAGCAGCCCCCGTACCCGCAGCAGCCCGCGGCCCCCTCAGGGCTGCCCCAGCCCTCGGCCGCCTTCCCGCCGGCGCAGCCGCCCCAGCCCTCGGCCTACGCCCAGCAGCGCTTCCCCCCGCCTCAGGTGGGTGCCTGCTGCTCTGCCCCTCTGCGGCCAGGCCTGGGGAGCCTCCGGGGCAAAGCTCCCGGGGCTCGCAGCCGTGGTGGCCAGCAAAGGTGGAACTTGGCTTTGGGGAGGAGTGGAGCTGGCTGGGACCTTCCAGGGAACACTGCAGCGCACCCAGGGCAGCCTTTGGGAAGTGGAGGGACTGATTGACTTGCCTCGTTTGTGTAATGAGGTGCTGAGGGTGAAGAAGCAGAGGGGGCAGATCCAGGACAGGCTGTGATCTCCAGCTTTCCCTCATCACACCCTGGAGACCACAGGCTGTCCTGGACCACCGAGATGTGGCTGTTGTGTCACGGCCTGGAGCTGTGCTCCCAGCCCTGAGCAGCAGTGTCTGTGTGTGCTGCCTTCCAGTCCTGCTCTCACCTCCTGTTTTGGGCAAACCAAGGGGACATAAATCTGCCACAATGTGAGAATATCCCAGTGTGACTCCAACAGAGGCTTTACTCTAGTCCCACTTGTGACCTTTTGTTTGTGTGTGTTTCTTGATGTTTCAGGAGTTATCTCAAGACTCATTTGGGTCCCAGGCATCCTCTGCTCCCTCAATGGCTTCCAGTAAAGGGCAAGAAGACATGAACTTGAATCTTCAGTCCAGACCTTCCAGCCTGCCGGTGAGTGGGGCCCGGGCCCAGGGCAATCAGGAGCACAGCAGGAGAAATGAGCACTGGTCCTATTCCACCTGGAAATGGGAAGGATGGAGGCTGCCTGTGCTTCTTACTAAGTCATTAGCTTCTGGCTTCCCACTGGAGATTGAATGTAATTTACAAAAGTAATGGATTTGAGAGGGAAGTTTAACCCTGAGTGCTCTGGTCTGCAGGTTCTACCTAGAGCAGCTGATTCTGTGAGCAGAGTCTGGGGAACCTGGCTGCTGGCAGAGCAGGCCCTGACCTCCAGGGACAATCTCCTTTTTTGCCTCATTTTCCTGTTTCTTGGCCCACTGTGGCACTGGTGGTTGGCACTGGAGCACCACTGCCTTTCTGTCTCATTGGATCTTTGTGCTGCTGGTTTAAGCTTCTCTGGTCCAGTCTGACTGAACAGAAAAAGACAAACTGGTTTTGGTATCTGGAGTGAGGAAGATCAGTCCCGTGGAGCTCCTTCCTTGGCAGATGGAGAATTATTTTATTTTCTTTGGCATCCTAAATATGAATGTGCAGTGACCACATGGGGATGAGGTTAGTGCCCAGTGTTCCATCAGGTTTTGGGCCAGAGTAATTTAATTTTGTGTTAAAACATCAAGAAAACAGAGAAGGGTTGAAAGTTTAGGTTAGCTTGCACAAGTTGGTCTGTGCCTCTGGCTTGGAAGAAAAGTTTGGAGCTGCTGAGTTCCAATTTTGCTGGTAACTTTTGTTCTAACCAGTAGGAAGTGAGTGAGCTTTTATTTTTTCCTTTAGCCACTGCTAAGTCAGTGCTGGGAGCTGCAGCTGGATTGGCCAGAGGAGTGAGCTGGGTGTGGAACTGAGTTATTTTTGCTGCCAGCAATGAGAACAGCTTTGTTATGAGCCCCTTGAAATAATGCCTTCGGATGGTGGGTACAAATTGTCACCCAAAATCCAAAGTGATTCTAGTCCTGACCACCTAATGGGAGTAGTTGTGGGGTTGTTGCTTTTTCTTTCCTTTTTTTTTTTTTTTTTTTTGCCTTTTGGACCCCGATTACAAAGATCTAATTTGTTCTGAGGCCTTGGGGGAGGGAAAAAAAAAAAAGAAATCTTTTTAAATAGCATGTTTCTTTCCACTCTGCCTCTCCACAAGTTCTTCCATGTGACCCATCTCTGGCGAGGAGCGCGGGAGAAGTGAAGGCACTGAAGTAATTGAAGAAATTGCTGTAGCTCAGAACGGTGGGAAGTCCTTTCAGAGGCACTGCTGATGGAGCCTTCCTGAATCCTACTGATCCCTCTGACTCGGATTATAGGAATTAGTAACCAGGCTTTGCAGAAGTGGCTCCTTCTCAGCACCAAGTGGGAGTTTGTTTTGTACCTTGTGGTTAAATATATTTTGGCCCTTTTCAAGTTGTCCCTTCTCATGAGTAGTCTAAGAAAAGAAATCCATCTCAGCTGCAAGTGTGGAGCAACCTAGAAATAAGGGAATATCTGGTTTTCCTGGCTTTACCACCAAATAATTTGAATTTAAGAGATCAAGCAGTCTTTATCTTACCCAGCCCTGGTGTATTTTTGGCCTTTCTCTTCCTTAGTTGGCAAAAAATTTAACAAAGGAGACTCACTTGTACATCTTTCTTAATTCCTTGTTGTCTCTTTGGGATCCTGTAGGACAAGAACAGCCCCAGGAGAGAAGGGCTTCAGACAGGGATGCTGTGGGGTTTTGAAAGGCAGCATCTCTGGGATGCTGTGGGGTTTTGAAAGGCAGAATCTCTGGGATGCTGTGGGGTTCTGAAAGGCAGAATCTCTGGGATGCTGTGGGGTTCTGAAAGGCAGAATCTCTGGGATGCTGTGGGGTTCTGAAAGGCAGAATCTCTGGGATGCTGTGGGGTTCTGAAAGGCAGCATCTCTGGGATGCTGCCAGCCAGATCCTTGTTTCAGTTTGCTGTGATCAATCTCCTGCACGGAGTTTGGCCTGGGGATGCTCAGGAGCACAAGAGCTCCATGGAAGGGCACCATCAATTTCTTTTTATCTTCCTGATATTGCTCAGTCTGTCTAGTTGAGAAAGTTTTATCCTGCTCAGGAGGATTCCCAGATCCCTGTTTTGCCATTATGGATGACTTAGAGGAGCGGAGTTTGTTTGTGGGCTTTTAATTTTATTACAGAGTCCTGAGCCCTTTCCCAGGCCTGGTGGGTGCTGTGGAAAAGCTCACTGGGCATCCTGGAATTGGGGCAAATCATACCATGCATCATCTTTAATTAAACACAGACCAGCCCCAGCAGGAAAAGGAGGTTCCTGCTTTTTAGGTTCTTGGGAAGTGTTAAATTTGTGCCCAGTGCCTTTACAGGAGCTTTGCCTTTACACTTCGGCTCTGTGCATCAGTGTTCATGTTGCAATTCTGGGCAGTAAAGGGGGAATTTTCCTGTGGCTGGTCCATCACCCTTCCAGGAGGTGCTGATCTCCTCGCAGGGATGTTATCAAGATGTTCAGCTCCTGTGGCTTTTTTGGGATCTGCCTGAGGAATGTCCTGTAGGGCCTTCAGGATCCCTCCCTAGTCATGATTGTTGTGGCATTAACTCAAATTTCTCCTGAGCTGAGCAGGGCTCCCTGATGCCTTTTAAAGAGCCCTGCCTCCCTGGGAGTGTCCTGGCTGCTCTCCCTTCCTGTAGCAGGCAAGGTGAGGGATTTCTCTGTAAAATTCACTGCTTCCCTAGGGAGTCTCCATCAGGATTGCAGCCAAACTAAACTTAGATTGCAATTGCACAGGAGAAGTGAAGTATAGTCTTTTGTGTCTGGGTGTAATAGAGGAACAGTAATCCTTGAGATAGATCTGTTTCTCCCAGGAGATTCCCTAGTTTCTTCTCCTTAGCAAAAAATTCTTCCTGGAGAGTTGTATCCAGTTTATTCGGTGCCAGCTTTAACTTTTGAGTCTTGGATTTTGAGGCTGAAGGAGTCAAACATTCCCAGGTAATAATTCCCTTCTGTGTGGCCATGGAGGCTGCAGTAGGAGCTCTGGGGGGAGCAGGTTGGGTGCTGGGACATCATTTGGGTTTGGATTGCAGACCAGCTCTGCAGCAGAGCTCCTTGGAGCTTTAGCTTTGTTAGGAGGGATTTTCTCTCTCATTCTGGGATGTGGGACAGGTTTTAACCTTGCCCCAGTCTCTGTCTCATGCCCTGCCTTGGAGGAGTTCCTGATGTTTTGGGGTGGATGTGGAGCAGGAGGCAGGAGTTCCCACCAGGTTCTTCATTCCTTCCTAGCCACAGAATTTGGCATTTCTGGTGTTTGAGCTTCCAGGTTGGCCCCAAAAGCCATTACTAAACCAGGAGGACAGATTCTGGCAGGGTTTTGGAGGTCCTGGCACAGCAAGGTTATGTTTGAATTTTTGTGGCAGCAAACTGGGCAGTTGGGACAAAAGTTTAGGATCTCCCAGCCCAGAATGTCCTTAGTTTGGCCATTGTAGTGGTGAGCCTGAGGGAGAAATCCCCTCCCTGTCCTGGGCAGTTTATTTTCATCTTGTTGTAGAGTGGGAACAATTTTAACCTCAGTATTTTGCTATTTTGCACTATTGGGAAACTGTTTTGTTTATTTAGGGATGTTTCACTGGTTCATCTATGAATTTTGACCTGAAAAGTGTCCTATCAATGGTAAAAAGGATTTTAACCAATTGAAAATATTCCTGATCCAAAGTTAATTTCTGGAGATGGGTTCTGGCCTTGGATCTTTGCAGTGTGGATTTAAGAAAATCAGGTTTTGTTGGGTGGGGAGAGGAATGAGGCTGCAGAGCTTTGGCAGAAAAATCTTGTCAGTGAATGTCCCCAGCAGCTGTGGGGTGGTTTTGGTTGGATTCTCTCTCCCTCAGTCAAGCAGTTACTGAGTGTGGGCACTGGAGGTTGTCAGGAAGCACCACTTGGATTTTCCATTCTTTCCAGTCGGTCATTTCAGCTGCTCTGGGAGTGCTTGAAGTGGAATAAAGTTGAGCTCTGTCAGCTGCATCCTCTGACCTGGAAATAATCAATGCAACAGGCTGAAATGCAGCAAAAAACTGTCAGAGTTGCCGTGGAGGGAGGGAGGCAGCCTGTTTCCTTAAAATTTCGCTTTAAAATGAGTAATAATGACAACTTTTTCAGGGGGCAGGGAGAAAGAACCTTTTATAGTTGAATCTGCTGGTCACTTCAAACCTTTCTTTTTTTTTTTCTTTTTTTTTTCCCCTCTCCTTTTTTCTCTTTCCATATGGGACTTCCTGCTTCTGTTTGGTTTGTGTTTGGCCTTTTGAGCTTGTCTTATTGCTTGCCTTAGGAGAGGGATTAGCAGTGTGTGCATTTCAAAGCAGGGCAGCACAGTGGATATGCAGATAAAGCCAGCAGCACCCCAGGCTTCCCCCAGGAGCACCTGGAGCACTGGCAGTGCAGATCCCTGCATTCCAGCTGGAGCGTTTCTGTCCCAAATTGTGGTGATAGCAGGAGGTAAAAATGTATTTTTCCTTGCTCAAGGTTTCCTTGTGTGGCTGTGCCTTTCCCAGGTTTTTATATTTTGTTAACTGTGGGGAGCACCTCCAGTGACACCTTCCACACTCGGCCCTGCCCCAGGGCTGCTTTGCTGTGTGTCCCTGTGGCAATTCTCTCTGTGCCAGCCCTTCCTCGGGGTTTGGAGGGAGCAGATCCCCCCCTGCCAGCCCCGGAGCATCCCCCGGGAGCTCGGCGCTCTGCTCGGGCCGGCCTCGTTTCCTGTTTCTATTCTGGTCGGGAGCAGCTCAGCTCAGCTCGGCTCAGCTTCCTGCCTGCGCCTGCTCGCCTTCCCCAGCCCTTCCCTCCCTCCCTGGCCGGGCAGTGGGGCTGGACCTGGGCAGCAGAGCCAGGACCTGCCTGGGGCTGGAGCTGCCCCTGCCCAGGACAGCCCAGGACAGCCGTGGCCAGTCCAGGACATCCCAGGATGACCTTGGCCCAGGACAGCCCTGGACAGCACTGGCCCAGGACAGCCCTGGCCCTGGACATCCCAGGACAGCCTTGACCCTGGCCAGCCTTGGCCCAGGACATTCCTGGTGCTGTGACCTTCCTCTGCTGCCTGCAGCAGTTGCAGGGATGGCTGAGGGTGTTCAAACACCACCACACCTCAGCTCTCACTCCCCACAGGAATCACTTCCCTCTTACTCTGCTTCTGGCACGCTGGATTGGGTTGTCTTGGAGCCATGTGGGATCAGAGATATCCTGGGGAAACTCTGTGCACGTGGTGCCCACGTGTGGGGCATGGCAGGGGCCCAAGGCTTGGGATGCTCCCTGGTCACACCAGGATCCCACATCAGTCCTGGTCACTGGAGGAGCTGCATGATGGGTTTTTATTACAGTTTTGAATCTGGAAAGTAGAAGCTTCTATTAAGGGAAAGGAAAAAAAAAGGTTTAATTTCCTGAAATGAGGAAATGTGACATCTGCAGGAATGGACTGTTCTGGTGTCCTGACCCTGAGGGCAGCACTGGGCTCACGTCAGCCTGGGCTGGGTTTCCATGGATTTGTTACCTCTTCCTGTGCCTCTGAGCCCTGATCCTCTCCAAACGTGTGCCCAGTCTCCCCATCCCACCCAGAGCAGCACCCCCAGGCCTGGGGTGGCTCTGCAGACAGCTCTGGGTGGAAATGGATTCTCTGGAGATGCCCAGGGGGACATCCCTGCCTTCCCACAGGTGCCAGGGAGTTTGGGAAGCAGCTGCCAGCTCCAGCTGTCTCAGAACCAGTCCAGGTTCACAGAGCAGGGTGGGTTGGAAAGGACCCCAGAGATCATCCAGCTCCAGCCCCTGCCATGGGCAGGGACAACCTCCAGGGGAAGAACCACTGGATTCACCACACTTGTAAATGCCTGAGACCTTAGAAATCTTCTTCTGTCCTAAAATCTTCCTCCTGCTTTTTTAGAAATTGATCCTGTCACTGTTAATTGTTTCAGAGGCTGCTGAGAATACTAAGAGCTGATTTATCTTAAAATCCAAAGTATTGCATTGTGAATTTTGTAATAATTTCAGGCTCTTGCGTTTGCTGCTTCCCTTTGCCCACCCTGGCTGGGTGCTTGGCATGGTGGCACAGTCACATGCTGGGATGACTAAATGCTTTGGAGTGTCAGTGTGTGGAACCTGAGCCTGGAAAGCGCCTTCCAGAGAAGCTGGGGAATGGGAATGGGAATATCCTCGTGCCTGGCAGTGCAGGGGGAGCTTCCTGCCTCCTCCATGGTTCTGTGTGAGCTGGGGCTTGTCTTCAGACTTGGATGAGGACTCGTGTAAAGCTGTGGAAGGAGAACAGAAGCTGTTTGGATGAACAGGTCTGTCAGCTGAGGCCTGCACTCCTCTCCCTCCTGCACCAGGACAGCCTTTCCCAGCGGAGACCCTGCATCCCCTCCCTTCCAGAAATCCAGGGACAGCTTCCTCTGCTGCTGCTGCCGTGGTGCTTCTTCCTGTGCCCAGGATCCTCCTGCCTCTTTCCTGCAGCTTGTTTTGGGGTCAGTGTTGCTGTAGGAGCTGGAGGTGTCACCCTTTGGTGCTGGATGGACGGGACAGCTTCTGGGACAGCCGGAGTGACGCTGCCTGTCCGGAAAAATTCCCCATTTTCGTGCTGCCTTGGATGTCTGCTGTGCCAGCCTTTGTGTACAGCTGGGAGTACTCTTTATCAGCTGAGCAGCCTCCAAAGGGTTAAACGGGAACTCCTGCGTGGGGTTTTGCTGCTGCATCTCCCAGGGTCCTGCGGAAGAGCCCAGAACTTTCCGGGTGGGAATGCTGCCCTTGCACATGGCGGGTTCTCCCTCCAGCGACATCTTGTTCTGTGGATGAATCATGTTACTCCTTCTCCACTTGGTGCTGCAGCCACAGCTCTGAATCTCTGCTCTCCAAAGACAGAGCAGATGAGATTTGTTCTACTGCTCCATGCTCAGAGGGGGAGGAAAGCCCCCTCGCCCTCCCTTTTTTTTTTTTTTTAATATATTTTATTTTATTTTATTTTATTTGGAGGGGGAAGAGAAGGAGGGGTGGCACAGGGTAGGAGCAGGAGATGTGATTAAAGCTCCTGCCGAGGAGATCTGTGGGAGTGGAGTATCGACCTCTGAAAAATCAATGGCTGCTGCGGCTGTTCCGCAGGAATGTGGCACAGCCAGCAGCACTTCCCTCTGTCCTCCCTGCTCCATCCCGGGCCTGCTCCCTGCCAGCCAGCCACACTCACCTACATTCACTGAGCTGGATTAGAGCAGCAGCTTATTTCTGCAATCAGAGTAAAATTTCTGGTGTGGCACCGAGCCCCTCCTCCTGCCAGCCTCCTCTCCGAGGGCTCCCTTCCCTGCAGTGCAGCTCGAGCCAGCAGCTTCTCCCAGTTTGTCTGGAGCCAGCCCGGAAGAATGAGCTCTGCAGCTTCTTTTTTGAGCAAGGGAGCTGCACGAATCTCTCTGGCATGTTCCAGTCCCCATCTTAGGTTTGTAATTGTCAGCTCCTCTCAGGCAGCAGCGCTGAAGCTCCTTGGAAGGGAAGGGAATATGGAAGGGAACACGGGCTCTGTAGCAGAGGCTGAAGCCTTGCTGGTGTTTGTTTTAGTGGGCAGGTGCTTGCTTTTTGAAGCAGTGAAGTCCAGCACTTCCTTCCTCTCTGCAGGGATGGGTGAGTGAGCACTCCCAGGTCCCTGTGGCACACCCAGGCTGGTACCAGGCCCTCGCTGTTCTCTCTCTTGCTGAACTCAGTTCTTGTTTCTCTCATGTCATCCCTCTCATATCCAAGGGGCCAATCCCAGTGGTTTCATTGCAGATAAATCCCTTTGTTCCTTCTGACTGCAGGTCTTGTCCCATTTTGAAGGAGGACATCCCTTTGTGTCATCCCCACCTCCTGAAAGTGCTTTTGGTGCTGGAAAGGTGGACTCCTGCTGCTCCCCACAAAAACTAGTGGTAGAGGAGCAGAGTGAGGGGAGTGATGGTCATCCCTGGCACAAGTGTGTTTTTGGGATAGGACAGGACTTGGAAAATCTCTGTTCTGACTCTGGATTTGTCAGCTTTGGGGACACTGGATGATAAATCTCTCGGGATAAAAAGTGTCAGCTGGGTTTCCACTGGAGCTGAACTTGTTCCCAGGCTCCAGCTTCTGGTTTCTGCTGGGGGACCAGCCTGGAGGGGGCACAGCTGGAAGGCACTGGGGCTGCAGGGCCTCTCCAGCCCCTTCTGTGACTTCTGTGAAAAGCTCAGGTTCCTTTGTGGGTGTGCTGTGAGTGGAGCATGGGGAAGTCTCCAGGAGAGAGTGTTCTGTGGAGCATGAGAGGCAGGATTTGTCTGTGCTGCCAAAGGAGGAACAAGCCTATCCATGTCCCCAAAATAGCAGGGAGATCCTGCCAGTCAGCTGTGTGATTGTTGTGATAGAGAGGATTGAGGTATTTTGGGTGTGGAAATAAAGGGGAAGGAAAGGACAAGCTTGTGATTTTTTAATGTTGGTAGTTCTTGAGTAAGTGGAAAAGCAAGTGCACAGAAAAAGAGCTTGTAGTAGAAAGTGAGTATTTCAATTAGAAGGAAGGAAGAGGCTTTTTCCCTTTCAGAAAGAATTGAAGTATAAATTTAGCCATTGTTCTCTGGTCTTGCTTGTGAGCATCTTATGGAAACAAGTGGCCTTACAGAGTTTATGAGCTCCAGCACATGCTTGCCTCAAACCATGATTTCCTTGAGTGCTGTCTGGTGATCTGATGGTGCCGAGATCATTCCCTGTTCCCCCACACTTCCCACGTGGAAGGGCTGGGGATGGGCAGGGGAGGCTGCAGTCCCTGCTCAGCCATTCCATTTGCTTTCTGGTCAGTCTTCCTGCACTTCCAGATCGCTGGGACGGGCCAGAGCAGAGCCTGGGATTTTCTTACCTTGATCTTAAGTATTTCTTGTTGTTTTATCTCTGTTTAACAAATGAGCTGTGTCAGATAGAGAGGGGTGCCAGATAAAAGCATCCCAGCTCCTCGTGCTGCCTTTCCCTGCAAGGGCTGACCTCCCCTGCCCGCTGCCGTGGGATGCCAGGCCGTGGGATGCCAGGCAGGCTTCTGCTGTGCTGTGAGGAGGAGGAGGAGGTGTCAGTGCCTGTTTGTCAGCAGCACTGACAGCCCCGTGCTGGCACGGGCCCGGCTCGGGCATCCTCTCGCAGCTGGAACCGCTCAGCTCCAGGGTCCCCGTGGGCTTCCGCTATCAGGTCACATCCCAAAATAACACTGGGCAGTATTTCAAGTGAAGAAACTCAGGCTTTGGGGCTGCAGCCAGCCTGGAGTGTGAGATTCTGTGTGAAATAGTTGGAATCCCTCCAGCGTTTTTGATCTGCATGGCAGATGAGCAATAAAATGCATAAAAAACACATTGGAAACACGTGAGGAAATTCTCCAGACCCTGACGTTTCCTTGAGTTGGCAGAGCTGCTGCTGCCGAGCCTCACCTCCTGTCTCAGCTCCCTGCCTGTGCTGGCGGGACAGGGAAGGGAGAGCCCTTCCCCTGCTGCTGCCCCAGGTCTGCTCTTGATGCTCCGTGGGAGGCAAATAAAACCTCCCAGGCCCTCTGCTCTTGGGCTGCGGCCAGAACCCCCTGACAGCAGCAGGTCTCCATTATTCCCATCAGGTTTTATTGTTTTTAAAGGCTTCTCTGCTCTGGCTGCCCTGAAAACAGGCTGTAGGGGGATGCAGGGGTTTCCTTTTCCCCTGGTTTGGGGGTATCAGAGCTGGAGGTGTCCTTGAGGTTTAATTAACCCGTGGTGGCCTGGTTCTTGACATCATGAGAGAGAATCTGGTGGGAGGGAACCAGCTCCCCACGGAGCTGCTGGGGCTCAGACATTCCAGTCCATGTTTTCTCCTTCCCCTTGCAGGAGTTTCCCTTCTGAGCAGCTCAGTCCTGCTGAATAACACACTCAGAAAATGCTGCTGTGCTGGCAGAACCCTTCTTTGCTGGGAAATGGCTTGATTGTTGGAATTCATAAAACTTACATGTCTTCGGAGGTGAAAGTCACTTCAGGAGTTACTTGATTTTCACGGTCCTGTTTCGGCTCATGTCCCAACAGCCAGGAAAAGGGGGTGTGTAATTCACTTTAGAGTCATTTAAACTGATAATCTGGGAGCCTGGTGCACAGCCAAAGCTCTGCTGTTCCTCTGAGGGTCCCTCTTGGTGTGTCAGCAATGCAGAGGGGCCCCTCTCACAGGGGCACAGCCACCCAGGATCCCCCTGCTTCTTTAAAAGGGGATTTTTTAAAATGGCTGGAGTACTGAGGCATTGATGCACAGGCAAGGTCGAAGACATGAGCTCTGGAGATTGTTATCTACTTCTTAGGAGTTAATTTTCAAACCGTTTTTAACGTTCCTTCGTTTTGTCTTGCAGATATTTTCGTGTCTGGCCTTACCAATCTTGCCCTCTTGGGCTGCCCAGTTCATGTAGGATAATGCCCAGGCCATGGAGCAGTGACCTCCACACATCCCGAGGTCCCTCCACCCTAAACCTTCCCTCTTGCCTCTTGGAGAAGCACTTACCCCAGATAAAGGGAGAAAATCCACCTTTCACCTTGCACACTTGCTCTCTGTCTGTTTTTTCATGCCAGTATTTGTCTCAGGTGCACATTTTTAATGTATTTTTTTTTTTCCCTTTGAGCCTAAAAGCCCCTCATCTCTGCAGCCCAGGCACTGTCCCTCTGCTCTCTGGGTTTAACTGCTCTAAAATCCCCACCACCAGGAGCTTATGTGGTGCAGAATTTCAGAGCTGCAAATGGGTTTGGCCTCCAACTCCATTTCAGTGATGAGGAAAAGTGTTTGCATGCTCCTGGTGATTCAAACTGAAACTACCTGCGTGTGTTGGAGGGACATGCCAGTATTTCCATCCAGTTGTAGGCTGGACTGAAGTATTTTCTGGGCATTCTGATCCCTTCATGGGCTCTGGGGGGAATCTCTGTGTGTGTCTCATATCAGTGGCTGCAGTTGGGTGCAGTGAATCTCAGCGAGAGGAGTGTTTTGCTCTTGATTGTTTGTGTTGGTTGATGCTTTTTAATGCAAAATGTTGGAAATAATGTCTCTTTACTCCCACTTCAGATGGTTTCCGCAGTAGGAATGTGGGATTTGTCAAAGTTGTCCAGGGAAAAACACCCAAATAGCTGCAAATAAAGGAGCAATGCTTTTGATGTTACAGTAGGAAAGTAGTGAAAATTGCAAGAGATCTCAGACACTATTTTTAGGCTTTTTCTGCAGTTTTTTAGCTTTCATTGAAATAAAACAAAGTTGTTTTTTTTTCCCCCCTCACGAAGATAATACTTGAGCAGTAAGCAAATACACCTCAGAGACTGTGGGGCAGGAAATGAGCTCTCCAACAGGAGCAGTAATGGAAGGGGAGGGAGCACACGCTCTGCACTAAATCATCCCACCAAGTGTCTGGGCTCTGCAGCTCCAGTGTAACACTTTGCCAGCATTTGTTAGAGGCATTTTCTTCAAATTCCATTAAAACAGAGGAAATTGCTGTGCTGTGGCAGCTGAACGTGGTGCTGGGGCCCAGCTCTGCCCTCTGTCCCTCTGAGTGTCCCTGTCCATGGGGGTGATGAGGTACCTGTGTTGGCTTTTATTCCTCCCTAATTCCACTTCTCCATGACTTCCACATCCTGGATGTGCAGTCAGAGCCTTTGCACACCCCCTGGCAGGCAGGTGTTGGGTGGGAGGGCTCCTGCTCCCCAGGGCTGATGAGTTGCAGTGTCTGGTGTTCCAGGTCCATCTGCCCTGCCAGAGCTGGGAAAACATTCCCTGAACTGCTGCTGACCCAGGAATTGTGCTGGCAGTGTAAATGAAACCAGGGTGTCCAGGTGATTTATCAGCTGGCTCGGCCTTTCTCCGTGGGGTTTAAATGAGGTTGGCTCTGCTTGTGCTGTTCAGCTGAATTCTGTGCAGGGAAAACCACCTGGGATTCCCTCAGGGCTCACCCAGAACCCTTCTGATCCAGAGCTGATTGCTCTGGAATGCTTAGGAAGGGTAAGTGAAGTCCTGGTAAGCTTTGGCCTCCGCTTCTTCACCTGCCGTGATCCTTGAACCTCTGGCAGAGATTTTATCTAATCCCTGGAATGGTTACAACTTCCAGCTCTCTGTTCAGATACGCTGCCACTTCCTCTGGCTGGGGCTGCTCCTGCCTCATTCACTGCAGGCCAAGCTGCTGCACCTCGTTACCAACCATCAGCACACCTGGATTGTTGGATCTGCACCTCAGCTCCTTGGAATTATCCCCATTTTCACACTCACCAGCTGGTGTCTGATGCTGTTGCACTGCTGCTGTGGCAATTGGAGGTTTCAGCTCTCTCAGGCTTTTTGTGCTTTTCTTCTCCAAGGTGAATACATGCAGGAGGAAGGGTGTTTTCTAGCCTTGCCTTCGAGAAAAGCTGAACTTTACAGGTTGATGCAGTAACTGCTAATTTTTGCTGTCTTTGAAGAAAGGGAAGTGGGAACCCTGAAGAGTATTTTATGGCTTTCTTTTAAATCTCTGTTTAGTTTGTTTTTATCCATCTCAAGTGAGTAGTTTCCCAACTCATAGGAGGTTTATGAATTAATTATGGTGAGGCAAGAGTTTTGTGTCTTTCAGAGCCTGAGCCACGTTTCCCTTCCAAGCCATGATCACATGGACTGTCTCCTGTGTTTGCAGTTTTACGTGTGCTGTTGATGCGTTCTTTAACTTCCCACCTCTAAACTGAATTAAAAGGAGCAGGTGGGAGAATTAGCCAGTTGTTTGGGCCAGCAACAAACCAGCTGAGGAGCTCCTGGGTTCAGACTGGCAGCAGGATAAGACACGTCTGGCAGCTGCCTCAGTCTGCAGCAGCCCTTGGTACCAACAGCAAGCAGAGTTCATTGATGCTGTGTGCAGCATGCCCAGGGACAAATGCTCTTCCTGAGTGGTGTGTGAGAGAGCAGCCCCATGGCTCTGTGGTTTCTGACGTGTTTCTGTGCCCTGCAGGACCTGTCTGGTTCCATAGATGACCTGCCCATGGGGACCGAAGGAGCTCTGAGCCCTGGAGTAAGCACATCAGGGATTTCCAGCAGCCAAGGAGAGCAGAGTAACCCAGCTCAGTCTCCTTTCTCGCCACATACCTCTCCTCACCTGCCAGGCATCAGAGGACCCTCCCCCTCCCCAGTTGGATCCCCAGCCAGCGTTGCTCAGTCCCGCTCCGGTCCCCTCTCCCCTGCTGCAGTCCCAGGTAAGCTCTCAGAGGGGAGGGACTGTCCCATGCCAGCACTGTGTGCTTGCTGAGGTCCCCTGAGCTCGTTTGTGGGGAGATCTGCAGCTTCCAGGGGTGGGTGGGGTGCAGGTGAGCCAGCAGTGCCCCACGCCGGCCTGCTGTGACCGCTTGCTGTTCTCCCTCACCATGGCCAGCATCCCCTGTGCTGGGGTGGTTTGGGCTGCTGGGATGTGACTGTGGGGAGCAGCTGCTGATGACCACTGTCCTTTTTGTGGCCCAGGCAATCAGATGCCTCCCCGCCCGCCCAGCGGCCAGTCGGACACAATCCTGCACCCCTCCATGAACCAGTCGAGCATCGCGCAGGACCGAGGTGGGTCAGTCCCTGCAGACCCGGGTGGGTCAGTCCCTGCAGACCTGGGTGGGTCACTGCAGACCCACATGGGTCACTCCAGACCCGGGTGGGTCAGTCCCTGCAGACCCGGGTGGGTCACTCCAGACCCGGGTGGGTCACTCACTGCAGACCCACATGGGTCACTCACTGCAGACCCGGGTGGGTCACTGCAGACCCGGGTGGGTCACTCACTGCACACCCGGGTGGGTGACACCAACTCCGTGGCTTTGCCTCAATTCCCTGCCCTGGGGACGTGGCTGCTGTGGGAGAGAGCACTGAGAAGCTGCCACAGGGTTCCAGGCTAAGTGTTGAGGCACCTTGCAGTAAATTCAGCTCTTGGTGGCTGTTTGGCCTCTAAATGTTCCATCCAAACTGGTGCTTTGGCTTCTAAGATGTTTTCTCTGGCTTATTAACTTGCTGTCTTTAAGCTTCAAAACAAGGGGTGCTCACAACAGTATTGTGTGCCTTTCCCTTTGAGAGAGAGTAAGATTTTGGGGGGAAAATTTTACATGTCAAATACATGTCAAATTTCAGCTCTCCTGGCTGAAGGTATAGAGCTGTCACCCTGAGAAAACAAACAAGTGAACAAAAACCAAGAACAAGAAGCCCCAAGGATTTGCAGAGCTGTACTGGCTTCTGCTGTGACACTAAGGGTGTTTTTTTTTTCCTGGCTAAAACAGGAAATTGGATCTGTTATCTGCTCAGATAACACTGGCTCCTTAATGCAGCCACTAAAATGTGTCGAGGCTGCTGCTGGAAGGGTTTTGTCAGTGCTGGGGGTGGCTCTGGATGCTTTGCACTAACGTTTTGCTCCCTCCTGGTGTGCAGGGTACATGCAGAGGAACCCGCAGATGCCCCAGTACAGCTCCCCCCAGCCCGGCTCAGCCTTGTCCCCCCGGCAGTCCTCGGGAGCGCAGATGCACGCGGGCATGGGGCCCTACCAGCAGAACTCCATGGGGAGCTACGGCCCCCAGGGCGGCCAGTACGGACCTCAAGGTGGGAACTGAGCCACAAAAGGCCTCTCTCTCTGTCCTGTGTCGTGCTGGGGCCCCGGAGAAGCTGTGCCCCATCCCTGCGAGTGTCCAAGGCCAGGTTGGAGCAGGCTGGGACAGGGGAAGGTGTCCCTGCCCGTGGGATGTTCTTTAAGGTCCCTTCCAAACCACTCCATGATTCCATGATAAATGTTTTGGTTTGTCCCCTTAATCTGTGGGTGAGAGCAACCAGAGCTCTGCTCCTGTTGGGATTGGTGGGATATGTTGCTTTCAGGGGTAACTGTACTTCTAAAAGCGAGATTCTTCCTCCTTATTTAGGAAAGAGCATCCCATGTAACTGTGACAAAGGGATGGCCCTCTTCAGAGAGGGAGATGACGAAGTGATGCCTGTTTTGGGAAGGGGTAGTGTGGGATTTTCCATCCTGTCCTGCACCATTTAGCTCTCTGTGCTGGGCTGAGGTTTGGGAGAGTTTCAGGCAGCTTCTGAATCGATGTTGTTACTTGGTTGTGTCAAAACACATTTTACATGGCTTATATCCAAGTACTTTGACTTTGTGTTGAGGTGTGAACACTCCCCCTCATCTCCCTTGAGCGATCTTGAAGCGTTTGCCGATAGATTCTCGCGGTGGTGCTTCCCAGACTGAGCCTCTCGGGCGCTGTTTGTGTTCCCCTCTCCCCAGGAGGTTACCCCAGGCAGCCAAACTACAACGCCATGTCCAACGCCAACTACGGCAGCGCGGGCATGGGGGGCAGCATGGCCCCCCAGCTGCACGGGCAGAGCGGGGTGCCCCCGTACAGCGGGCTGCCCCCGGGCAGGATGGCCCACGCGGCCATGGGCAGCCGGCCCTACGGCCCCAACATGGCCAACATGCCCCCCCAGGTGGGCAGCGGGATGTGCCCCCCGCCCGCCGGCATGAACCGCAAGGCGCAGGAGGCGGCGGCCGCTGCCATGCACGCCGCTGCCAACTCCATCCAGAACAGGTGAGGGGGCACACACCTGGCCAGGGCAGCCTGCCCCGACCCACAGCGCGCTGCCACAGGGCTGGGGGGCGCTCACTGGGGCTCCCGGGGAGGGTTTGGGGCTCTTGGGGAGGGTTTGGGGCTCCCGGGGAGGGTTTGTGGCTCCTGGGGAGGGTTTGTCCCCTGTGGAGGTTTGTGCCCTGTGGAGGTTTGTCCTCTCTGGAGGTTTGTGCCTCTGTAGAAGTTTGTCCTTTGGGGAGGTTTGTCCCTCTGTGGAGGTTTGTCCCCTGTCGAGGTTTGCCCTCTGTAGAGGTTTGTCCTCCATGGAGGTTTGGTTCTCAAGTGAAGTGTTATAAAGGAGGAGAGTAAGGCCTGGAGGAGCTGTGTGTTGGAATGCCCAGAGCAGCTGTGGCTGCCCCTGGATCCCTGGCAGTGCCCAAGGCCAGGCTGGACAGGACTTGGATCCCCTGGGACAGGGGAAGGTGTCCCTGCCATGGCAGATGCAGAGCAGGGGATGATCTTTAAGGTCTGTCCAACCCAAACCATTCCAGCACTTTATACACCATTTATGACATACTTAGGGAATTTTTAATGTTCAGAGGTGAAATTATTTAACTCTGAGGTCCCTCCAGTTGTTTTTGCATTGTGCTTTCTGGCCTTCTCTGTTCCTGGGGTGACTTGGAGACGCTGCCCCTGTGCTGCAGCCCCTCAGTGCAGCAGCCACCCAGCTGTGTGTGTGATCCAAGGCTTGTCCAGTGTGAGGAACTTCTTCCTTTTAGGGCCTGGGTGAGCAGCTGTGGGGAAGGAGCTGGAATTCAGCTCTGAACTTTGCAGTGTTTTCTGTGGTTGTTTTTTCCTTTATTGCTCATTTCAGAGTAGGTGTGTGTGGCCTACCAGGGGAGCCATGAACATGCTCTGAAATTGGGTTCCCCCAAACTGGTGGATGTATTTGTTGTCTGACTGGACACTGCTCTCCATCCTCACCTGAGGGCTGCTCCTGCTTTTACCTGTGGCTGCCAAGGCTCAAGTTCCCAAACCCCAGTAAAGGCACCAGGCCTGTCCCTTTGAGGAAGAAGTTTGAGCCACAGTTGTGTGGGAGGTTTGCAATACATGGAAAACACCTCCAGCCCAGGACATTCTGTGACTCTAAACCCTGTATTCTCACATCACTGCCCAGAGTCTGCAGGTTAAAGGCAATTTAACAACTGAAATGAGGCTCAGTTTGTGGGTGTAGGAGAGCAAGATGAAGGGTGAAAATGTTCAGAGCTCACTTTCCAAAGGGTTCGCATCCTAGTGCTTGATATGTGGAATAAATTGTTTCTTGCTTGCCTCTTCTAGGCCCCCTGGATATCCCAATATGAATCAGGGGGGAATGATGGGCACTGGACCTCCTTACGGGCAGGGAATTAACAGCATGGCTGGCATGATAAACCCCCAGGGCCCACCCTACCCCATGGGGGGGAACATGGCCAACAACTCTGCAGGTAAGCCAGAGCTTTGGGATTTCACTGATTCCTTTGCACTGGAGGGAAAATCAGCGTTAAAGATTCCTTTAATTCCCCAGGGATGGCAGCAAGCCCTGAAATGATGGGACTCGGGGATGTCAAATTAACACCTGCAGCTAAAATGAACAACAAGGCAGATGGGACGCCCAAAGCAGAATCCAAGTCAAAGGTAAAATGTTCTGGCTTTTGTTTTTATTGACTCCCATCCTCTCCAGCATCCAGGGAAATAAAGCCATGTGTTGTGTGTTCACTGGGATTGAACGGAGTGAGAAATCGAGGGGAGCGTTCCCCTCTCCTATGGGAGTCATGGATTTCACTTGGAAAACAAATTCAGTATTAGGAATTATCACCTGCCACAGTGAAACTGCCAAAAGCAGCATAAACAAACCTGAGTTTGTTGGTGGAGTGGGCCTGGAGCGAGTCAGCTCTCAGCTGGGACGTGGTAACTAAAGTGTTGCAGTTGTTTCACAAACAAACCTCTTACTAATCCTGTATAAAAGCCAGAAGAGGGAGGCAAACAAGTTCTTCAGGGAGTGTTTTCCTTTGCATTGCTGCTACCAGTTTCAAAAGAACCACCAAAAAAGCAGTTTCTGAGCCCCTGGTCTCCTCCTTTGCTGTACCTGAAGGAAAACAAATGCTCAGCAAGTTTGATCTCTGTGCCAGCAGCAAGAAGATCCAGGAGATTCTGCTCCCTGTTCTGGGATCTGTCTCGTATTTATGGCAAAAGAGGACTTGAATGCTCTTGGCCACAAATCAGGGCTGCTCTGTCCTGGTCTGTTCTCTGGAAGGATCATCTGAGGTGCCATGAGCACTCAGTTCTGGGTTTGGGCTCTGGTTCATTGTTAAGTTAGGATTTGGGATGGCAAAGCCATCTCTGCCTCCACTCCAGGTGGTGAAAGCACAAGAGACAGGGACAGCATCAGGAGCTTGGGGAGCAGGGCCAGGGTGGTTGGGGGGAGCTGCTGCTGTGCTGCTCAGTCCTGATCTGTCTTTCCTTCTCCTAGAAGTCCAGTTCCTCTACCACAACCAACGAGAAGATCACCAAGCTGTACGAGCTGGGTGGGGAGCCCGAGAGGAAGCTGTGGGTGGATCGATACCTGGCCTTCACTGAGGAGAAGGCCATGGGCATGACCAACCTGCCAGCCGTGGGCAGGAAGCCCCTGGACCTGTACAGGCTCTACATCTCTGTCAAGGAGATCGGGGGATTGACTCAGGTCAGTGACCCCAGCCAGGGCACAGAGCTGCCCACAGCACAGGAATCAGCTTTGTGGCCAGATGTGAGCCATGAATTCCCATTTAGCCACATTTTATCTCTGTTTTATTTCCAAATTCAGTGCCCTTTAAACGAGCCAGATGTCTGCTCTCCCTTTGTCTGGGTGAGAACAGCCTGTGGCCAGATCCAATTCAAGCCTTTTTTCCCTGCTTTGTCCAGTGCAGAGATTGGTGACACTGTCTTTGTCTTTGCATCTGGCTGTCAGCTGACCTCGTGACCAATTTGATTTGCAATCTGTCCCTGTAAATCCAAAAAGTTCTCTGTGGGTGTAGAAGGGAGTTCAGGAGTTTTGGGGTTTTGCTCTGCTTCACCCTCACTGCACCCTTTGTGTGAGCTGGGGAACGGTGGGTTTCTCTGGGAAGAGCTGGGATTTGGAGTTCAGAGCCTCCTGTTTGGTCGTGCAGGTCAACAAGAACAAGAAGTGGCGTGAGCTGGCCACCAACCTGAACGTGGGCACGTCGAGCAGCGCGGCCAGCTCTCTGAAGAAGCAGTACATCCAGTGTCTGTACGCCTTCGAGTGCAAGATCGAGAGGGGAGAGGACCCCCCTCCCGACATCTTCGCTGCTGCTGATTCCAAGAAGTCCCAGACCAAGATCCAGCCCCCATCTCCAGGTGAGGCTCTGGGCTGAGGTGTGCAGTGGCTGTGCTGAGGGCCAGGCTGCTCCAAGCCCCAGCTGTTCTCTGGATGTGCAGAATTAAAATGCTTTGGTGATGTGGGAGTGGACCAGACTGGGAGTGAGTTGAGCCTCTTGGGATAGTTCAGTTTGGTGTGTCCAAGCTGTGGACTAAGCCTGAGAGAAAGGAAAACCTAAAAAAACACACACCCCCCTCTCTGCTTGCTGCTGCATCTCTGCCTGGTGAGGATCTGGTGGAGAATCTGGAGTTTCCCTGCAAGGTGATTCCAACAGCAGCCCCTGTCCTGCTCGTGTTTGGGAAGCCACTGCAGGAGCTGTGCTGCTCTGGGCTGTGTGATTCCTTCTGAGGGAAAGGCTGGATGTGAATTCCTGCTCCCAGCCCTCAGCAGAAGCCAGGGAGGACTTTGTGAGGCTCTGTGCACAGAGCACTGGAGGCCATGAGAAGCTGGCTGCTTTGGGAGTCAGGCCCTTTAAAATGAACCTTTGCTGTTGTTTCAGATTTGATGGGGTGCTCCTGTTTCTGAGTATTTAAGCATAATGCTCAACTCAGATTTGTTAAACAAAAAAAAAAAAGACATCCAGGCAGCCATGCACGTTCTACTCTTTAGTCTTTGGGAAGTCTGATCCTTTCTGTCTCATTTGCATTGAGTTTTTTTGCTTGAATTGCTGCTGAATTTGCCAACTCTTCTTTAAGCTTGAGTTTTCCAGTTTGTCTTATAACTAAAAAACTTCAGATGCTTTTTCTGGGCAGGAGCCTGCTCATGTAGGTGAAATAAAAACTTGGTCTGCTTTGAAGTTCCTATAATGTTTGCAAAAAAAATGCCATTTTGGTTCTGAAACCTGGCACCATCTTTGTCTGGCTGCTGAGGAGTGGAATAATGAACCTCTTTTGATGCAGTGCAGTTGTGTCCCAGCCCTGCTGAACCCTTCAGGGACAGTGGGCTTGTCCCAGTGCTCTGTTGGGCACCACATTTCTCCCTCCTTGCAGCTGCCAGGGGGGTTTTGTAAGGAAGTAAATCATGGCTTGAGACCTGCCCCAGTGGAGCTTCAGTCTTGGTGTGTTCTGCAAGATAAAGTGACTTTTGTGCCATTAGACTAAACCTCTGTCCAAAGTGGTGTCTGAGTTCTGCTCGAATAGACCACAAATCCAACCCCACTTTCTTTCCAAAATCTCTTTCTTGCCCCCCTGAGGCAGTGGAACAAAGATGTTGAGAGCATTTGGAGTTTATTTGGAGAGAGCTGAGACTTGGACATTCTGACTCCAGGCTTGTAGCTCTAGGTGTGTGTCAGACTGGATTTGGTGCTGCATCAGTTTTTGTTTTGTTGTAGCTCACGTGGTGTTTGTGAAGGGCCTGGCTGAGCTCTTGCTTCAGCCCATCAGCAGAAGGAACTTGCAGGGCCCTTTCCCAAACTCTGCACCTTTGGCTCCTGCTGTGAGGGTGCTCTGCTGAATTTCCAGCTCAGACCCTTCCCTCAGCTCGCCTTGCTCCAGCTCTGCCAGTGGGATGTGCAGGAAGCCTGGCTGGTGGCTCTGACCCTTTGTGCTGAATCACTCAGCGTGTCCCTGCTGCTCTTTCACTTTCCCTTTCTGCAGGGCAGGCCAGAAACTGCTCTGCCAGCCCAGCTCCAGGCTGAAGAGCCCTGGGGGGGTGTGGATGCTGCTCTTCCAGGGCCCCACGAAGTCCTGTCCCCCAGGGGATCCCCTGGATGAGAATAAATTCCCTGTTTGGAAACCTGTGGGCAGCAGGGGGATATTTTGAAGGCGTTTCATCATTTGGCTGGAGGGCTCTGCTGTCCCACAGGTGTGGTTTGCTCTCCTTGCAGACCTGTTGGCATTGGCTTGCTCTTCCTTTCAGGAATTCCTGCAGAACTTTGGGAATGGTGAGGGCTGCCCTGTGCCATTCTCCATCAACCCCTTCCTGAGGCTGCAGAGGGGAGCTCGTGGTGCCAGAGCTCTCCCCTGCAGTGTCCATCACCCCCTCAACACCCTGCAGTGTTCCAGGGATCATGGCCAGAGGAAACTGGGAATTCCCTCGTGGCCACTGGGAGTTTCCTGGAAGCCCTCCCCGGGGAGGCACCTTGGGTTTGAATTCCCAGAGTGTGGAGCTGGCCCCGCTCCAGCTCCTGTGGATTTGTGAGTGGGAGGGACAGCGGGAGCTGGGGACAAACAGCAAATGGCAGCGACGCAGGGAATGTCTTGGAAAGTCTCAGGGAATGTCTTGGAATGTCTCAGGGAATATCTCGGCAAATATCTCAGGGAATTTCTCAGAGAATGTCTCAGGAAATAGGGAAATATCTCAGGGAATGACTTGGAATGTCTCAGGGAATATCTCAGGGAATGACTTGAAATGTCTCAGGGAATGTCTCAGGAATGTCTCAGGGAATATCTCAGGGAATGTCTCGGGGAATGTCCCTGGGAATGTCTCAGGGAATATCTCAGGGAATGACTTGGGGAATGTCTCAGGAATATCTCAGGGAATATCCCAGGGAATGTTTTAGGGAGTGTCTCGAGAAATAGGGGAATATCTCAGGGAGTGACTTGGGAAATGTCTCAGGAATATTTTGGAGAATGTCTCAGGGAATGTCTCAGGGAATGTCTCAGGGAATGTCTCAGGCCTGTTGCTGCCGTGCCAGCCTTGCCAGGGCGAATTCCAGGGGGAAGCAGCGGGGCTGGGCTGCCAGGGAGGGGCTGTGAGTGAAGCTCCCGGGAGCCCTCCCGGCCGAGGACAGGGTGCCAGGAAGGTGGGGTGTAAACAAACATGCCCTGGCCGTGACCTCGGAGGATTTTAATGAATAGCTGAAATGACTCAGCCAGCAGGGCTGGAGCTGAGGGATATCGGGTGCTGGGGACGGAACTAATGGAAACATTAATTAAGAGTTCAGCTCCTGCCAGCTGCGAGGAGCGGCTGAACCTGAGCTGGTGCTGTCACAGCGATCCCGGGCCAGGGGAGAGCTGCTGCAGCACAGCTGGATTACACACGGGGGTTTGGTCAAAGCTCAGTGGAGCAGAAAGCGAGGCTGGGACTTGCAGGGAACCTGCTGGACAGGTTTTGTCCTGCAGTGAAAGATCCGGCAGCGCCGGCATTCCCTGTTCCAGGAATCCTTGGGAGTGGTGCTGCACTGGTGCAGTCGCTGCTCTGGAAGGGCAGAGCAGGCACAGGGGCCTCCCTCTGAGTTACTTGGTGGCTTCAGCTGAGGTCTCCATCTCTGGGAGATCCTGAGACTCCCAGGACAGGGTTCCAACCCCACCCCACCCTCCTGGCTGGGGACTGTGGAGGTGACAGACACATCAGTGGTTGGCACTTGGCAGGAAGCCCCAAATTCCTGCCACGTGGTGCAACTCCAGAGCATCAGCCTCTGACAGGATAACTTGAGAAGAACCACAGGGCCATGGTGTGTAACAAAGAGCAGAGAAACAACCTCTCAGCATTAGCTTCTTCTGGGGAGCCTGCCCTTGACCACTTGAGCTCCTCGTGCTTTTTTTTGGCCGAATTTCATCCGTCTCTTCCTCAAAGGACTCTCTGTTCCCAAGGCTTATGTTCTGGGAGGTTCGGGGCTGCATCCATAGGGTGCAAAGCTGCTCACCCCACGTTGCTCCCCTTGCAGCGGGTTCAGGCTCCATGCAGGGCCCTCAGACACCTCAGTCCACCAGCAGCTCCATGGCAGAAGGAGGAGACTTGAAGCCACCAACTCCAGCATCGACGCCTCACAGTCAGATGCCCCCTTTGCCAGGCATCAGGTATGGCACCACTGCTGGGCTCGGGTCACCTCTGGGTCATTGCTGCAGGTGTTGGGGCCCTGGGTACCTGTTTTGGTGGAAATCCATCGCTTTGCTCGTTCCTTCGTGGCTGACAGCAGCATTGTGTGTGAATATTCTTTAATTTTGGGGCTAGGTCTGAGGACAGAGTTGTGGAAGGGCAGTTCCTCCTGGCTTTGCAGCCCTTGGAGGGGAGGGCAACACCTGAGAGGGAGCATGTGAGGAAGAGTATCCTGAGGGCCATCATGGGCCTCTGCAATGTGGACTTTGTGGGGTTTTTTGGAGCAGGAGTAACTCCGTGGGCCTTCAGGATGCCTTTGCAGACGGCAGCGATCCTGCGTTCCAGAAACGGAACTCCATGACTCCAAATCCAGGGTACCAGCCCAGCATGAATACCTCTGACATGATGGGTCGCATGTCTTACGAGCCAAATAAAGATCCTTACAGCAGCATGAGGAAAGGTGAGGGATCATCTTCTCCTGGAGCCCCCATCCCCCTGTCCGGCCGTGCGCTGGACTGCAGAGCACCCACCCTGCCCAGAGCCTCAGAGCCTTCTCCTGAGGCACAGCTGGCCGTGCTCAGTGGTTCTCTCTCTGTTCCAGCTCCAGGAAGCGACCCCTTCATGTCCTCAGGGCAGGGCCCCAACAGTGGCATGGGTGACCCTTACAACCGCGCTGCCGGCCCCGGCATGGGCAACATGGCCATGGGGCAGCGGCAGCACTACTCCTACGGAGCCCCCTACGACAGAGTCAGGTGGGTGCTGCCCCGGGGGCCCTGGGGCAGCCCTGGGCACTGCGGGACGCCGAGTGCACGAGGGCTCTTTGTGTTCCCGCAGGACGGAGCCGGGGCTGGGCGCCGAGGGCACCCCCCAGCCCAGCATCCTGCCCTCCACGCCCGAGTCGGGCATGTACTCGCCCAGCCGCTACCCCCAGCAGCAGCAGCAGCAGCAAAGGTCAGTGCCAGGGGCTGCCCTCCCCAGAGAGGGCCCCGAGCCCGTGGTGGTGACACTGACGCGTCTCTTTCTTCTCCAGACATGATTCCTATGGCAATCAATTCTCCACTCAAGGCACGTCCTCGGGCAGCCCCTTCCCCAGCCAGCAAACCACCATGTATCAGCAGCAGCAGCAGGTGGGTGAGCCCAGAGCTCCTGACTGGCTCAGCCGAGTTTTGTCTGTGCTGTTTGTGAGGAGGGGACAATGGAAGCTCTCTGGGCTGTGCGTTTGTTTTATGGATGGGAGGAATTGGGTACCTCATCCCAGAATTACACAGTGGCTTGGGTGAAGGGACCTTAAAGCCCTCAGTGCCAGCCCCTGCCATGGGCAGGGACACCTTCCCAGGGTGCTCCAAGCCCTGTCCAACCTGATTTTATACAGGAGACTTTTTTCCCATTTGAAAACAATTCTAAACATTTTAATTAATATTCCCAGTGCTGTGTTAACAAACTAGTGTTCTGAGAGTGGAGGCTGTGTGGTTTTCATGCTCTGGCTAGGCAATAGATGGCAGGAAGCTTTATTGGGCTGCTCTGTCCCTCTGGAACTTTCTGAATCCCATCCTGTTTCTCTGACACTTTTGGGCCAGTGATGACTTTCTTTGGAGTAAGTCCTGGATCGTTCAGGAGAGCTGGTTCAGGTGGATTGTTCTGCACAAACCAGGGAATTTTTTTGGTCTTTCCCTTTCTCACCCTGCAGCCAGAGACATCAGGCTCCATTGCCCTCCTTCTCCTCCCTGTTCCAAACCCACCAGGTTTGTTTCAGGACAGTTTGAATGAACATGTATCCCTTAACATAATCCTCACACACGACTTGCTCTTTGTATCCATGCCAGGACCCATAATGTTTTCCTGATAATTTTAAGTCCTATGGTTTAGGAGAGTATAGAGAGGGCACTCACTGAGCTGTGCTAAGAATAATTCCAACTGCTCTGCAGTTTGGCTCTGCAACCAGAGCCACAGGGCTGGGAGCCAAGAGTTCGAGTTACTCTGGAACCTGTCATCTTTGAAGCCCTAGAGCTCCATCTGAAGCCAGTTCTGACCGTGGAGTGTCTGAATGGCCTCCACAGCAGCTACAGCTCAGCCCTTGGAGGCAAGAGAGATCCTGGGTTTTAATTTGGTCTCAGCAATTGGCTGTTTTCTCCATTTGCACTTAAAAGAATTAGGGGTGAGAGGCATTCTTGCTCCTTTCAGCGAGGTGTTTTGAAATCCATAGGAAAGGAAGAAGGAGGAAGTAGAACAGTTTTTAATGCATTTTGTCTGATGCTTCAGCAGAAACCTGGGAAGTGTGAGAGAAATAGGGCCTGATAAAATTCCTGGATGTGGAAGGAAGCAAGTGCCAGTGTCTGGTCTGGTTTGTGGTGAATGCAGAGTAGAGCTGAGCCTTTTCTGCAGGAAAGTCCTCTCTGTGGGCAGACTCCTGCCCCCAAGGCATCCTTGTGGAATCCACAGGGAAACTCCCCAGGCAGCCACAAGGAATTGGCCTTGGCTTGTGAAATGGAACGAGTGATCCAACTTTGACATTGGGTACGGGCAGCCAGGAGTCAGAGCCTGTGCCAGGCTGTGCCGTGGGGCAGATCCTCTGGCACTGGGGTTTGGCTCGTTTATCTCACGGAATCATTGAGGCTGGGAAAGACCCCCGGGATCAACGTGTGACCGCTCACCCCCTCTCACCCAGAGCAAGGCACTGGGTGCCACATTCTTCTCTTGGAGACCTCCAGGGCTGGCGATTCCGCCCCCTCCCAACACTGAAAGCCTTTCCAGTGCACCAATCCCCCCCGGCTGACCCGGCCGTGCCTTTCTCTCCCCGCAGAACTACAAGCGGCCGATGGACGGCAGCTACGGCCTCCCCGCCAAGCGGCACGAGGGCGAGCTGTACAGCGTGCCCTACAGCTCGGGGCAGGGCCAGCCGCAGCAGCAGCTGCCGCCGGCGCAGCCGCAGCAGCCCAGCCAGCAGCCGCCGGCGCAGCCCTCGCCGCAGCAGGACCTGTACAACCAGTACGGCAGCACGTACCCCGGGGAGCGCCGCGCCGGCCAGGGCCAGTTCCCCTTCCAGTTCGGCAGGGACAGGGTCTCGGCCGGCGCCGGCGCCCAGCAGAACATCCCCCCGCAGATGATGGGGGGCCCCATCCAGCCGGCCCCGGAGGGTCCCCAGCAAGGGGCCCTGTGGCAGGGCAGGAACGAGCTGGGCTACGGCAGCTACCCCAACCGGCAGGGCTCGGGCGCGGCGCCGCAGGGCCCCGCCTACCACGGGGTCACTCGAACGGATGAAATCCTGCATTCGGACCAGAGGGTCAACCACGAGGGACCATGGCCTTCCCNCCATGACCAGGCCCCCCCAGTCCAACTACCAGACCCCCCCCAGCATGCAGAATCACATTCCTCAGGTATCCAGCCCAGCACCTCTGCCCAGACCTCTGGAGAACCGCACTTCTCCCAGCAAATCCCCGTTCCTGCACTCGGGGATGAAGATGCAGAAGGCGGGGCCGCCCGTGCCTGCCTCGCACATCACACCAGCAGCCGTGCAGCCCCCCATGATCCGACGGGACATCACCTTCCCGCCCGGCTCCGTGGAGGCCACGCAACCTGTGCTGAAGCAGAGGAGGCGGCTGACGGCAAAAGATATCGGTAAGAGGAAGCTCCTGCCTTCCTGCTGGAGGGATTAGTGCTGTCTTGGCCCTTGGGTGCAGTCCTGCCCAAGCAGAGGGGCTCTGCTGGCTCTGAAAAAAAAAACAAAGGCATTTTTGCAAATTAATTGTGTTCTGAGCCCTTACTCTGGCATTGCCTGCGGGCAGGGTGGTGGTAGACACAGCCTGTACATCATCTTAACCAGGCTCTGCTCTTCACAGGTCCAAAAAGCGGTATCAAGTGTCTCCTTTTTGTTTTGAAACTCCAGGAGCTGGAAGTATCATGTGTTTATGTTACAGGAACTCCTGAAGCCTGGAGAGTGATGATGTCTCTGAAGTCGGGGCTGCTGGCTGAAAGTACGTGGGCCTTAGATACCATAAACATCCTGCTCTATGATGACAACAGCATCATGACCTTCAACCTCAGCCAGGTGGGTGCAGATGCTCTCTGGGGCAGGTCTTTGAAGTGCTGGTGCTGCAGGGGTTGCTGGCAGCGAGGTGGCAGCGAGCAGCTCCTGCAGCCTCTGTACCTGCAGCGTGGGCTGTGGGCAGCTGTGAGTGGTCACTCCCTGGCCCGAGTGATCTCTGTGTGTGCAGAGGCCCTCCCTGGGGGTTAACCCGGGCGAGATACAA
Organism: Thryothorus ludovicianus; assembly: GCA_013397245.1. Lineage (NCBI taxonomy): Eukaryota > Metazoa > Chordata > Aves > Passeriformes > Certhiidae > Thryothorus > Thryothorus ludovicianus. Next base: position 30,323 of record VZTB01012702.1, on the reverse strand, counting down.
CCGAGGGCACAGGTGTGTGCAGGGGGGCAGTGTGGGTGCTGACAGACAGTGTCTGCGTTTGTCCCTTTTCTCAGAGGGCAAAGCCTTCTCTTCTGCAGCATTTATTGCCAGCACGAGAAGCACCATTAATTGCCAGCGCTGCTCAAACTCTCTGCCCTGCCTGCCTTGGCCTGAGCTGTTTTCTGATGGCTGTTCCTTCCTTCCCCTCCTGTTTTTGTCCCCCCTCTAGCTGCCAGGCTTGCTGGAGCTCTTGGTGGAATATTTCCGGCGCTGCCTCATCGAGATCTTTGGAATCCTGAAGGAATACGAGGTCGGAGATCCAGGGCAAAGAACACTATTAGATCCTGAAAGGTTCTGCAAATCTTCAGCTTCCTCCCCTGAAGAAGGGGAGGAGGACGATGAGCCACGGAGCCTGAACTGTGAGGAGGAAGAGGAGGACGAGGAAGAGGAGGAGGCTGCGTTTTCGAGCAAGGACAAAGTACCTCTAGAGAGCAGCGAGGAGAAGCTCGTGAGTAAGTTTGACAAGCTTCCAGTGAAGGTGGTGCAGAAGAACGACCCCTTCGTGGTGGATTACTCGGACAAGCTGGGGCGGGTGCAGGAGTTCGACAGCGGGCTCCTGCACTGGCGCATCGGCGGCGGGGACACCACCGAGCACATCCAGACACACTTCGAGAGCAAGACCGAGCTGCCCTTGCCTCACAAACGAGCTTCCTGCTCCTCTGCCCTGAGGAAACGCTCAGCAGCCGAGAGCAACCCGAGCCCCAGGGACGGGGAGGCTCCTGCGGCCGACGGCTCCTCGGAGAAGAGGATAACTGCCACCATGGACGACATGCTCTCGGCACGCCCGGGCTCCCTGGCAGGGGAGGAGGAGGAGGGCAAAGCTTCGGAAACGGCCAAGGAGAGCAGCAAGTTTCCCTTCGTCATCAGTCCAGCTCAGAGCCACAGAAATATAAAAATCCTGGAGGATGAGCCCCACAGTAAGGACGAGACGCCGCTCTGCACCCTCCTGGACTGGCAGGACTCTCTGGCCAAGCGCTGCATCTGCGTCTCCAACATCGTCAGGAGTTTATCGTTTGTGCCAGGCAATGACTTTGAAATGTCCAAACACCCCGGGCTGCTGCTGATTCTAGGGAAACTGATCCTCCTACACCACAAGCATCCAGAGCGCAAACAGGCCCCCCTGACCTACGAGAAGGAGGAGGAGCAGGACCAAGGGGTGAGCTGCAACAAGGTGGAGTGGTGGTGGGACTGTTTGGAGATGCTGCGTGAAAACACACTGGTCACGTTGGCCAACATTTCTGGGCAGCTGGACCTCTCCCCTTACCCGGAAAGCATCTGTTTGCCTATCCTGGATGGACTCCTCCACTGGGCAGTGTGTCCCTCAGCAGAGGCCCAGGATCCCTTTCCGACACTGGGGCCCAGCGCTGTCCTCTCCCCTCAGAGACTGGTTTTGGAAACACTCAGCAAGCTCAGCATCCAGGACAACAACGTGGACCTGATCCTCGCCACGCCGCCGTTCAGCCGCCTGGAGAAGCTGTACAGCACCATGGTGAGGTTCCTCAGTGACAGAAAGAACCCGGTGTGCCGGGAGATGGCCGTGGTGCTGCTGGCCAACCTGGCCCAGGGGGACAGCCTGGCCGCCAGAGCCATCGCCGTGCAGAAGGGCAGCATCGGCAACCTGCTGGGCTTCCTGGAGGACAGCCTGGCCGCCACGCAGTTCCAGCAGAGCCAGGCGGGGCTCATGCACATGCAGAGCCCCCCCTTCGAGGCCACCAGCGTGGACATGATGCGCCGCGCCGCCCGCGCGCTGCTGGCCCTGGCCAAGGTGGACGAGAACCACTCGGAGTTCACCTTGTACGAGTCGCGCCTCTTGGACATCTCCGTGTCGCCTTTGATGAACTCTTTGGTTTCACAAGTTATTTGTGACGTACTGTTTTTAATTGGCCAGTCATGACAGCTGTGGGATCCGAGCCCCCGTGTGCGTGTGCGTGAGTGGAGAACTTAGAAACTGACTGTTGCCCTTTATTTATGCAAAACCACCTCAGAATCCACTGTCTGCCCTGCGCTGTCCTGCTTCTCCCTCGGGGAACGATGTCCCCGGCCCCTCTCCCCCTTCCCTGCCCTTCAAATTTGTCCTGAATCCCTTATTAAAGGAGACAAAGTTCTGTCTACATAGAAGACTTTTTTTATTTTAACCAAAGTTACTGTCGTTTACAGTGAGTTTGGGGAAAGACGACTTGCCGTGTTATCCCATTGACAGGCACCACTTTCATAACTGTTTTTAATGGTAAACTCTGAAGGACAAAAAGTGACTGCTGAACTCTGTGTGGTTTATCGTTGTACATTCACAATCTTGCAGGAACCAAGAAGTTACCAGTTGTGAACAGACCTTGTCCAAGGGAGGCCTGTGCAGTAGCGTGTAGAACTCCATGTACTGTACACCTTAAACTGTAAACATACTGTAATAATGTCTCACATGGATAAAAAAAAAAAAAGAAAAAAACGCTGGATCAGCAGCAAGCTGTAGTTTTTAAAAATGTTTTTAGTTAATGTTGAGGAGAAAAAAAAAAAAAAGGCTTTTCCCCCAAAGTATAATGTGTGAACCTACAACACCCTGACCTCTTTCTCTCTTCCTCCTTGATTGTATGAATAACCCTGAGATCACCTCTTAGAACTGGTTTTAACCTTTAGCTGCAGCCCAGCGCTGCCACGTGTGTATATATATATGACGTTGTACATTGCACATACCCTGAGACTCCTGCAGTTTTGTCCCCTCCCACCCCTTTATAGTATGACGAGTTAACGAGTTGATGACCTGCAAAAGCGAGACACAATTATTTAATCTCTTGCCAGACATCCCTCCCTGGAGGATGCTGTACAGGTCTCTGTGTATAAAGTCATTGCTGTCTCAGCAGCCAATCAACTTATAGTTTATTTTTTCCTGTTTTTGTTTTCTTTCTAATCGAGGTGTGAAAAAGTTCTAGGTTCAGTTGAAGTTCCCGATGAAGAAACACAATTGAGATTTTTCAGTGATGAATTCTGCATATTTGTATTTCAGACGATGTAGCTAAAAACTTGATGTAAATTCCTCCCTTTTTTCCTTTTTTGGCTTAATGAATATCATTTATTCAGTATGAAATCTTTATACTATATGTTCCACGTGTTAAGAATAAATGTACATTAAATCTTGGTAAGATGTTTGTAAGGGTTTTTTTTATTGGCAGGACAGGGAGGGCAGCTCAGTGCTCAGGAGTTTTGATGCTGCTTGCTCTGACTTTGCATTCCCTGCCAGGGTTTTTCCTTAGGAGCTGCCCAGGCTCGGGAGTTGCAGCGTGAGGTGAAGCTGTGGCTGCCAGGCAGGGCAGGGAGGCAGTTCCCTCCCAGCTCTGTAAAACAAAGTTTTCCTTTCTCTCACATTTTTCATGTTTTCTTGGGAGCGTGGTGTGGACTCTTCCTCCCGAGGCCGGGGCTTTCCAGCAGCTTGGGCTCCCAGGGGAGCATCTGCACCTTCTCAGGGCTTGGGAATCAGGCATTTCATGTAGCCCGAGGCTTTGTCCTCAGTGGATGCTGGAAGTAGGGTAGCTAGAACTGCTGTGAGCTCGTTAACGTAAAAGCAGCTTTTTTTTAAAAGGCAAACGTCACTTCTGTTCAGAAATCCCCCTTGTTTTATCTTCCCAGCCCTCTCCTCAGGAGCCCTCAGTTCCCAGAGCCTCCGTTCCTCAAACTTCAGATTCCTGGGAGTGATTGTGCCGAAATCAAAGAGTCTTTTTCCTGAAAAGTCTTCTCTGCCTGCAGGAACTTCGGGAGCTCTTCCTGGCAGGAGAGTCCTTCAAATGGATTGCTCAAAAGGCAGGAACGGTGCCGGGCTTCCTTGGCTTCAGAAGATCCAGGTGTGAGCCCAGGGCTGTGCCACGCTGCCGGTGCAGAGCCAGTTCTGCCTTCCAGGAGTTGGGTTTGACCTGGCTGAACGGCTGTGGAGGTTCTGCTGCTTTTCCAGAGCAGGAAGGAGCCGTCGGTGCAGGTAAGAGCAGCTTTCCTTGGGCAGATTCACTCTGGAGGGAGAGCAGAGGCAGGAGTGTCCCGAGGACACATTTTACCACAATTGCACACCCAGCTGATCCGAGGGCAGTGATTCTGCTCCTGTCACCTGTGTGTGCACACACAGCCCCTGTGCACTTCCAGAACAGAGAAATGAGTAAAATGAGAGCAGTGTGGCACCCCTGACCTCTGCCTGGAGCTCAAATCCTTGGTGCCCTGGGCCTGATTTGTACCCAAATCCTTCCATTCCAGGAGTTCCTTCCAACACCTTTTGGACCCCTCTCACTCTGCTGTTCCCCATCTTTTTGGCAGCAAAGAAAACGTGAGTTCTTCCAAGCCTGATGCCCGATTGAAAGCACTCGGAGTCTCCCTGAGGGCTCAGCAGCCCGCGATGGTTCCTCCTTCATCACAGGGTGGATCTGGGCAGACCTGAGAGTTTTTAATCAGGGATCGGGCCTGGGCTGAACTTTTCTCCTTTGCTGGCAGGAGTGGGGAACGGCAGAGAGGTCGGTTCAGGGAGAGGCGTTTAAGGAACTCCTCTAGGAACGGAAAGATTCGGGTGCAGAACACGGAGGATTCGCGTTCTGGCCTTGGGAATGAGGGGCGTCTGTGGGTGTGGGGCTGGGGCGGCCGGGCCTGTGCCCTCCGACGGGCCCGCCCCGCCCGCCCCAGCTCCTGTGGCGGGGCACGGCCCTGGGCCTGCCCCGGTCCCGGTCCGGGTCCCNCCCGGGCCCGGCCCCGGTCCCGGTCCGGGTCCCCCCCCGCCCTCAACAAAGATGGCGCCGCCGCCCCTTCCCCACACGCGCGCGCCTCCGTCACGTGACGCCGGAAGAGGCGTGACCGGAAGCTGCGCGCGCACAGGGGGCAGTGGGCGGGGCCAGAGCTCCGGCGCGCGAGGGAGCCGCGCGCTCAGGTGGGGGGGAGGGGGCGGGGCCGGCGCTCCTCCGTNGTCCCCGCCGCCCTCGGCCCGGCCCCGGGACCGGCAGGAGCCGCACGGTGAGGCCTGGACGGGCCCCGCCGCCGGGAGGCCTCGCCCCGCG
>VZTB01012702.1:0-19515 GCA_013397245.1 Thryothorus ludovicianus | reverse complement strand
AAGTGGGAGGTGTTCCCGGGCCGCAACCGCTTCTACTGCGGCGGCCGCCTGATGCTGGCGCGGCACAGCGGCGTCTTCGCGCTCACGCTCGGCCTCATCCTCGCCACCAGCGGCCTCTTCTTCGCCTTCGAGTGAGTCTGGGCTCCGTGCTCGGGGCTCCCCCGGGGCTGCGGGCAGCGCTCGTCCCCCCCGGGCATCCCCCGCTGGGAGGGAGCTGGGCTGGGGTCCCCTTCCCCCGTGGCATCCCCGCTGTTCCCCCTCCCCAGGCTCTGTACAGCCCCCCTTTGCGGGCTGTCGCTGCCCCATCACCTGTCCCCAGGTGTGTTTATGGGAGCACGGGTTGTTCTGCACCTTGTTTGCTCAGTCTGGCCCCAGGAAGGGGTTTAACATCCCCCTAGGATGCCCCCCTGGCCTCTAAATACAACCCCCAAGCCTCCCCTTTTGCTCCCACGAACAGAATTGGCCCAAAATTGCGCCCAGGAAGCCCCCAGGGCTCGTGGGCTTTGTCCGCCGCTGGGATTTAGGAACAGGGTTTCTTCTAAGTGTGAAACCTTTCGGGATCCCTCCTCGAGGGTCTGGAGCTTGGTCCCCGTGGTGCAGCGGAGTCCAGGGAACAGGGAGCTGCATCTCCCGGCCCCTTTCCTTTGGAAAGCTGGTCCAGGGAAGCTCCTGCTCCTGCAGCCTGAGGGCAGGGAGAGCCAGGAGCATCCCGCTATGTCCCGCTGCCCTGGGGAGCTGGGGAAGGAGCGCCGTGTGCTCCTGGCACCTCCGAGGGCTCTGGTGTCCTGCCTCCGTGTCTGTCCCGGGAGGGATGGGAGCCGCTTTTCCCTGGAGCAGGGGCACACCTGCCTTTGGATCACTTATCCCTGCAAGTCTCGGGGTAAAGCTGGGAGATGAAAGTACTTGATCGGATTAGAGGCTCTGAGGAGTCAGCTGGGCTGAGAGGGACAGGCAGCTGCGGGAGGCAGGCACGGCATCCCGATGGAAAAACCCCTTTCTCTGCATCGCCCGTGCCCTGACAGCTCTGCCTGCCAGGTCTGGGGCTGGCGGGCAGCTCAGCACAGTGCCGGCTTTGTGTGGCCAGCCAGAGGACACAGCACATCTGCTCTGCCTCCCTTCTTGCCGAGTCACTCTCTCGTGCTTGAGGATGCCCTGGGGCTCTCCAAGTTGTTATTTTAGCAGGACGCCTCTGCTGCACAGGCTCCAGTTTGCTGGGTGTACTGCAAATACATCTTGCCTGTGTCTGCACTTCATTTTCAGGGAAAGCCTGGAAAAACTGGCCCAGGGTGCCCAGGGCAGCTGTGGCTGCCCCTGGATCCCTGGCAGTGTCCAAGGCCGGGTTGGACATTGGGGCTGGGAGCAGCCTGGGACAGTGGGAGGTGTCCCTGCCGTGGCAGGGGTGGGATGGGATGATCTTTAAGGTCCAAACCATTTGGGGATTCTATGATTTCTGTGATTTCTTGTTCCCTGGTGGGACAGAGTGGGCTCTGGAGGTTTTCCCGGGAAAGGAGTGACAATAACCTCACTTCTCTCCTTTCACAGACCTTTCTGTCAATGCCTGAGGGGCTCAGGCTTGGGCTGAGGGGTTTTGTTGCTTGGTGGGTGCTTTGTTCTGGACAGCTTAGCTGGGGAGGTGAAACCAAAGTTGCTTAATCCTCTGGGAGTGCTGCAGAGCCTGAGCACTGCCTGCAGCCCTCAAGACTGGGCTGTGCTGGCTCTAGGTGGGATCAGCCCTCTGCAGGAGGGGACAGTGGCTCTGTGTGTGCAGGGCTGTGTCCTCTGCTGTCCTCAGCTCTGGGGTGTGATCACACCAGTCCCCATCCCTGCAAAAGCAGCCCCAGGCTGGCTGCTGAGCCCGCCACCCTGTGATAGTTCGTGGTGTGATGTCCCGGCTGACAGAGGGTCTATGCCATGATTGATAACAATTCCAATTTATTTATCTCTTAACAGCTGCCCCTTCCTTGCCAGTCACCTGACCCTGGCCATCCCCATCATCGCCGCCATCCTCTTCTTCTTTGTCATCAGCTGCCTCCTCCAGACAAGCTTCAGAGACCCGGGAATCCTGCCCAGAGCCACCCCCAGCGAGGCTGCAGACCTGGAGAAGAGAATTGGTGAGAGCTCTGATCCCTCTCCTGTGTTTGCTCTGTGTGTGCTCTGCACCCTTCAGGCTCTGTGAGGTCCCTTTTTTGGGTCTTGGCTTGGTTTGTCCAGGGGGGGAGAACAATCCAGAGTATCAGATTGTGAGGCTGGACAGTGTTTTCCAGTCGTGATGAGAGGTGCAGCAAGCTCCTCTGGCACAGCAGGCAGTGCCTCAGAGGGGATCTGCAGAGCAGCTCAGGTGATTTTTGTTCAGTCCCAGCTTTCCCAGGCAGCAGGGTTGAAGGATAATTAATGCTTTTTGACACTGTGATTTGCCATTGAGCCTGCTGTGCTGCAAGGTGTTCTTTAGAGCAGGGTAATGTTTGTCCTCTTCTGAAAGCTGCTCTGTCACGCTGCTGTGAGGACAGCCAAGGAGGTGTTTGCATCCAGGAGCTGTGGACCTCGTTGATGTGACAGGTTGGAACAAGTGCTTTAGCAAAGCTGATGTGAGACAGCTTGAATCTGTCCCGCTGAAGGCAGATGCAAGGCAGTAATTTTACATCTAACTTTAAAAATGGTTTTTAAATATCCCCAGAGTGGTGATCCGTGTTTCTATTTATAAGGGCCTAAAGCAGTAATCTGGCTGCAGATGCTGCCTGATGTGCCAGCTGTTACTGCTAATATAATCCACTTATTATCCTCTTAACATGCACACTGTTGCATCACCAGTTCCAAAGAATTCCTCACAGCTGGAAAGGTGCTTTTTTGGGAGTGACTAAAAGGAATAACCCCCAAAACTGCAAACAGCATACCGGGGGTTTCCAGCTATTGCTGTGTACAGGAACAGTCTCCAGCCCCCAGGCAGTAATGGAGTGCCAGCACACAGAGCTGTAACTTGCAGTGCCCCTAAAAACCCTCAGTTTAAACCTGGAGGAGGAGGAATCCTCCTGTGCTGTGAACACAAACATGTCAAATTCCAAGGAATCTGCTGGAGCACTTGGGACCTGCTGCTGTCCTTCCCCACAGTGATGGAGGTGAGCCCCTGCAGGGCAGGAGTGCTGCAGCTGTGGGGTGCTGGCAGTGTCAGGGGACCCCAGAGCCACAGCCAGGCTGGACAGTTGTGACCTGCTGGACACACAGACGAGCTGCTGTTCCCAGGCTGCTGCTTAACTCTCACTGTTTGTAAATTCCTTGACATCCCCACAGCGCTGGACACTTACTGCTTCCTCTTGGCACCCCAGCAGCATTGCCACTGAGCACAGGCAGCCCATAAATAACGTGAGGAGCTGGCTGCAGCTCCTGGCTGCCCACCCTGCAGCAAATCCTGTCTTGTGTTCTGTTAAAGCCACGAGAGCCTGTGCCAAGCCCTCCCGCTGCTGGGAGGCAGCTGGGGGTGGCACAGGGGTGGCACAGGGGTGTGAGTGTCCCTCCTTGTCCCTGCAGACAGCATGGGCAGCTCCACATACCGTCCCCCTGCCCGCACCATGGAGGTGGTGATCAACAAGTACGTGGTGAAGCTCAAGTACTGCTACACCTGCAAGATGTTCCGGCCGCCGCGCACCTCGCACTGCAGCGTCTGCGACAACTGCGTGGGTGAGCAGGGCTGGGCTGCCCACAGCTGCCCAGGAGCAGGATATCCTCAGCTAGGAGGGACCCACAGGGGCCTTGATCCGGCTCCTGCACAGACAGTGCCACCCTGGGCATCCCTGGCAGCGCTGTCCAGGTGATCCTGGGGCTCTGGCAGTGCCCAGCACCCTCTGGGGGAAGAACCTTCTCCCAATATCCAGCCTGACCCCACCCTGACACAGCTCCAGCCGTTCCCTCTGCTCCTGTCACTGGTGCTGTCACTTGTGTTCCTGCACAGATTGCTTTTGGCTTCTCCTGAGGGGTTATAAAACAAGATACTGCATGGTCTGTCTCCTTTAAATTGAAAGCAGTGCTAGTGCAGTGGCTCAGGGCAAGGGGCTGCACATCCAAGACTCTACAGCTCTGTTTTCCCTGGTTTTTGGGAGGAGGGTTCTGTAAAATGCAGTGCAGGCCTCCACAAACACAAGGTTTGCTGCAGGCCCCTTGCTGTGTGTGGCTGTCCCAGGCTGGTACAGACACCAGAGAAGCTCTTGTGCCTCAGGGCACAGGGGGGAGATTGGAGCTCCTCATTCTGGGGGCTGGGCAGAGTCTGCTCCGTGTGGGGTGTCAGGGGGGGGATCCCTCCTCACCTCGAGCCTTTGTTGCAGAGAGATTCGATCACCACTGCCCCTGGGTGGGCAACTGCGTGGGCAAGCGCAACTACCGCTACTTCTACGCCTTCATCCTGTCCCTGTCCTTCCTCACCGCCTTCATCTTCGCCTGCGTGGTCACCCACCTCACCCTGCGTGAGTGCCAGCTCCCCCCACGGCTCTGGGGAGGGGGGATCTGCGGGGGTTACCCCAGGTGAGGGGTACAGGGCCCCAGGTATGAGGCAGGCAGGGATCCACCTGCACCTCACTGCTCTGGGAGCTGGGATTTGCTTCCCCAGAGCAGTGGGCTGGTGACTGTCCCAGCAGCCACACATCTGGAGCTGTGTCCATGCCCTGACGTTCCTGTGGCATTCCAGGCTGCAGATGTTCCTCAGGCAGGCAGATCCACAGGGCCCACGGGGGTGGGGTTGTGCTGGAGGGGCAGGGCTGCCTGCTGGGCTGCCAATCCTTGTTCTGTTTTGCTTTGCAGGCTCGCAGAGGGATGGGTTCCTGGCCACCCTGAAGACAACCCCTGCCAGATATCCTTCTGCTGCTCAGGGTGCCCAGCACCACTGATCACTGACAGAGAGGGGCCAGGAGCTCTCTGCAGGCCACCCTGGTGTCCTTTCCCCACATTAATTTAGCCCCCTGGCTACCGGGGACTAAGGCTGGGTGACAGAGTTGTTTCCCAGTTTGCAAGTTCAGGTGGAAAGGGAAGAGCTGGGGCAGGCTGTGCCTTGATGGATCCCTGCAAACCAGCTCAGGGAATGGGAATGGAATGGGAATGGAATGGGAATGGAATGGGAAGCTTGCCCAAACCTCCCCAAGCAGTCCTCTGCCTCTCCTTGTGGGATGGTTTTGTTGCTTGAGACTTCCTTGACTTTTGTTTCACTGTGCTGGAGCTGGTGATTTGTTTTTTCTCAGTCTGGTCTATTTTGGGCCTCTCAGGTTTTCACACTTATTTAGTCGCCTCCAACCTGACGACAAATGAAGATGTAAGTACCTGGATGCTTGCCCTGCTGCCAGGCTGCCCACAACCCATCCTGAGCAGGATTTCAGGGAATTCTTGGCTGCCTCAGTGCAGTGTTTCACTGCCTGTGATAACCCAGAGCAGAGCAAACAGCCTGTGCCCACGGCTGCACTTTCAGGTGGCTGAGTTAGAACCACCACGTGTGTGTTTTTTCCAATCTGTTTGTGGCCTTGCTTAAAATTAGGAGTTGTGAGATTAAAAAAGGAAAGGCTGGCCCAGAGGAGTATTTGGGTGTGAGCTTGGTGATCTGAATTCAGCATCCCATGTAACCACAGGTTTCCTCTGAGACCCTTTGTGTCTGGCAGTTCCTCATCTCTAATTAGACAACGATGTACAGACATCTGATGAGTTTCACCTTCAAATCTGGGGTGTGCACAGACTCCAAGGACCAAATGAGTGCCCTGAGTGGGGCAGATTGTGTGGAAAAGCAGGATCTGTCTGATCCTAGGAATCAAAATTCACCCTTCTGGCCAGAAGTACCTGTAGTCCCTGCTGGGAGCTTCCAGCACTGCAGAAGGTGTGTTTGAATCCCTTTTGGTTTTGCTTTTTCCCCTTTCCCCTCCACCTTACACCCAGAGGTGTGGCAGAGCTGCTCAGGGCTGTGTGGGTGAAGCTCACAGTTTGTGCCCCAGCCCTTCTGCTGCAGCTGGGGAGAGGAAGTGGAACAGGAGGAGGAAATGTGCTGTGAATGTGCGGGTGATGGTTGGGTGCAGCCTGGGGCAGGTGTGGCAGCTGCCCACCCCAGGGCCACCCCGGTTTCGGAGCAGCTGCTGGGTGGGGGCAGAGGAGCCTCTGGCTGGGAATCCCCTCGCTGTTTGTTCAGCCTGAGGCACCACGAGCTGGAGCCCTGCTGGATGGAGAGCACCGGGGGAGCAGGAGGAGGGGCTGGTGTGGCAGATGGTGGCAGTGGTGACAGTGGCAGTGCAGGGAGCTCTCCAGCTGCAGGGCTGAACCTCGGCAGGGGCAGCCCGTGGCTGTTTGTGCCTGCAGATGTCCTCCCTCTGCTGTGGGACAAACCTGCCACCCCCACAAGGATCCACTGTGGTGTCCCTGTCTGCTCTCACATCCTTCCCACACTGATCTGTGTCCATCCCTTTCAGATCAAAGGGTCCTGGTCAAACAAGAGGGGCTCGGAGTTTGCCAACCCCTACAGCCATAAAAGCATCCTCACAAACTGCTGTGCAGTGCTGTGTGGGCCATTCCACCCCAGGTAAGAGCCTGTGGCCTGCAGGCACTGGGAATTGCATCCTGCTGTGGGAGGGGGGCCTCGGGAAGGACAGGCCTGTCACAGTCTGTGCATGAGCACATGGCTCTGGTGGGGAGGAGGAAAACTCCCCCCTGTGCAGAGGAGATGGGTGAGCAGGGCATGGGCCGTGCTGGAGCTGGGTGAATTTGGGTCAGTTGTGGTTGTTTCGTGGAACTTGGAGGTCAGACAAACCCTGAGCTGGGTAAGGGGAGGAGCAGCACCAAAGGGCTTGGCAGCAGATGCTCCAGTCCAGTCCCCTTGGCAGGGGCTGGCATCAGGTGATCCCTAAGGTCCCTTTCACCCCAGAGCATTCCATGACTGTGGCTCTTGGCACGTGTTTGCTCCTGTGCTCTGAGGTGTGAGCCCCTGGTGAGCAGCCAGGGGAGGTCCCCACCAGTGCAGGACGGGGCCTTGGCAGCACTGGGAGCCCCAGGAGTGCCCAGGGCCCCCTCCAAGGGCTCCTCCCAGTCTGGGAGTGTCCCTGAGCACAGCACAGCTGCAGCCTCTCACAAGATGGTGCAGCTGGGCAGGGGCAGGCCCTGCTCTGCTCCTCCCTGGCACCTGCTTGGAGCTCCCAGCCTGTCCTGGGGATCCCTGGAGGAGCCACTCTGGAGTGAGCTGCAAACTGTGGTTTATATTTTATATCAGGCCCTGCTCTCTGAAGGGTCCCCAGGATTTTTGGTGGGTTCAGAGGTGCCAAAATCCAGTGCTGCCATTGAGAGCTGGTCAATCTATGCATTCAGGGAGCCAGGCTGGGAGGTGTGGGGAGGAGAACAGCATTTTGCTCCAGTTTGTTCCTCTTCCACCTTGGTTTCATGTTGTGGAGCCCTTTGGCCAGTTCCCCTTTGGGTTGGTGATGGCCCAGAGCTCCCTGTGGCTTGTGAGATGGGGTCTGTGGCTCATGGGATGGGTCTGTGGCTCATGGGATGGGGTCTGTGGCTCATGGGATGGGGTCTGTGGCTCATGGGATGGGGTCTGTGGCTCATGGGATGGGGTCTGTGGCTCATGGGATGGGGTCTGTGGCTCATGGGATGGGGTCTGTGGCTCATGGGATGGGGTCTGTGGCTCACGGCATGGGGTCTGTGGCTCATGGGATGGGGTCTGTGGCTCATGGGATGGGCAGGAGCCCTGTGCTGCAGCATCCTGCCTGTGCTGTGCTCAGCAGCTCCTGGGAGAGGAGCCTTCCCTGTGGCCTCTGAGCTGCCAGCTTCAGTCTTGGTTCCCTGAACTCCTCTTCCCCTGCTGTTTTCCAGTTTGATAGACAGAAGAGGATTTATCCAGCCAGATACCGGGACCCCGCCCAGTCCCAAGAGTGAAATCCCTTCCTTTGGAGCCAAATCTGACACCAGCATGGTAGGAGGCATTCCCTAGCAGTGCTGTGATGTTCCCAGTGCCTGCTGTGCCTGCACCTTGCTCCAGCCAGTTCCTTCCCCTGTCACAGCCTGGCCTCAGGCGGGACAGCCCCGGCACCCAGAGCTGCCAAAGACTCGAGCCATGCGTTGCCTTCCTTTTTTACATTTATTTATTACTTTTTTGTTTATTTGTTTCACTGTGATGTGGCCTGTCAGGGGTTTTGCCTGACAGAGCCTGACAGCCTGTGGGACCCTCGGATTCGTGCTGGGAACAGGGGAGTCCCTGGGGGTCCCTGAGCTCCAGGGCATTGCTGTGATTCCTGCTGGGAATGAGGTGGGCCAAGGGTGGGAGTGGGCACTGAGAAGTGATTCCCTCTGGGGGCTGGGGGTGTTGTCTCCCTGGTGTCCCTGTTACCCCCATGAGCACACCCTGCTCCCCTGGGCCCACCTGGGAGGAGCTGGAGCAGCTTCCCCTCTCCAGGAGCTGCTGTGCCTCGCTCAGCTGGGAGGGCTCTGGCTCCCTGCAGACCTGGGGGCAGCTGAGGCTGTCCTGGCTGGTCCCTGCTGGCCCTGTGCCCTCCCTGGGGCTGTGTCTTGGCCCTGCCACTTGGTCACACACGTTCTGCAGCAAGGACACGAGGCAGGGCCCCTCCTCTCATGGGGAAGAGGAAACACTCTGTGCTCTGTGACCCTCGTGAGATGCAGGTCACAAGGGGTCAGGTTTGGGACCTGGAGCTTCCCTGGATTGTGTCCTGTCTTGGGAGACCAAAAGGCAGCAGGAAAGCTTGTGAATTCCTGAGGGTCACAGCTTCCCAGGTGGAGTTCCAGAGGAAGCAGTGAGGGGGTGCTGGTCTCTGATAAGCTCGTGATGTGCTCTTGGTTTGGGTTTCTGAGCAGCAGAGTGTCCCCAGGGCTGTCCCCAGTGCCCTGGGAGCCATTCCAGGGCCCATCCATGAGCACCACTCTGCACCCAGGCAGCCCAGCTGTGTCCCTGGGTGAACGGAGAGTCACAAACCTTGTAGCAATACTTGAATCGTGTTACTAAAAGCTGCTGGATATTTTTGCACAATTTGTAGGACTTTTTTTCTACGTAGAACGTTCTCTGTCCCGTGCAGGGAGCGTTGTGCACGTTGGCACCAGGGCAGAGGCTCACAGTGCCGAGCTGCCTGTCAGGTTTCCTTGGATCAGGCAGACCAGTCTCAACCCTGGGCAGGGGCAGCACATTTTGGGGGGCAGCCCAGCCCCCCTGAGCTCACCAGCTTTGTACTCTGCAAGTGCCTGTGCCAGGGGGGTGGCAGAGGAGCAGTGAGGAGGGGGTTACCAGGGGCCAGACTCCTTCCTGTTTTTATTTAAACCAGTTTCCTTTGTTACTCAATAAAGTTCTATTTTTAAAGAGTTAACTGCTTGGATGGTTATTTTCCTCCTTGAAGACAGAAGAGGGCAGGTGTGTCCTGGTGTTTGGCATCTCTCAGGTGCCAGCTGGACTCAGTCAGGCTCAGGCCTCACCTGGAAACTCCTGGAATCTCCTGCCAGGAGGGATGAGCAGCAGCTGACTGGCTCTTGCTGGAGTGAAGGGAATTTGCTGTCCCACGTTTCCAGGCTGGGCAGGGGCTCGTGCCCTCCCCACTGTTGTCACCTCAGTGTCCTTTCCCCAGCTGGGTCTGTGCCCCTCTCTGTTCCAGCCCCATGGCAGGTGTGAGGTGCTTAACCTCTGGTGTCTCCCCCAGGAGGATGCCTGCCAGGACTTTGCCATTTCCTGCACAGCCTGATGGGACTTGCCCCTCCTCGGATGTTTGCCCTGATTTCTGAGGGCTGGCTGGTAAGAAAGTGCTTCCTTCTCTCACCCACTCGAGCCACCCACCTCATCTCACTGCATGAGCTCTGGCCTGGAGCACATCACCCTCCAGCTGTGCTGACATCCACGTGCCCCATCCATCCCACCAGGATCCCTCCAGAATTCTGCTTCCTTCCCTCCAGGATCCCTCCAGGATCCCACCAGCCTGGGGGCAGCCATGCCAGGGTACTGAGGGTGAGGGGTCACCTGCAGGCTTTGCCAGAAGAGGATGGGTTTGGTTCCCCTGGCTTTGTGCTGGGGCTGGGCACGGGCTGGAGCCCCCTGCTCTGCATGGGGGACACGTGTGGGACCCAGGGACCCTGTGGGACACCCGAGGGACACTGGGATGCTGTGGGACATGTGTGGGACATGTGTGGCCAGGGCTGGCTGCAGCTGGAGCAGAGCCTGCAGTGGCTGTGAGGAGCCCTGGCCGAGGAGGGGTTCGGTGTTTGGAGGGAGCTGTGCCCCCTGTGTCCCCATCCCTGACCCCTTCTGTGGCTTAGGTGATCCCTCTGGCCCCTCTGCCCGTTTTCCTCTCTGCAGCACCCAGTTCCAGCCCCTGGGGCAAGGTAAGTCCCTTCAGGGCACCTTGGGGTGTCCTGTGTCACCTGTGGGTCCTGAGCTGCCCCTCTGTCCCCCCTGCAGCACCCCCTGAGCCTCGGGGCAGGTTCAGAGCCCCTTCCTCTCTCTGTCCCGTTGCTCCCCCCTGCCAGTGAGCCCGGATGCTCGGCGCTGTCCCTCTGTCCCTCTGCTCCCGGCTCTAACGCTCTTTCTCTTCCTCCCCTCTCCTCTTCCTCGCCGCGGGCGGATCCAGCGCCACGGTCCCAGCTCCTGTGCCTCTCGTGGGCTCCCACGGGGGCCGAGCCCTCAGCCACGACCACCTCGAGTGCCTCCGCTCGCCAGGGCTGCGCCTCCTCCCTCGCCCGGAGCGGGGCGAAGCGGCCGCGGCTCGGGAAAGCTTTTCCAGCTCCGGGAGCTCGGAGCTCAAAGCCATACAGCCCCAGCAAGGAGCAGAACCCGGAGCTCCTGCTGCCTCCCGAGAGCCGCTGGGGCTCTCAGTGCCGGAGCGTCCCCGCCGCAGATGCTGGGATGGTGCCATCGGCGTCCCAACGGGATTTTGGAAGGAGCAGAGCATTCACAGCCAAGCCAGGGGCACCAGCCCCCCCCAAAGCCGTGTCCGTGTGCCAGATGGGAATTCGTACCCGGTCAGTTTATCCCTGCAGCCCCCCGGGGCAGCCCCACCCCAGCTCGGCTCTGCTTTTGGGGAAGGGGCTCCCCTGGGCTGAGGGCCGGGTGGGGCAGCCCGGACTGCCCCAGCCCTGCAGGAGTCACCATCAGGTTATGCCTTTTACTTTTGTAAGAAAATGAAAGTTTCTCCTATTTACTGTACTCTGTGTCTGGCTCTGCTCCGCTGGTGCCGAGGAGCTGCTCCTGCCTGGGCAGGCCCGAGCAGGGAGCCGAGGGAGCCACCGAGGGCTGGCACCTCTTTGCCATCAGCCGTGGGGAGCCAGGAGCTTCCCAAACCGGGCTGTGGCACAGTTTGGGGCCAGTCTCAGCCATCCAGGACTCTGCACCCTCCTGTGCAGGGGGAAGGGCCAAGCCAGGCTGGGAAGGAGCAATGGGCAGTGCCCGCAGGACCCGGGGCACTGTGAGCACCCCTTGGAAAAATGCGTTGTCCGCTGATGTTTTGGGATCTGGCAGCGTCCCCACAGCCAGGGGGAGCAGCAGGGCTGGGCAGGGTGGCTAGACGGGCTCTGAGCACCCCTCCAGCGCCGCTGGGAACAGCCACGGGCATCCTGTGCCTCCTGCCAGCGCCCAGCCCACGCCTGCCCTCGGCTCCCGGGCTGGAGATGTGCTCCGGCCTGGGCAGCGTCCCCTGGGCTGGGGACTGCAGACCCCGAGCCCAAATCCTGGCTTTGCTGCTCGAAGGAGTGTGAGCTCTCATTAACCCACCCAGGGACACCTGCCTGTGGTTTTCCAAGGGAGGGAGGTGGATTTTGGCTGGCTGGGTGCGTGGGCGTGACCCCTTGGCCCCAATCCCCCCGTGGGGGGCGGGTTTTGTGCCCGATGGAGGTTCTGGAGGGTCTCTGTGGGCCTGCCTTGTGTGCCGGGCAGGGGGTGGAAGGCAGGCCGTGGTCTCCTGCACTCCCGTTCCTTTGGGAAGCGCCTTTTCCCGAATCCCACGGACCCTGCTCCCACGGGATCAGCTCACCTGGGGTAGGAGCTCCAGCTGCTGCGCAGGGGTCCACGGAGGGGCTGTGGGAGGCTGGTGGGGCTGGGCACCCTCACGCTGCTGCCACGAGAGCCCCTCGATGGCACCGGGCACCCCAAACCCCAGCGCGCGTCAGGGGCTTGGCCGGGAAGGGGAGAACGGCCCCTGAGTCCCTTTCCAGGGTGGAGAGGGGGTGATGTGAAGGCTGGGGGTGTTTTCTTGGGCTTGAAGTGGTTGGGAAAAGCATCTTCACGTCTTTCCTGGGTCCTCCAACCCAGCAGGGTCCGCTGGGGCGGCGCGGGAGCTGAGCGAGGCACGGGGGGATCCCGGGGCGCTCCCGGCCCGGTGTTGGCAGGGAGGAACAAAGCAGCGAGTCAGGCTCATTGAGAGAATCACAACTCTCCTTTTGGCCTTGGCCCGGAGCCGCCGGCCCCACCCTGCCCGTCCCGCACGCTCCCGCACGGAGATAAGGCCGGGATGGGGAGCGCCAGCGCCCGGCGTGTGGCGACAAGCTCGGAGTGAAACTCAGCGCAAGGCGCAGCTCAGATCCCTATCGGGCCCTGCGCTGCCACCGCGGCCCACGGCCAGCCCGGAGCAGCCTAAAACGCGCCCAAAGAGAGCGCTAAAACCCCTCATGCTCAGCCTGAGAGCTGCGAAACGCCCCCGGCGGGAGGGTGGGGTGGGGAGGGCAGCTCCAGCTGCTGGTGTTAGGACGGGGTCTCCCCTCGCTCCCCCCCACCTCGGGGTGTTTGGGGGGTCCAGGTGGTCCAACCGTGCGGCGGCTCAAAGGCGAGGCCTGACTGTGCCCCGTTTTTGGGGACGGTCCCTCCCGCGGCGCCGGGGAGAGGTGCGGAGCCTCTGCCTCGCTCTCCCCACCTGTGGGAATAAATACCTGCCCGTCGAGCCCTCGCAATTACTGCCGAGTTAATCACTATATTAAAACCGACAGTGATATGACTTTTTCAGCGGGGGAGGAACCCGTTTTTACGAGCGGCCACACCCCGTGGCCCATTTCCCCGGGTGCGGGGGGAGAGCCGGGCGCTGCCCGGTGTCCCGGTCCCCCCGCACGGCAGCGGGATGGGCGCTCGCTGGGTGCCGGGGTGGGCGTCGGCTCTGGGGAGAGCCCCGGGGCACCCAGGGGTGCCGCACCCACGGGGAGGGCAGGGCGTTGGCCGCCCCTCGGCCCCTCCCCAGCGCCCGCCGCCCGCGGGCAGTGATTCACCGCGATTTGCCTTTTAAGGCCGCGCTCGTCGGGGAGGAAGCACAGGAGGAGGAGGAGGAGGAGGAGGACACTCCTTGGACCTGGCTGGCTCCTCCTGCTCTCGCTCGAGGCTCCGACGCCCAGCCAAAAGCGAATCCCGGCGGCCGCGCTCGGCAGAGGCTCCGACGGCTCCCGGCCCCGCTGCTCGCCCAAGCGTCCGCCCCGCGCCGCGTCCCAGCCATGGCAAGAAACCACCAAGTGCAGAAGGCCAAGCTGGCCGAGCAGGCTGAGCGCTACGAGGACATGGCAGACTTCATGAAGGCCGTGGTGGAGCACGGGGACGAGCTGTCCAACGAGGAGCGCAACCTCCTCTCGGTGGCCTACAAGAACGTGGTGGGCTGCCAGCGCTCGGCCTGGAGGGTGATCTCCAGCATCGAGCACAAAACCGAGGAGGGCGACGACAAAGCACAGGTGGTGAACGAGTACCGGGAGAAGGTGGAGCAGGAGCTGAACGCCGTCTGCAACAACGTGCTGGGCTTGCTGGACAAGTATCTCATCAAGAAGGACAGCGACACCGAGAGCAAGGTCTTCTACCTGAAGATGAAGGGTGACTACTTCCGATACCTGGCTGAGGTGGCCAGCGGGGACGACCGCCTGTCGACGATAGAGAAGGCCCAGGAGGCGTACCAAGAGGCCATGGACATCAGCAAAAAGGAGATGCAGCCCACGAACCCCATCCGCCTGGGGCTGGCCCTCAACTTCTCCGTGTTCCACTACGAGATCGCCAACGCCCCCGAGCAGGCCATCTCCCTGGCCAAGACCACCTTCGACGAGGCCATGGGCGACCTGCACACGCTCAGCGAAGACTCCTACAAGGACAGCACCCTCATCATGCAGCTGCTCAGGGACAACCTCACGCTATGGACAGCCGAGTGCGCCGGCGAAGACGGCGGCGAGGCTGGAGAAGAGCCCAAGAACTGAGCATCCCCTGCCGGGCCACACCTGCCCCCGCTCCAGACCCTTCGGCATCTCTTCGTGGTTTTGTCTTTTTTTTTTTTTTGGTTGTTTCTTATTTTTTTTCCTTTTTTTTTTTTTTGGTTGTTTCTTATTTTTTTTCCTTTTTTTTTTTTTTGGTTGTTTCTTATTTTTTTTCCTTTTTTTTTTTTTTGGTTGGTTTTGGGGGGGAGGAGTCTCAGCTTCCCCCCAGTCTGGATACTGGGAGTGCGGGTGGTTCTGGCAGGGCCCTTCCCTCCCTCTCCCCCATCCTCTGCTCTGGGGAGGGGGAAAAGAGGGAGAGGGGGTGCCTCTGTCCAGGAGAGCTGCCAGCCCCCAGCTATTTAACATTTTTTTTTGTGGGGGGTGTCCGGTCTGGCTTGTGCCAGCTCCAACCCCCCTGTCCCGGAGGGCTGGAGCAGCGACAGGAGGAGGTGAGGGGCTGGGCCGGGGTGAGGGGGGTCCGGGCAGCCCCCCCTTTCTGGGAGGGGGTCTCATGTTGCCAAAGCCTCTAAGCATCTCCAATAAACCTTCTCCTGCACCTCTGCTCTCGTCTGCCTCGTCTCTCCCTGTGCACATGTCCGGGCAGCTCCGGGCTCCTGCCGTGCCTCCCTCCCCTCCCGTCCTGGGGGTGGGGGCAGCCGGGTCCCCCCCGGCTGCTCTCGGTGCCCCCAGCCCCACAGAAGGGTCTTGGGGTGAAGGGCAGCCCGTGGAAGGGCTCAGGGATCTGTGCATCCGTGGGATGAGGGTTTTGGCAGCCCCACGCAGGGCTGGCTGCTCCATGAGGTGCTTGAAAGCCCCCAGTCCCTGACCCCCCATCCTCCATATAAACCCAGAGTTCCCCAAAAACTGCCCCTGTGGGTCCCCAGGTCCTCCCCCACGGCTCCTCCAATTCCGAGGAGGAAAATCCACAAAAGCTTCGTCGGCAGCGACACCGGGCCAGCCCTGGGCTGTCGGTGGGGTGGGGACATCCCTCCCAAAGTCCGGACGCGCTGGGACAGGTGAAAGCTCAGCACTTCTGGCCCTGGCACGGGGCCACGGCGAAGGGCGCAGCTCCCTCCCCTTCCCCCCGACCAGCGCGTTTCAACATGAAAAATAATTACAATAAAATACAGTCACAGCCCCCCGGGCTATGAGCTCAGCAGAGCCAGCAGGGCTGGGCAGGAGCCGGCCTTTGATGGGAAGCACGGGAGGAAATGCGCCGTGACTCAGGACCAGGACAGGGGGGACCCGCCAGTCCTGAGCCCACGGAGCGCCAGGAACCCCCGGGCTTTGGGGAAAACGAGGCACGAGCAGGTACGTGACCCCTTGGTGCAGGAATTGGGGGCACCCAGGGAGCGAGGGGCTGGCCTGGGATGTGACGAGGTTTGCCAGGGCTCTGCTGGGGGAGGTTGGGCTGCACAAACCAGAACCTGCTCACCCTGGATGGGGCACCTGGAGCAGATCCCAGCAGAGGGGATGAACCCCTGTGAGCCTCCCCAGCCCCATCACAAGATCCCCTGGTGCTGCCTGGGCCCCCTGGGGGTCCCCACAGGTGTCAGGGCTGGTCCTGGGGGGACCCCACTGAGGGACCCCAAAGCTTGGCCTCCACCTGGCCCCAGGCACTCCCAGGCTGGGAACAGCCCCAGACCTGTAATTACTCAAACCAGGGCAGTGACGGGGGAACGAGCTGAGGGCTCGTGCTGGCCCTGACCTGACGGCCCGGGGACACCCGGACTGGTTAAACTGGGGAGTGGCAGGGCTGGAACTGGGAGTGCTGGTGCCCAGCAAGGGGTGACTGAGGGAGTCTGTCCACCCCTGGGGCTGTGGGTTCTCCCTGGCTTGCCAAGAGTTAACTGATTTCAACAGCTCCTGAAATTGCAGCGTGGCTGGGCCGTGTAGGAGGATGGAGGATGGCTTCCAGCCGGTCCGGCAGCTTTTCCAGGCTGGGAAGGAGGGGAGGCCCTGGATCCCCAGGACACTCCTGTGCTGCTGGGGAGCTCTCTGGGGTCCTTCTGTCCCCTGGGTGGGACCCGGATGGAAAGACCAGGGAGACATTCTGGTGGCTGTGGAACGCTCTCGGCATCCCTGAGGGGGCATCCAGAAAAACTCCCCAACAGAGGAGTTTTAGTGTTGTAAACCCCATTAGAGCAGAGGGCCAAGGAGTGTCCCCCACCTCACAGTCACTCCCCCAGTAGAGTCCTGGCACAGCCCCTACCTAGGGGCTGGCAGCCATGGGGAAAAGGCCACCAAAACAGGACTCTGAGGATGAGCAGGGATGTTCTGCTGCCTGCAAAAGGCTCTGCCCATGCTGAGAGGGAGCTTCAGGACCCAGAGCCTGGCCTGGCCTCATCACCAGCTCTTCCAGCCTCCCCCCAGGGCTCTGTGCCCAGGGCTGGGGCTGGTCGGCTCCTGGATGAGGCACCACCAGTCTGGGCACCCAGACATGGGGTGTCCATGGCCCCCGGCTCGGGGCAGCCTCCTGCCAGGCTGGCACCTGCGCCTGCTCTGGGGGCTTTGACGTTTTTGAAGAGGTTTTTTTATCCCCATTAGAAAGCAGCACTTGATGGGGATTTGAGCAGGATTTCCGTGATGGAGCCGGAAACTGGGGCTGGAACCCGGGAGGGGACCCAGGAAAGCTCAGTTCCGTGGCTGTGATTGATGCTCAAATCCCTCTGTCCCCAAAATCCCACCCTGCCGGGTTCAGTCTCACGGTCAGGTGGGCTCAGCAGGTAGGACCAGCTCGGCAGCAAAGCCAGGACCCTCCCAGGGATGTTCCTCCTCCGGGTGAGTCACCCTGGCCCCGATTGCAAAAGGCAGCCACAGAGCCAAAGTGTCCCCTCCCAGCCTGGGGACGTGTGATGCAGGAGCAGGCTGGGGTTTCACCCCTGCCTTTCACACCAGGGGCTCCAGCCCTCCTCATGTCCTGCCGAGGTCACCCCGAGCAGAGCAGAACTGTCCCCCCTGGGCTGAGGGTGCAGCCCCTGGATCATCTGTAAGAAACTCCCGGGTGCAAAACCGCTGCAGTTCTGGGGCTGAAGCTCCCTGAGACCTCAGCATTTCTTGGCTTGAACCCAGCAGAGGATCTGAGCTGAGCTGAGAGGGTTCCATCCCAAGGCTGAGGCTGCAGATATCCAGGGCATTCCAATAAAAAAGCCAAAAAGCCACAAAAGCTTTGATGCCTCTTGCGTAACTCAGCCTGACCTGACCATACCCTTTTAAGCCACCGAATCTCTCAAAGCCATGAAAAAGCCATTATAAAATTAATATTTTTTTGATCCTGTCTCTCACCCCTTCACAGCAACTACAGAGCTCCAAAACGACCAGGACCAGGCCACGAGCCACAGGGTGAGGATGGAATTCCAGCTCAGTTATGGTTACATTTGAAATAAGAAGAGGCCAGGAGAGGAGCTCCTTTCTGTATGGCCTTTCTTAGGAAATCAGCTCTGGGCCCGAGGGGTCGCACACACCCCCACTGCTCCCTTGGGACACAGAGGAGGAGGAGGAGGAGCGCAGCAGCTTTGCCCAGAGACACAGCTGGGGCTCCCATCCTTGTGGGAGTCCCCAGGAAGACGCTGGCTCGAAGTCCAGGGGTGTCACTCTGGTCCAGTCCCATTCAGGTTATGGTGACAACATTCTAAATCGAAGAATGTCATGGGGGGACTGCTCTACCTTTTCTCAGGTGTGGTGTGTTGTTGGTTCCTTGAGATGTCCTCGTTGTTTTCGGGGCATTTTGCTGCAGTTTTCCTCTTGTGCCCTTCATTTGCATATTCCATTTATTCCCTGCCTCCCGGTGCCATTCTGGGGAGCAGTGGCAGTTTCACCCCACGGAATGGAAAGGTAAAAGAGGAATTACAGCTTGGGGTTTTAAACACTGGGGGTAGGGGATAACAGGGCTGATAAACTGGGGATGTCAAATGATGGAAACATGGGGTTTTACAGCCTTTTGGGTTATTGGGGTTGGAACATACTGGGATGATAAAACACTTCACAGAAATTGTGAACTTTAACTTCTACCATTAGAACAATTAACATCAACATGAGAAAGTTTTGAGATTTTATTCATAACAGTCTCCCCTCTCTATTTCTTTGATCAGGCTGTAGCCTGCATCAACCTTTCTGTGAGCTTACATTTCTGGGCATGTTACCATTTATTGCTTTTTGCATCAGTATTTTCACCTAGCAGCAGAGGGGTTCTGAACAGTTCTCTGTGGAGGTAGTTAGGTCACTGAGAGGCTCAGTTGGCTATCTCAGGCTTTTGGTAATACAATTTCTTCCACTTTTGAAAACTATTATAAACTTCTTCGGCATTCTGGTGCTGTGACTCTCTGTTTTTTTTGCTCTTGGCTTTCTATTACAACTTTGGAGGATTTCTGAGTATCTAAACTGGTTTGGATTGTGGAGGTTACTGTTTGGATTAGGCAAGGAAGTAGAAAAGGTAAAAATAGCAATCCAAACAACATCTTTTTCCACCAAGTTCCTCTGAGTGACCAGAAATTGTCCCACCAGCCATTGTCTGCTAGGGGGGTCCATTCTTGATTTCCAACATATGTTATTTTTCGGTTCCCTTTGGAAATATTTTTTATGACTGAGCTCTGATCATCAATCTCCAGGCAGCACTCTGATGAATTGAGTTTTCCACATATGCCACCTTCATTGGCTAATAGATAATCTGCAGCTAACCTGATTTGGTAGATCACTGCTTTTGTTTGCGTGAGTTGATCACTGATGGGGTCTAGAGCAAGTGCTGTGTGATTGGAGACAGTTTCTAACACTGCCTGGAGTCTGATGATCAATCCAGCATAAAGATCAGAGTTCTGTATCCCCAGGATCCATCCTGAGCCCAGGTAGCTGGTCCATATGTTTGGATTATCTTTCCTGGGGTCCAAATTGTATTTTTCCAATTTTGGGCTCTGCCTGTGTTAAGAGTACTTCTTTTCTTTATGTTATTTTTTTTCAGATCATCATATACGAGCCACTGTTGAGCTTTATGACTCAGGACAGTTTCGAGGTTGTGAGGTGTGTGTACTCGGATTTTTCTCTGCAGTGTTTTTGTGCTTCCTCTAACAGTGCTGCAGTAGCTGCTATGGCTTGCAAACGTGGGCCACTCCCGTGCTATAGGATCTAGTAATTGGGACAAGTATGCCACTGGCTTTCTGGTCCCTCCCCATTCTTGAGTGAGTACCCCACAGGCTGTTCCCTTTTTGGTGTTAATAAAAAGGTCAAAGATTTTCTTAAGGTCAGGCAGGCTCAGGACTGGGGCAGTGGATAGTTTATCTTCCAATTCCTTTAACTGATCCTCATCTTCTGCAGTCTATCTCACCAGTTCAGGGTTTACTAGTTTGCTGTACAAGTGTCGGGTTCTCTGCTATT
>VZTB01012701.1:39111-43451 GCA_013397245.1 Thryothorus ludovicianus | reverse complement strand
TTCCCTGAACTTCCCTGAACTTTTCTTCCTTTTTCAGCTTGGGACTCTACAGCCCATACGTAAATTTATGTGGAATTTCACCACAAGTGCAAATTTTCACTTCACTCTGTAAGTGGAAATCTTCTTTAATTAACAATAGAAATGCTCCACACAATCTACCAAATAAGCACTTATGAAGGAAGTAATTCAGAAGAAATTTTTATGCAGTCAATGAAAATTAAGGTCAAAGTAATACAGTCAAAGCCATAGAGAGAATCTATAGCGGATCTCAATTTCATTTAAAACCTTTCAATTGTAACACTTTTGTTAGAAAACCTAGCACACATCCTGTTCCAGAGGAAAGGTTTACACCATTTTTTCTCCAGAGGAGGATGAAAGCATCTGAAACACACAGGCGACTTCAGCTGCTGGTTAACCATTCTCTGCACTTATTTTGTGTGATAGGAAAAGCCACCAGAGAGCTCCAATAAGAAGCCAAAGCTGTTGCTGGCTTTTTGGCAGTGAGTGCTGCCAGGAAACTAAGACAAAACTGTGAAGCCTAGGGAGTATGGGTAACAAAAATGTACGATAAGGCTTCATTTCTGAGCTCAGATCCCTGGGTCAGTTGCTGTGTTATTGAACATCTCATCTGAAGTGTAGGTGGTCAGCTTGTGTCATCACCTGTAATTTTGTGAAGTTTGCAGAAAATGCTGCTGCACTGACTCTTGTCAGTGCATACTGCCACATGAAGTTATAGATATCGTAAAGAGCAGGAGAATTGTATGGCCTGTATTTAAAACCACAGTGATCAGAGCAAGATCCTTATTCTGCTACGAGAAACGTGTAAACCAATTTTTTTTTTTTTAATATTGCAGCCTAGAAAAGAGAAATACAGTAAAAAATAATTTATTTCAACCTAGATAGAAACTGGAAAGGAAAATGCATAAATTGTCTGTGAGTCTTGGGAAGATATAGGTTGGGAAAGTAAAATTCTGCTTTCTGTCATATTCCTTTTGAAATAAAAAAGACATATTTTCATATGTCTTTTATTTCATGGTTATTATGATTAAGAACTTTACTGAGCAAGTAACAAAGCACTAGCAGAGATTGCCTAGAGAGGTTGTCAGGTCTCCCTCACTAGAGATATTCAAGAACCATCTGGACACAATCCTGTGCCATGTGCTCCAGGATGACCCTGCTTGAGCAGGGAGGTTGGATCAGACAACCCGCTGTGATCCCTTCCAACTTTTCTGATTCTGTGATTCTGTGATTATGACATGCCTAATATAAATAATTTCTTCTTAGCTTTAGGGTTATCTACACCTAATCCCAAACAACCTAATATTTACTCCAATACAAAAACAATCTTCTATTTTAGAGTTAGGTCAAGACCTGCATTTAACTAAGTCCCAAGTTTATATTACTCTCTGAGTCAAGGCTGAAAGTATCTAACAGCTGTGATCACTAAAGATCAGCCTCCAAGGCCATTAAAAGAACACCAGCATCAATAGAAGAAAAAACTAAAGCAGGGGGCTTCCTCTTTAATTTGGAAACATTCAGGTTTTTTGAATCAAGTTGCCTATTTTCTCTCAGACTGCCCCAGAATCTTCCCAGGAGGTGACTTTAACTGCATACATGTGTGTACACCAGGGAAAGGCAGAGAGGCAAAGGAGACCCTGAGGTGGAAACCTAATAAGTGAAAAGGTCTTACATGATCTAAGATACCAGGCCCATTTGCAAAGCCTGCTGAGCTGACTTCATTATTGACTGCCTCAGGTTATCTGGGTAGACAGTGACAGATCATTTTGTACGGAGCCAGATCAGTCTGCTTAGAAAAACAAATAAATCCAGGACTGAGACTGAGTTTAAAAAAGATTTACAAGGCTCACTGGTGCATGTGGCCCTCTCAGAGAGGATTTTGGCTGCTGGCCCTGTATGGTTACCCTGCTTCACAATTGCTGTAATATGAAAAGCGAGTGAATTATTTTCTTCTGATTGCAGGAAGTTTGGTTTTGGGTTTTTTTACTAACATCTGCACAGTAAACAGACAACAAACGGCATATAAAAAGAAGAGAAAGGAAGGATCTTTTACAAAAAGATCACATAAAAGAAAGCATAAATCTTTTGATGTCNGAAACATTATTTTTTAAAATGCAGACACTTAAAATCTGTGTAATGTATTAGAAATTAAATTTTTTTTCTTTTAATTTTAATTTTAAAAGCTTTGAATTAATCTTTAGCCATCACTTTCAGATACAAGTTAGAATTAGAAAAATACGCTGAATGAAAAGTCTAATTATGATTGTTCTCCTTTAAGCTGTGTGAGATCCAGGAAAAAATACCAAACCAAATATTAGTGATTTAACATGTAGAGTGATGAGGTAGGCTGCCCTGAATTTAATTTTCTCTTTTGGTGTTGATTTATTTTGACTGCTACTTATATGATTCATAAGCTTCAGAGAAACACACTTTACACCTAACTTCCATATAGTCCAAATCAGTAGTCAATAGAGACTTAGTAACTGTCATACTTCACTAGAATGAACAAAAATAGATGAAAAAAGTTGGAGAAAAAAATAACAAAAAGGGTGGCATTGCATATGAGAAGCAATATCCATGCTCTCTCTACCAACAATTTATGGAATTCTTGTAGATACCAGTGATATTTTATTCCCTTTTATATAAAGCCATCAGAATGGAAATCTGATTTAGAATCTAGACTATACATTTAATGATATGCAGTTCACTGAAAGACAATTTGTATACCTTAACTTGTTTGAATCAAAATTTGAGTGAATGTGTTTGATCCACGTGTATTCCTTCAAAAGATGACTTTTGATCCCCATATCAGACAGGCTTTTATAGTCCACAAATGGACAGCTATTACTGTATTCCTGAAAAACCAAGAGTAATTAAATAACTTACACGATATGGAAATAAAATTTATGCAATCTTATGTTTTTTATCCTGAACAATTCTGAATATTTAAATAATATATATTCCTTTAGAATACTATCATAATGTCAGTCTAAGAGGGCAAGAATATTGTGAATTCTCTGTAAGAAATGTTTGTAAGACTACCTAGCCCAGTATCCTTTTTCCTAGAGAATAAAAACTATGAAAATTTGAGAAATTGAATTAGGTGGTGATGTATTACGACAGGGAGGGGACAATAGTCAACACTGAAAGCCTAGGAATTATTACAGTTACATCCAGAATATCATAGTGCTTCCCAGGCAAACCTTCCCGGTGGCAGTGTGCCCATGTTTATAGAAAGATCTCTTCTGTCATTACCTTCTCCCACTGGTGAAAGTCATCTTATGACTGCTTCTACAATGTTAATATTTTCTGTTACTTCGTTCCTTCTTTGTCATCGGGCCATAAAACTGCACTGCAGAAGACATCTAATTATATGTCTGATGTAGAAATTATTGTGAAGTGACTTGCTGATTAATGTCACTAATATATTCACTCCAAAGAAAGTGGAAGAGTAGCTAGTGACAGATGCTACAGCACTACTAGTAGTAAAGGTAAATGCAAATGCAGTAAATTACTTCAGAAGTAAATGATTTCTTAATAGAAACAGCTGAATACCATCTTCTTTAATGAGATCTTTTTCTGTAGCATTCAGGGAATTTCTGAGAAATTTGCTTTTGTTTTGATAGAGTTGAAAACAATTCAAATGTTATTACTTACTGCTGTCATACCTTCAATTAAGTCTTTTTGTTCTCAATGCCAATGATCTTGGATGACAGATACTACAGCAGAGTATGAGTAATTCCATCAAATTTCCATTGGAGGAGGCCTCATGCAGTGGTTTCAGCAGATGGTCAGTTCCTGATTTATCTCGAATCAGGAGATAGATTTTTTTCTTAGCCCTTCCCTCCTACATTTCCCCTTCTAAAAATTTGCTTCAAAATCTGCCATTTTACATAGGATTGGAAACCCTATTGTGGTGGTAAAACTTCTCTCTTCATCCTTCTATTAGCAAAAATACTCTATTGATTCCCATTGTATAGAACAGAGATATGGAGCTGAGCTTTTAAAATAATTTGAAGTGGTTTTGGGAATAAGCCAAACCAAAACCCATCACAAATTTAGAGAATGGATACTTATAGCCTCTATAGCATTAAACAAGGCCTTCTGCTTGTGAAGCTCTTAGAGATAAGTTCCTGTGTAAGAAAAGCTTGACATTTGGGATGATCTGAAAGCCAGCAGAGTGTTCAGAGTTCTGAAGAGGGATGCTTCAATAGAGTCACTGTTCTGTTAAATTCCCCAGTGACAGTGTCTCCTTCAGACTGAAGACATACCCAGACTTCTGCAAACAAAGTGGGAGAAGGAGGAGGAAGGGAAATGTGTTG
>VZTB01012701.1:26611-34111 GCA_013397245.1 Thryothorus ludovicianus | reverse complement strand
AAGGTGTTTATGTATGATCAATTCATTTGAAAATTGTTTTGAGGAACAAAAGGAGCAAGGAGAGAATGAGAGGGAAGGGAAGCTGCAGGTAGAAGTCTAGAGCTTTTGAAAGAAAAATTGTGGAATAGAGATCTTGTATGGTGAAATAATGTTGCACCATAATGTAATGTAAATAATGTTGAACATTGTTTCTTAGAGCTTTTTCTGAAATATGGTGGATAAGTGTTATCCCTGAGGAAGTGGGAAGATACCTGGCCTGACCAAAAAAGGGAATTCCAAAAAGCAGTAGTGCATCATAGCAGCTGGAGTAGCAGTACATAGGAGCAGATGGGGAAAAGGCCCTCTTCAGGCAGATGGATGTGGAGGCACCCTTTTTATATTTTCTATTACAAAAAACTGAGTATGGTCAATTACAGCTTTCCTGTTGATGTCTGCCAAGGTGAATTCTCCAATGAGGTAATTAATTTTGCTTTGTAAGCACAACTAGTAATTGACTTGAATGATGGGTAAAGACAATTATAGTTCTTATTCCACTCCCCCACATCCTCTGAGACACCTATCTCTTCAGCTGTGGTGTAGCCTTACAAACAGTTGAAGCAGCGTTTATCATTCTTGAGTGATCAGGAGTATTCTGAAGGACAACAGAAATTATGTAATGATATCACAGAAATACTCTTCATGACGAATCCAGCAGGAAAATGGATGCCCCTTCACTTCTTCATGTCTCTTGTGCAGTGATGTGATTCTGTTCCTCTACAGCGTGGCACCTGCTTGGTTAAGTTACAGATGACTGTTGCTTTACCTCATCAAAGGGAGAATCCTGTCTCAGAGAATGGCTACAAACCACTGGAAATATGAGACTGGAAGACACTGCTTGTTAATCATTAAAAAGTAACACCAGTTGTTGCTTCTGAAAATCAAGAGGAAAAACAGTCACCGTATGACAAATGCATTGCCACTAGAGAGAAACATGGCAAGATCTGTAGTAAAATCTTGGCTATGTCTATTTTCCAGAGACATAACAGTCCCTTAACTTTTGCATAAGCCTTGCTACTTCAGTTGTTAAATATACATAAAATTGTGACTAATATTCTTCTCTCTTGTTTGTGCCTGCTGATTTTACTGCTTGATCTCTTGATGTTATTGATCACAAAGCAAAAACAAAGTGATTCTCAATACTGATTTTAGCTATGCATTAGGAAATACCTCTTTGCTCCATCATCAAGTTTTAACATTCATTTATGCTCTAATCTAATATTTTACAAAGAAAGGGAGTCTGAGTTTGCATATGGTGCTGCTTTTCTCTGTCCACAGGAGAACTTATTGTAATTAGAGATAATTCTATAGAGAAACATTTAGTCACATGGTGTTGTTAATCTGTTTACCCATGACTAACTCATTAAAATCAGTCTTCTGCTGTTAAATTTTCCTTCCACTTTTAACGTACACGTATAATCTTCTTGTGTTCTACCTCTTTTTTAATCTTGCCACTGGGTGTAGTAGAATCACATGGTTTTGGCACAATTAGAGGGTGACTTAGAGAAGATGAACATAAATCAGATTCACAAATTTATAGAGACTCCTTTTTTAATATAGGTATAGAAGTAGATAAATAATCCTCACAATCAGTAGTTTTTTTCATTAGTCTGTACATTTAGGGGCAGGCATAAGCATAATTTTGCTGCTGATACATCTCTAGTTATTACTAGGTTTGCAATTCAATTACCCAAAGAGCCTCAAGTACCATTGATTATTCATGGGATTCTTAGGTTGGGCTGGCTACAAAACTACTCATTAATCCCTTGAGTGCCCCTGGGCAGTCAGTATGCATCTAGCATAGCAAATATGCCACAGCTGTAGAATATAACAGGCTTTGGATAGGAAGGTGGTTGGAGAGAGGGCCGGGCTCTAGCCAGGTCACAGACACCCGTGGCTGGTACTGGCCAGCATGACAATGCTGTTCAAAACCACACAGCTGTTGGTCTTCTGAAAACTAAGAACCTGAACATCTACATTAGCCAAATGCAGGTGGCTCAGAAGACAGCCATACAACTCCTTGTGACTTAAGGAAATGGAGGAAAAATCCCTCTTGCTTATGGTTTGCTTTTGCTGCATTGAAGAAATTGTTTGTTCAACCAAATATACATTTGTAAGAGAAGAGCTGATGGTTTGCTGCAGTGACATGATTTGAGCTGCTTGAGGTGTTTATCCTCATTCAGCCTTCTTGGAAATCTATGCCTGTTTCCTTTGCAAGTGGTCCATGAAATGTTAGGAAGTACCAAGACAGTGCCTGGAGAGCAGGACATACTGTTTCTTACTAGCTAGAGCCTTTGGTTCATTTTTTGGAGTAATTGAGTAGCAATCAGGCTAAAAGAAGCATGGTTTTCTGCTGCTGCTGAAGTACCTGGAGTGACAAAGTCCATAATCTTCATATTCAAAAGTTCACACATGTTAATTTCATACATTTTATTGCCACAATTAACTATGCTCATTTCTGGTTTTGAGGGGTTATCAAGTTAATTCAGCAACAGTTTGAAGGTAATTCCCTTTTAAATTATTCTTATGTTGCCTAGGACTCATAAACTTACATGTCAGACTAGTATAAAGTCTGTGATTGCAGTGAATTTTCATCCAAATCAGATTAACCACAATAGTCAGTGAAAAGCCTTCACTGATAATTTGCTACTTCCAAATACAATCACACTGCATTTCGTTAATATGAGAATAAAAGTGTCTGGTCCTTGCTCTTGTCTCCTGGTTCTGTTTTACCAGACATGCATCCAACAGAAGATGGCTTCTTTTATGGCTTCAACATACTTCACATACTTCTACATATACTGCATTTTCCTGTGTGAGATGCTAAGCTTTTCCATTATTTATTATGGAAATGACAAAGCCCTTGCAGACCAGTGCACTCCAAACTGTGCTGTCTATATAGTCTATTTTTTTACAAAAAAATTCAGAAGGCATACCAGAAGGTCAGCATACCAATACTGAATTAGACCAGTAGAAATGTATAGAGAAGCTTGCACAACTCTAGTTCTAT
This sequence comes from Thryothorus ludovicianus, assembly GCA_013397245.1. Taxonomy (NCBI): domain Eukaryota; kingdom Metazoa; phylum Chordata; class Aves; order Passeriformes; family Certhiidae; genus Thryothorus; species Thryothorus ludovicianus. The sequence continues at coordinate 31,065 of VZTB01012701.1, read as the reverse complement.
GATGCTTGGCTCAAGCCAATGCTTTCTGTGCATTGCTTCTGAGTGGCTGCATTTATTAAATCTCTTTCCCAAGTAAGGCAGATATAAAAACAAAATAAATAAAACTAGAGATGCACTCTGATGTTTCACTCGGCCTGTCTTGTTGCAGGTATGTTTATGTGTGCACATATATATATGTGTCTGTCTGCATACATCAGTGTATTTCCATGCTATATATCTAAATATATAGTAGAGAGAAAAAGAGAAGAAAAGGAGACAGAAGGATATGAAGTTGTAGCGTTACAGAACTTTTCTAATCAATCCCTTATTGTCGTATGTCAATGCTTACATCTCTTGCCAGGTGGGATGCCACTGTGGTTTAAGCCCAGCAGGAGATGAAACACCATGAAACTGCTTTCTCAACCCTCCCTTTCTCCCCTAAACCCCAGTGGAATGGAGAGAAGAATAAAAGTAGCACTTGTAAGTTGAGATACAAATAATTGAATAATTATAAACTAAGTAAAATACAATAATAGCAGTTAAGAATAATCCTAATGATAATAAAAAGGGAAAGGAAAAGACCCCCAAATAAATGATGTACAATACAGTTGCTCAGGACCCACTGACTGATCTCAGACCCTGCTTCTTAAACTCAGATCAGGTCTCCCTTTCTGGGTAACTGCCCCCAGTTTACATACTGGGCATGAGAATCTGTGGTTAGGAATGTGGCTTCAGTCAGTTCAGGTCATCTGTCCTGGCTGTGTTCCCTCCCAGTTTCTTATGCATACTTCTCCACTGGCTGAGCATGAGACAAGAAAAAAAATAGTTCTTTGACTCGGGATAAACTAAACTTAGCAAAACCCAAAATATTAGTGTGCTATGAACATTATTGTTATTCTGAATCCAAAAGACAGCATTGTAACAGTGACTGAAGAGGAATTAAGTCTCTCCCAGTCAAAATCAGGACTAAAATCAGATGCTAAAACTGGGAATAAAATGTGCTTAATGTATAGATCTCATGGTATCATTGTATCCAGTTATGAATTGAAGCTGTTAGTAAATTTCTTTGAGATCTATATGTAGATCATTATGATAGAAAACATTTTTTTTAATGGCTTTGTGTCTTAAATGAAATATATGACAATTTCTCCCTACTTCATGCGGTCCTTACTGCACGTCGTCAAATGATCTTCAGAACCTTTTCCGGCAAAGTTGAAACCAGAAACAAAATAGTTGTAAACACTGAAGAAAGACTGTTTCAAAAGAACAAACCTCTTTATTGCTTGCTTGGTTTTCCTTACAGAGATTCTCCCAAGACTTGGAAAAAGTAATTCCTGAAATGGGAGGATTGACCTGTTTCTTTCATGAAGGAGCAATAGCATTTTGACATCAAGTCATCTAGTGGTTTGTCAGAAAAACGCAACCTGCATAACACGTGGAGAGAAAATTATGTATATTTCATGGTGAAGAAAGGCATAGGAGAGACTAGAGAATTGTATTGGGTGCAGAAAATACTCAGGACTCACATTTCTGGTCAGGCTGCAAAGGTTCATTTCAAGCCCAGCTCAGTGTTGTTATTATGAATACTTGGGTACTTTGGAAATGCCTTGCAAACAACCTTAAAAATACTTGAACCTATCATAAGCAGGAAAAAACCCAACAAAACAAATGAAGCATGTCTTTGCAATTGGGGTGTATATCTTCTGTTTACTAAGAACTCCATTCGTATTTATCCCATTACTAATGTCCAATGGATCTATTTAGGTGTTTAATGTTATGCCTGTGTCTAACTGCCTTGTCTTAGCAGAGCCAAAATGTTGACTGAAGAATGGAGATGTAGGATAGCCTCCCTGGGTACTTGAGACCTTTAGATGAAAGCAACATTTGTTTATCCTGAAAGAGTAAAATACAGGTTTTCAAACAAAAAGGAAAGTGCAAGTAAAAAACCATAACTTCAGGAAACTATGATAAATATAGTCAGTGTATTTCAAGTTTTGATTTCTTAAGGTCTAATAAGTAAGGAAAAGACCTATCAATTATGTAAATACAACTGGATGATGAAATAGGTCTAGTCCATAAGAAGTTGTATTAGTGATATTCATTTCTTATTTGAAGAAATTAATTGTTATTCTTTAACAAATTATAATTTTTTAGAGAAGTTATGAAGAAATTTTATAGCTCAATAGCCACAAAAGTGTTGTGAAACAGCAGGTGAGTGCTGCTGAGACTGAAAAATAGCACTGTCTTATAAATGCCTTTGTTGGGCAATCTTCAAAATTCCAAGGAGAAATAGCCTCTTATAATCCAATACAGAGGGGATTTATAATTTATGAAGTGGTTTAAGACAAGTTGAAGTACATTTAGAAATAAAAGAGATTTGCTTTTTCATGCTTAACTCACTATGGGACCTTCTTAGTTCCTGTACCACACAGGTATGATATCAATAGTGTGCATCTGGCTAAACAGCACATTTCTCATAAGGGCCAAAAAACAATGAATATGTGTTAGAGATTTCTAAAAACTAGTTGAGGATTTGAAAGCACATCACAAGAGAAATAATCTTCAATATTGACATTAGTGTTGCCAGAACCATCAGGACACAGCAGGTCAGTCAGTTAGACAAAATGGCTGAAACAACCAGTACTTCAATTCCTTCATGTCCTGAGCATTGTATTTATATTCCAAGTTCTATTTAGTCTTGAGGACCTGATTCATAGGAATTTGAACATGTCCAATCAGCAGGCTCACTGCTGAACTGGATATTTCAATTGTCTGGCCCAATTTCTATCTGTCAATTACCAGTATGTAATGTGACAATCCAGGTGTTAATGCTTTGAAATATGGCCAGAAATTTGTTTTTGGAAGTTTACAATCCTCTGACATAGCTTTTTGTTCATTTTTTTAAGTGATTTTTGTTTGTTTCTTTGTTATTAATTTAGAAGAGCTGACTTTCAGTAGCCGTCGGACTTTGTTCTTTTACAAGGAACTTAAATTTTAAAATCTCAGACAAGCTGTGGTCAAGAGCAGTGTTTTATGTGACATTTCTGCAATTGAATGTGGAAAATCCAGTAGTGTGTTGAAAATAATCTGTATGATTAAATACTAAAAAAAAGGCCTAGTAGATCTAGCAGACTGTATGACACGTACTATAAATAGTAATTTTAAAGGGAGTTTAGGGGGACAGAAGCATGTCTTTCAGGTGGTGTGATTAATGGGGAGGATGGCTCTGCTGCTGAAAAGCTTGTTTTATGTTTTAGCTCTGCTCTTCCATCTTGATGATTTTTTTGCCTCAGGGTAACTTCAAAATAATTTCAAGTGAGTTCGCTGGTCTCACTGTCAAGTCACTGCTGTAGGCTAGACTAGGAATGAAATATTATCATTTCATTCTTCCATTTTACCCCATTTCAAATGTATAGAAAAGCAGCTCTTACTCCCTGTTAAAACTTGATTCGTTACAGCACTGTGCAGCTAGTATTTGTTTAATAATGTGTATCAGATCTGTGAATGTGTAACAAAGAATACTGTACAGTGCATATGGTATACAGTTGTGTCTTTCAGCCTCTGTACAGGTTGCCTGTCTTCATTGAGAGTCCAGGTGGAGAAGGATTCCACTCTTTTAATTCCATAGTTTGCATCCAACCTTTGAAAGAGATAAAACATTGACATCATATTTTTGGGAGTGAAAATGTGAATGCTGAGCAATCTTTTCCTGTTTTCTTCTCTGCAAGCGCCCACCTCAGAAGGCAAAATCCCTCATCACTCACTCCAGTGAAATTACATTGTCATTAGAAAACGGATGTGATAACATCTAAAGCATGGTTTTTCCTGTGTGTTACTCTCTCTTAAAATGTGGTTTAGAGAACTTTCCTTTGACTATATATAAAAGAAAAATGAAAATTAATAGTGCTCAGGACCAATTTTTCAAACATCATTCAGACAATCTAAACAGTACAATTGCAATCCCTCTCTTGGTGTGTTGTATTATGCAACATTATCTAGTGCTTGCACCAAGGTCAGCAGCTTTGCTTAGACTACAATGTCAACCCTTTTGCCTGGAAAGAAAATATTTTATTATTGATATTTTATTCTTCCTTTTTTCACATTTTTTTTGTTGGTTTTCTTTTTGTTTGTTTGTTTGTTTTTTAAATCTACTGAATAATTAGAAAACATAGAAAAAGTTATTTTAAATAGCTGCAAATCTAGAAAAACCAATATAGAATTGCTGTCAAATAGCTGCAGCAACCAAGGGAAGTTTCCTTCAGGGTGATTTATGGGACAAGCAATCCTGAGCTGTGTTAAAGCTGACTTAGGAATGAATTTCTGTAACTCAGAGTGTCTTTCTGGAGTTTCCTCTCCCAGAATATTTCCAGGACCAAGGGTAAATATCTGCTGCACAGGCCAAATATCTGGTGAGATACCAGAGCAACTCCTGCGATGTTGTAAGCAAACTTTTCTTTCTCACATAAATACTAAAT
>VZTB01012701.1:16265-26527 GCA_013397245.1 Thryothorus ludovicianus | reverse complement strand
GGCCACATAAAGTCCTGTGGCTTGACGTTTGGGTATGTGCATGTAGAAACTGATTGTTTTATGTCAGTAAAAATAGCAGAGGCAGCTGGCCTTATCATACAGATTTGGTGTGGTATGAAAGATAAAGTCCACTCTGACAGTGTGGGGACAGACACTCAGACAGCAAAATGCTGAGTGCTAGAGTTGTAGCAGAGCACTGCTGTGATAATCCATGGAACTTGTCATTGCCTGAAATTGTTCTGGGGGATACTGAGATTATGTATGGAGGTTACATGGACAAAATAGATTTCATACACAGCATGGCCTGCATGCTAAGAACATCTCTTCAAGAGAAAAAGATGGTTTATATTCTGTATCTGAGACTAACTCTAAGGATCAGAGAGTAGTAGAATTGAATTCAGAAGAATCTTTGTCCTTATACCTGAAAGCACGCTCTTTGAAAGGGACTGACCATCACAATATACTGCTTCTCCCATTCATGCTGCTGTCCAAGCTTGGAAAAGGAAACCAGTCTGTTCCCAGGGGCTCAGTGAAATTGGGCAACCTCATGCATTTTTGAGCCAGATCGTTTTGACGCAAGATTCAGTGGAGCACAGAAGATTAACTTTCTGAAAATGAAAGATAGAAGAAGAGGAACTGCTTATCAAATATGCACATTTCAGATGGAACTTCACACTCCGTGAAAAGATTTTAGATTGCTGTAAGCTCTCTGGAGTGCTCCTGACAATGTGTTATCAGGTCATGTTTGCATGACAGTCACAGGCCATGCAGGAAACATTAAGCCATGTGACTTCTAAGATGGAATCAATCAAGTGAACAGTACAGATACTGAAAACTAGTTTCACCTTCACAAGGTCTGGTTATCTGTGCATCAGACATAAGGTTTGTCAGCCCCATTTCAGTCAGACCAAGTTCAGTGCTGCATTGAGAATTTTAATGCTGATATTGTATTATGTATGAAAGATGACATCGAGATGATTTCATGAAAACCAAGTCCCCATGAAATATGAACTATTACTGGAGGCTTCACCCCTCACTTAGCTCACATAAAATGCCCATTTAAAAAGCCTTTGTCTTGTTAAGCTTTACAAGTTTATATAAGGCTTTCCATTATCCTTAAGCAATGTTAGAACTGCAAAAGAGAGACTGACACCAACAGTTCAGAGTTTTTATGACACCAAGGTGACAAGACCATGCTAAACACAGAGAATTAATATTCCCAGTACTCTTCTTACTGTCACACAATTATTAGCTCATAGATATTGTGTACCTTCAGGAAACATGAGCAGACCCTAAGGAGAGGTGACTGTCCCTGCTGTGAATAGTGAAATCATTTTCACAGAACCACAGAAAGGGTAAGGTTGGAGGGACCACTGGAGGTCATCTAGTCCATCAAACAGAGTCCCCAGGGCATGTCACTCAAGGCTGTGTCCAGATGGCTTTTGAATATTTCTACAGTATTACTGACTGACAAATAACTGAAAACAGTCATACTATGCCACTAGCTTTCAAAGTTTTACTCTCAATTTTGCTTAAAAGCTGAGAATAGGGTCAGAAATCAAATTAGAAGATTGTTTAATCATCAGTTAATTTTCTGCTCTCTGCTAGCCAGATTAAATCACATAGCACTACATTTTTTTAAAGGCTTCTCTTCCAAAGATGCAATGGGCTTTGGGTACAACACCAGAATAACTCTGGATGTACTCTTCAAGGTTTGATTAGGTGATTTTCAAGCTCTTAGATAAATATTTAATATAATTTTATTTGGGAAATAATTTTTCTGACCATACTAATTTTAATTGTTGTTTCAAATGTGTATGTATTCTTGAGCTCATTTTCACAGACTGCTATAATGGCTTTATTTGCTAGTATTCATTAAGTAGAAGACTGTATGATACATCTCTCTATTTTAGGACACTAAACTTAATTTCAGTGCTTATCCTATTGTGTCACAGTTATCCCCTCCCAATTAAAAAGAAATCTCAGCCTCTTATGAAAATGATGGACGACTGAACAATTACTCCTACATTTCACTCTCCCATATAAGTGCAAATGTTTACAAGCTCCTTCACTTTCTTATGCTGTTTGTTGAAAATAAGGACCTACAAAAAGAGGGAAGAGGTAATTTAAAATACTTGAGAGATTTGAACATTTAAAGAAGACCAGATATTATAAAAACCTTTGTGTACTCTTTGATACCTGCTTATGAAATTTTCGGGTTCATTTTGAAGTCTGTTTTTCCTAATTCACTTCCAAGTTTGAATTATCTTTTTGTTTAAATATTTTTTTACCTGGTTGTGTGTCAATTTAACTTTTTGGGGGTTTTTGTTGTTTATTTGTTGTTGTTGCTGTTGTTTTGGGGTTTATTTGTTTGTTTGTTTGTTGGGGTTGTTTTCAGTTATTTCATTGTACAGAAACACTGTGAGAAATTAATTGTACACTTCTTCTTTAAAGACACATTCCTTCATGTTCTACCACATGCCAGACATTCAATTTTATCAGTATTGCCAACTTGCTAATTTTTGGTGGTTAAAGAAGTATTATCTATTGAATATACTTTAGACTACCCTTTTACTCTCTGAAAAGGTGTTTGAAATTTGAATCATGCATCACACCTTTTAGGTGTGCAAAAGATATAAGGCAAATTTGGGTCAAAGCATTGTATCAATATATACATACCCACCTTTCCAGTGTTGCACTGAATGATGACTCAAATAACCTTTTTGTCCTGTTCACATGTATCATTTTGTATGCTGAAAAGGTTGTCTTTGATCAAAAGTTAAAACAGTTATATGTGATTCTGAGTCTAAGAAGGTTTCCCCTTTGAAATAATGTTTTAAAATCCTTCATTCCATGTTCTCTAAATGTGTTTTTGCAGTAAAAATGAAAAAATGCTGCATATGAATGTAAATTTAAAATGGCCTTGGGAGGTGAAGACAATTTAAATAGTTCCCTTCCAACTATATTTTCCTGTATGTGAGGCTAAGAATCATTAGAATCACATTGTACAGGGGTTAAAAAAATAAAACCACATTAAAAAAACCCAAGTCCTCCAAAAATGACAGAGTAACCCTCTTAACTGTTCTCCCCCCAAAAAAATTCCAAACCCCAAAACAAATAACAGAAAATCCCTCCCCAGCAAAACAAACCAACTTAACAAATGAGAAGAAACAGGATTAGCTTGTGGGAGGAGAGGAACATCTTTCTGCATCTTGGAATTACAGCTCAAGTTAACGCTAGCTAGTGGCATTGTAATTAAGGCAGAGTGATGAATTTGCTGAGTTAATTGCAGGAAGTCTGCATGCTGTATTTGATGCAGCTGCACTTTGAAAATAAAATATATGTTTGTCATGATGCTCCTGATAGAAAAAGTGCAATCAACTTCTTTTTCTTTTGCCTTTTATCACATGACTCATAATGCAAGGCTTATTGAGGATTTTTATCATTAACAAGAGTTTTGAATGAACATAACCTTATTGAATGTCTATGGAAGGATTACATAAGCCACATTATGATTTTTTCCCTAAAGTACCAAATTCATACTCTTTTTTTAAATAACAGCCATCAATAAGAAGTTTAAAGAGTATTTTCCCTTTTATTAGTATTTTTCTCCTTTACTTTCTTTTAAAGCCTTTTATGTACTGTAACAATATGAAGCCTGTCAATTCACCCCATTGTCATAATTAATCCAAAAATTTATATGCTCTAAGTAGGAAAAAGAAAACAGTGCTTGAAAGACTTTTTTTAAATGAAAAACACTGTGAAAAATTAATTGTTGATATTCTCAGTGACATTAGTGAATAGAACTGATTACAGAAACTTTCTTCCTCTTCTCGGACCTATTTCCCATTAAGTGGAAGAGAGGATTTCATTTGCTTATTTCTTCTTAAGAAATTTAAACACTAAAGACTATATATGGCCATCACCGATGTAACAGTAGAGAATTACATGAATCATAGAATCACAAAATTATTTGAGTTAGTCTAACCCTACTGCTGTGACCAGGGATATCTTTCACCAAGTCAGGGTGCTCAAAACCCTATCCAACCTTATTGTGAACACTTTGAATGACAAGGCTTCCGTAACTTTTCTCAACAATCTTTTTCAATCTAACCTCTTCCTGGTATCCTGTCTAAATCTACTGCTACCCTTGCTCCTACCACTATAGGTTCTGGTAAAAGTCTTGCTTTGTCTTTCGTGTAGGCTCCCTTTATGTATTGAAAAGGTGCAATGTGGTCTCCACTGAGCACTCCTCAGGCCTGTCGAGGTCACTCTGGATGGCATCCCTTCCCTCAAGTGAATCGCCTGTGCCACTCACCTTGGTGTATTCTGCAAAATTGTTGAGGATACCAATCCCAGCTCCTGTGTCATTTATGAAGATCTGGAATAGCATTGGATCCTATAACACTACTCCTTCTTGGTTGCCACTTGGGTTTTGAGGAACTCTGTACACCGCAAACCCAGACAGTTTTTTATCCATCTAACAATCAATCTGTTAAGCACAGATGTCTGCAGTTTAGAAGTAAAAATTTTGTGAAGACCACGACTGAATTTAGAACATGAATAAATTTGGCGTTCTACATTTTAATAGAAAGAGGCTTTATTAGATCATCCCCATTAAGAGTTTCTGATCATCCTTTTGCTTAAGTGATTTTGTTGTAGGAAGAGTCAGTTACAGTGACATTAAAATTACTTGTAGTGGTGGAAGATTAACATGTACAGATAATAATTCAACATCAAATCAGGTAAAATAAATGAAGATAAACTCATCTCTTTCTTCTCCAGGACCCAAATATACAATCTTAAGTAGGATGTCCACTCAGGGTTAAATTCAAAACTATTTTTATTGTTGGAAAGTGAGATTATGTGTTGTTGTTTATCCAAATTCTGCATAGGAAATGCATCCTCTCATCTGCCAACCACACTTGGAAATCTGTCATATGGAATTAGTTGGAAGTATTTGGGTAAGCAAGAACAGTGTGTTTTGGCTTTCAGTACTTGAATTTTGAGTCCTTTCTAGTGTGTTGAGTTTCTTGTGCATCTTGAACCACGTGGTGTTTCAGGAAATAGTGTGCTTTGCAAATACATGCAATTCTTTACTTTTTCAGCTACATTTCATTGGCTAGTATGGGATGGATCTGTCTTATGGTAGTGTCCATGTCTTAAAAGAAGACTCCTTCACTAATTCTGGTAGTACACTAATTGTGGTAGAACAGGGAATAAAACTTTCCATGTTATATTTGGTTACTTTTCCTTTTGTTTTTTTTTCCAAACATAGAATTTAATTTTTAGAAACTTTTTCTATTGCTAATAGCTTCCAAAATCTACTTATTTTAAAAGACAAATAATGTAAACTCTCAAGGGACTACAAGCATAATACTTTTTTTTTCCAAAAATAAACCACTGTCTTTTTCTCATTACTTGCTCTTGGCTTTCACTATGAAATAGTGTTGTTGGTCTAACTCCCTGGCAGTCTGACTCGTTTGTGTGTGTGGGGCCAAATAAATCTATGCTTTTACTTCATAAACTTCAAAGGAGTCCCATCAGGCATAAATCTGATGCATGTCTTCTCTTTCCAAGGCACTGAAATAATTTACTCAACAGGAAAAGCATTCATAAAGGAATATAGAAAAATTATGTCACTTCCAACAAAAGAGTAGATATTGATTTCCAAGTACACTATAAAATTGCACTTTTCATTCTGTATCAACTTAACATTTATACAGTGTTTCTAAAGCAAAAGGTCCAGTTAGGATATAATTAATATGGCTTATTTTTAGGGGATAAGAGAATGATGATAAAACTATGGAAGTTATGTGGCATCATGTATTAACTGCAGTACTTGCAGTAGTTAAACTTCCTTTAATATCTGCTATACAAATTTGAAATTCTGGTGAGATTTATTAAATACACCAAAGTTTCTTAAAATAATCTGCTAAAGGGCCTTTGTGTTGCATTGCCATGCAATGATTTGAATTTCCCAAAAGAGGGAATAAATTCACAGAAAGTTGATGGAGAAAGACAGAAGGCAATGGAAATGTTCCTGGAAAGAAAACCACTGCAGTTAGGAAATGTTGGAAACAACAGACTCTTGTGGTCTTAGCTGAAACAATTTGGCAGCCTTGAAGGAAAAATTGTTCACAGCTTATTGAGCTGAGGTGAATTGTTTTCTTTGCTAGAGGAAAAAGAAGTTGTAAAGCAGAGAGGTAAGTGAATGAACGGAAAATATGTGATGTTATTAAGAGCTTGCATGCAGGCTGGGAGGCAGAATATGCACATCTTAAAAATCTGAATAATTCTCTCTTCAAAATAGTGAACCATATCTCCAGAACGTGTTTTTGACCCAGTCATTTATCTGGAATAGCATTGTGATTACACGCAGAGTAATTATGAAATTGTATATGTAACTTCTAGATTGATTCAAGGGATAAATTTTCATCCTGTCCAAAGTGGTCTAATGTAAATTTTCTGTCAAATATTATTATTCCACCTTAACTCATTAATATTTAGCAGATTTACCTTACTAGAAGGGAAACTTGAGTGTCTCAGGCAGTTTCTAATAGAAGAAACCTGCTGAGTGGGAATGCATAGTATAAAGCAAAATTGCAATTTAAGTGAGCCAAAATAAGTATGTCTGTGTTTCTTTAAAGGTGAAGGGGATAGTTAAATAATCCCTTTGATGCCTTTCACTCCCCTTAACATCTTCACAGATTTTTTTCACAAAAGAATGGTTTGTCCTTTGAAAAAGTTTGCCAGAAAGCAGTTGCTAAATCAAAGTGGCTAAGCTAGGTGCTGCCCTAGGAATACAGTCTGCAATGTGCTCCCTCACAATGGAGGATCTACAAATAAGAAATTGCTTCCCAGTGACCCATCTCTCACTGGTAACAGGGGTGTGTAATGGGGAGCTGAGGAAGCAATACTTTGCTCTCTGATACTCTCTGTGTGTCTTCTGTCTTAGGAAGTAGGAAACAGAGGCTTCAGGTTGCTCCCCAGCATAATCACATTTTATGAGTTTACAGACAAGTACACAGACTCCTTCTCACTATTTACGGCATGCATCACAGCCTCGGCTCTCAATGTCAAAAGGAGAGAAGCTTTAATTTACAGGGGAGTACAAGAGGTCAAATATCTTTCGTATTATACACAGTTCTAGTCCTCCTCTGTTTCAGAGGGAGATGTGACCACTGGACTTCAAATTCTGAATTCTTTATTGAGGGAAACTATATTTTATGGATACCTCAGACCCATCTCTTTACAGGAAACTTGAGTTTTTACAATCAGAGTTACTAGAGTTGGGTTTACAGCTCACCCAATTATGAAATATCCTTGTATATAGTCTGACCCCAAATTCATTGCATAATTGGATGTATTGCACCTGCTATGTTTAACACATAAGGAATATGAGATGGTTTAAATATCAATTATTGCTTCCCATACTTTTTATGAGCAAAGTATTAACAAAAATCAACTTCTTATTCATGAAGAAAAAATGTTAGAAATGTTTATATTGCATTTAAATATAATACTAGGGATTCTATCTCCATGTTTGTTTTGCTTCCCATACTTCTAAAACTTTTATTTTTCCTTCCCGCCTGATGATGATCTTTCAGAAGTAGATCTATGACTTTATACATTCATTGCTAACTATGTCCGTGCATTCCTTTACACCTTGCAAGACTGTAAATGTATTCCAATGCCAGGCTGTCAGAGGAAGCTGTGGATGTGGGATACTGCAAATCAGAGGTGTGGTAAGAGAGACAAGTGTGTGCAGTAGATAACTGTACTTGATTAGCTAGATTTAAATAGTGTTGGAAGAATTTGCCAGGTGAAAATAAAAATTGTCAGTTCAGTTTAATTTCATGGTGAATCAAACAAGGAAATTAGATTCTGCTACTCTACTAGTTTGACATCTATGGCAAGTGACAATTAGAGATGATGAGAGAACTTATATTTATTTCAAAACTCTTGATTTCTGTTTTTTTTTTTTCTGATGGGCATGTAACTTTTATTTATCTTTGCTCAGAAATATAAGTTATTGTTTGACTGACAAGCTGTGGATTTCAGGAATTCATTATTATATTAAGTTCATTTTGATAGAGTACTGCAGTTAAATTTAGAGGTAACTTGAAGTCTGCATTTTATTGAAATAATTTATTGGGATGAGGCATATCAGCCACAAGTACTCTACAAGGAATAAAAATGGTAATGCCTCAAACAAGGAAATATTACAGTTTAATGAAGTAAGGATGAAGGAAATGTGAAAGGAATTCCTTTTGCTATACTTGGCCACTCAGTTCAATCCTGATTTTCTTCATTATCCTTGGAAAACAAGATTAAACAACAAATCAAAACACAAACACATTCTTTAAAAGCACTCCCAAAGCCCAAATTTTAATTAAGTGAACTTCACAGTTAAATTAAGGTTCAAAGAGCATGAAAAATCAAGCATAACTGAAGCATGAAATGATTGTATATGAGGTTGTATTCACTTCCCAGCCTGTGCAGTGGAGTTTGTATCCAGGAAGACTTAGATTTACAAGCAACACAGAAATAGCATGAGGAAATTATTTCTCACCTAATTTTGCTACTTCAGATAGAAATGCATTGCTGTCTGGCAAGGAAGTTATCAAACAAACTTAGAAAAATGGATAAAAAGAATCATGACCACACATTCTAAAGGAAAAAACTTCTCAGATCCTGCAGTAAGTTGCCTTATATTGTGATATGCTGTGAAGAAAAGATATACACTCTTGCTGCAGTTTACTATCTGTTAAAAGAAGAAAACATTTCTTTTATTTCATCCTTTACCTTGTCTCTAGCTCTTTTAAGATTTTAAAGGGAGGAATAAAGCATCTTTACCTACCACTAATTGGGAATCAATTATTATCAGTCTTAAGTAGCCTGGGAGACTTTGGTCCCCGCTGCTCTCTCTTTCAGAAGGTAGTCTCAAACTGCCTGTTTTCATATGTAGTTAGTTTTAGCTTGTTATGCACAGTTGCTGAAATACTCATGTGGTCTTGTTGTGCTCTGTGATTCCTTCATAGTTCATTTGTTTGTAGATAAAATGAGGCATGCATGAGTTCTCTCATATGAAAAATCTCCTACTGCTTTCATTCTCACTGTCAAATGCAAACTCTTTAATAGGAAGTTTCATGATGGTTCTTAAAGTGGAAGTTATCTGTCATGTCCTGAGTAACTGATGTCTGGAGGGGATCGCTCCAGGATAAACATCCCTGAATAATGTGTTGGATGATGGGTGTTGTGTTTTGATTTTCCTTAAGGATTTCCTTTTAAAATATCTTGAAAGTGGAATTTGATTTTGAAAGTAGAAGACTGAAAAAAGCTACTATTTATTTAACTACACTATAATATTTTGTACAACTAGAGGGAAGCCAGAGAGGGACTTCTCATCGAGAGCTGTAGTGACAAGGAGTAATGGATACAAATTGAAAAGGGAAATTTAGGTTAGATATTAGGAAAAAATTCTTTACTGTGAGGGAGATGAGACACAGAGTGTCCAGGGAAGTTGTAGATGTCCCAGCCCTGGCTGTGTCCAAGGCCAGGTTGGATAAAGTTCTCCCAGCCCATGGTAGGGGAAGCTGGGCCTAGCCAATCTTTAAGGTCCATTCCAGCCCCTTAACATTCTACAGCTCCTTGATTCTGTAAATCCCCCTTAGAGGTCCAACAAAATAAAAAACACAGGCTGGCTTCTCTTTCACATCCACTACAGAGCTATGTGCATCCTGTATGTCTGATATTAAAAAAACCTCTGATATTACCAGCTTTTCACAGCTCTTTACCATGGGATACCCTAATGTTTGTGCAAGCAAAGCAACCTATTATAGTTATATATATTTTAGTTGACTTTTTGTAGGGTTTGTTTTAAACTTTCCCTACTTTTTTGCCTCCTTCTTTTTTTTTTTTCCTTTTTTTTTAATATTTGGAGTTTAGAACACAGAATGGACAAGATTCAAAGAAAATTTTGGAAAAAATTGTTATATCAACAAAAAAAACTTGCTTAAGTGTTTTTTTTTTGTTTGTGTGGAGTGTTTTGATTTACACTGCATGTGGTTTGACCAATAATAGGAAAGAGAAAGCTTCAGGAAAGCATATCTTTATGAAGCATATCTTCACAGTGAAGCAGTGATACTATAAGTTTTGTTTCAGAATGCATATGAGTACATGGATGTGAATTGTTGTTGAGATGTTCCATAGTTGGAGATTTGCAAGAATGTGGCTTGTTTGTTGAAACTACTCTTATT
>VZTB01012701.1:0-16231 GCA_013397245.1 Thryothorus ludovicianus | reverse complement strand
CATGATATCTTTAGACATTAAACAAAAAAAATACTGCAGTAAAAGATTGCGTTTTGACATTTTTTTTAAGCTTTTAATTGGAAAACATACAGTTTTAACAGTAATGTCCCTTCTCCCAGTTAGGTATGATTGGTCCTAGAAGTAAGATTTGGTTCTTCTAAAGACATATAGTTAATGAAAATATTGTTAGCTTTTTATATCAAAATCAAGTATGCATTTACATGGCTCTAATCTTTACCCAGAAACCAGTTTTGCAGATTTTTTACAGGTTTGGTTTTTAACTTCCTTTACAGTGAGCTTTTAAAATCACACACAAACTTGTGAAATCCTCATAGATTTTGTGATTTCTGACCGAAGCCAGGGCTCAATGCTGAAATAAGAGTCCATACAAGAAGCTGGTTTTTTTCCTTGTAATTAAGATTCAGCTAAAACCAGAACCCAACGAATTTCAAAATGAATTCAAAATTAATTTTAGTATTTTATTTCAGACCAAAAAAATTATTTTAGAGCTGTTGCCCCAGTTGTTAGCATAAATCTAGATTTCTTTCAGGGGAAAGCTAAAAGGATAGCCCAGCTCCATGTGCTCACCTAACGTGGATGCAAAGCTCATGCTATCACTTCTTCCTGAGACAGCCTCCAGCCGTGTGCTTTGTGAGAACATTCAGTAACAGCAACAAATTATATTTTTTCCAGAATAGATCCCTGAACAACTTGCAACAGACACAGTGACTTCAGCATCAACTACTTTGATATTATGATTGCTCCTAGTCGTCCAAATTACTTAATAAATTAGACATAGCTGATTTTAGTAACTGAAATACATTTTGTATGCTCTATTAAAATGCTAAAAAATCTCTAATGCAATAGTTAAAAGCCAGAGGCAGCCTTGAAGTCCATGTCCATCTCTGGATGTCAGATACAAGACAGTAAATTGCTGCAATTAAATCTTTGCTCTAATAACTTTTATAATTTAGTTTAAATACGTCATTCCTAACCAACAAAAGCCTGTTTTCAAAAGTGCTTTACATATTGTTAAAGACAGTTGCAAAAAAATTTCACTGTGCTTTGAAGAAAGCTCAGAAGATTTTTTTTCATATGTAATGAAAGTCTTGCAGTCAAGTTAAGTGTGAATACTAGACTAGGCATCTGTCTAGGATTAGGTAGCATGAAAATAATATGTCAGGGTTGACAGCATTTTGTATGTTGTGTTTTGATAAAACCTGAAACTGCTGGGTGTGAAACTATTTTATACTCCGTTCATTACACAGTTTAAAGCCAAAAGGTTTTATCAGTAAAAAAAAAATAAAATATTCATTGAGCCTAACATGGCTTGTTAAAAGTGTGTGTTCATCAAGTTGCTCAAGAATTCAAGAACTGCCTGGGATTCCAACATGGTGAAAGACTGAGGTCCTGAAAGAAATCCTCTGGCTTTTGAGCAGGATCTGCTCCTCTGGGATCAGAGGATAAGAGAAGACAGGATATACCAGGACAGTAGCATTCCACTCTGCTGGGTAGATGTTTCTTCTCACTAAACTTGCCCCCAAATCTGTCCATACAGATCCTGCCAGAGAGAAGGAAGTTGGGTGTCCACACCACCTGAGCACCCCTATTAACAGTGGAGATCACATGAAAACCTTCAGTATTCCTCAGTGGAATTTTGCCATTATATATATCTCAAAAACTTAGAGTTAGAATAAATAACTCTGTTTGTCTTGCATAGAATATAATTTTATTTCAGTGAAATTCACATTTAAAATGATTTAAAAGAACTAAATTTCTTCAAATAAAATGGAAAAATTGTTTTTTCATTAGTTCAAGGATTAACATATAAAAAAGACAGTTATATAGATGTGTGTATATAACCATATTCTGGCAGTTCATAAGATATTAACAATCAAAACAAAAAAGCTGCAAGGTCTTAGATCTAACTTATGGATATTAGATTGTTTCATTAACATACCTAAGAACAAGTGCAAGAGCAAGGTTAGTGTTACAATGGACTTTGGAAGCAAAAACAGAAATAAAGAGCCGCAGGACAGTCATATAGCCCTGTGGAAAGGCAGAGGTGGAAAACTAGGAGTTAGGGGAAGTATTCCTGAAGATGTAAACAGACATTTCTCTCATATCCCTGGTTTCCAGGAAATGTAGTTATTTGCATTACTACTCGGCCAATCTTATTGTCTAATGACAACTATCAGCCAAAAATTTTAACTCAGTTTAAAAACAAATTTCCTCACCAATTTTTAGAATTTTTTAAAATGTAACTGGCAGTAAGTAAAGAGTAGCAAATTTTTTTCATAGAAATAGGCTTATATATTCAATGGATTTCCAATAAACTCTGGAACATATGTGTTCAATATCTATTATACTCTTAAGCTTTTACAATTCATTTAAATGAGTGAAAAAATTTCAGGGCTAAGTGTCTCTAATAATCTTATTTTGGCATACTAAATTTTTCATGTCCCTGAAATTTAGAGAAAATTGCAAACACTCATTCTAAGGTATTTCTAATATCAAAATTCAATTGATTCAATTAAAAAGCTCACCAACCTCTCTTTTTGACTTTAAAAATTAAGTATAATATTGATGAAAAACTTGACAGAAGAATAAATTAGTGCAAAGAGCTTCTCAGGAGTATAGAATCTCCATGTTCCCATGTGTTTTATTTTACTTAGAAGGCTAATTGATGTTCAATTATAAAAGTTGAATTGTATAAAAAAGATATAAAAAAAAAAGCACTTGGTGGTGGACTATTTTTTGACAAGCCTAATAAAGAATCTGCTGGCTTTGTTCTTCAAAATAAGCAACTTCCTTTCCTCCCCCAAATCCAACTCCACTAAATGTGGTCTGAATTACACACAAATGGGCCTTGCTGTCCAAATGCATTTACCATTACCATTAAAGGACCTGTAGTTCAATGCTTCTGAAACAGAACATTTTCTGTAGATGTCAAAATGTTCTAGAGAGGTGTGTTCAAAATGTTAATTTAAAAATGAATATAGACTAAAAAGATGTAAAACTTAAACTAGCCAGATTAATAAAATACTGCATTTATGCTCTGCATTATGCTCTTCTAGGGTATTATTATTTAAATACATATTTTTGGTGCAGCTGAAGAGAATTTGGTCTGTAATTTTTTTATAGTTATATATAAATATCTGCTTTAATAATTTTGGTATAGTAAGTACTTGTGTATTTGTGTGAGAGTATAACTGTCACTCTTAGTACTTAGGCATGATTTGAAATATCATTGTAATGCACTGCAGATAGCATAAAGCAATCATCCAAAATATTAATTATCAATTTGAAAACTATCTATCTCAGCTGTAACATAGTGCTGTGGTTCATTAACTGCGTATACACTCTCCTCAGAGTACTAATGGCTACATGCAGATATTTCAAATGACTTCATAAACACATGAGCACAGACTGTTAAGCAGTGATTAATTTCTGCAAGACCATGTGATGTCCTGTAATTCTTTAATGGTGTCGAAGTGATGTATAGCATGAACACATTCATTGGCTGATTCAGCAAAATGCCCATGGGAAGTATCAGGGTTGTATCTCCTAGGTGAGCTCTGCAGGGATTTAAATCACCTTGATAAACAAGCTTTGGACAAGAGACTTGCACATAAGAGTGCTCTGTTAAAAGGAGAATAGTTATTTTTTCTTAAAGATATAACCACCCTTCTTGCAATTTGCTGGTGCAGTATGTACAAAGACATGGCTGCCCTTCACACACGGTTGTGATGGTTTATTGGTTGATCTCACAAATCCATTTCATACAGATCTATCCAGACAATCAGAGATAGCAATCAGATTAAAAGAAGCATAAGTTATTGCATGAGAAGGAAGGAAAGGTTTCAGACATTTCTGGCCTTCTCTGTAACAACATAAAGGTTACTCCTGATCTGGGTAATTTTTATGGTTATCCAACTCTCATTTTCAGAAATTAATATCTAATTTAAACCTCTTCTTTTAGCTGCTCAAAGGGGCTGTGTGCATCTAGGAGCAGAATAAGTATCACCAGTTGTCTTGGGAGAAAAGCCTCATCCATCAGTAGAGAGATTTAGGAAATCATCAATTTTGTCTATGCCTCTGCATGTCTTTTTGCAGAGTGCTGTGTTGTTTCTTTTTCTAAGTACAATCACACAGATATATATCTTGTGGTTATCTGGCTTGTGTTTCCATATTGACTATCACACATCTTTCTCATAAAAAGCTCTTCCTGATGATCCACTTAGATAAATGATAAGACTTCTTTGTACTTGAATTGGTCAATGAATTCTTTTTGGAAGGAAAATATTGTTTGCATTGTAACAGTCTTTGAGGTAATGGAAACCATTGTATTCCTAGATAGAAGCAGTCTCCAAGTCCATTTCTTCAGCTGATCCTTGCCAGATGTATTTAGCATAGGAACAAGTTTACTGGTTCGAACAGATCTTCCTTCCTTCTTTTTAATGAAAAAGGTGTTTTCTATAAATACCTCTGTATTTTCTTACTCATGGCAATAGATCAGATGTCAGGCAACTTGTGGAATGTGTGTCCTGTGGTCATGGCAAAAGCATGCTACTTTTTAGAGAAATGATTTGGGGTTTTGGCTAAATTTGATGTATTTGGCTAAATTTGTTGTACTAACAATTATTTTCTAAAAATGTGTTATTTTTCAAAATATATTTTTAAATTCATTTGTTGTTTCTTTTGTAGTTTGGTTTTTTGGGGGTTTGGTTGTTTTGTTTGTTCCATTTCTTATTTGTTTGGGGTTTTTTTCATTTGTTTTGGGTTTTGGGGTTTTTTAGTTTTGTTTTGTTTTGTTTTTTTGGGGGTTTGGGTTTTTTTGTCTTTGCTTTTTAATATTTCTTGGCTAAATAGACCAAAAGAAAAACAAAGGGAACACTAAGCAAAACTTGTAGAAACTAAAAAATTAAAGTAAAAATATTTCAAAGTAATTATTCACTCACAAATACTTTGAGAGATGCAGAATTACTTTCTTTCAGATGTTCTGCAAGACATACACAGCATCAGCTTCCATAATTTTTACTTCTATCTTCTTTGAATGATGAGTTGATATTATAAAAAGAGTGAAAAATATAGCATGATATTTTTGTAAGTCATAATCACATCACAATGTTTTTTATCAATTTTTATGTTTAATTAAAAGAAATTTCAGAGCCTAAACACAGAAAGTTCAGAGTGGTTTTAGATCTACTTCATATTTCATAGAAAGGAGAAAAAGGTGAGGGTGGAGAAGGCTTTTGAAATAAAGGATGTAAATTAAGTAGGTAACACTAAGGAGATGAAAGAGAGGAATTCTTTTTCCACTGTGCTATTTTTAATGATGCAGTGTGTAATTACTGTAAATTTTGGATACAGTCCTGGTTACATGGGAGATTATAGGAAAGTTGACCTTAAATTTAAAAAGCTATCAGTATTGCATTACCAATCTTCTGATAAATATTACTGAGCAGCCTAGGAAACTGGGTTTTATTTTTGTGGTCATCTGTTAACATACATCTTCCTGTCCTTCCCACCAGACTTATCTTCCTGAATAAATGACTCAGAGAGTTATATTTTGGAAGTTTTACCCTGTGGCTGATGGTTGTGGTTGTCAGTGCCATGCTGTTACAGAATGGTTGTGCTGGTTTTGTTTTGGGCAGGGTGTCAGAGGGGTGCAGGCTGTTTACCTAAATCTGTCCTCTGGTTTAAGTATAAATTCAATTGTGACACTCCAACTGCTTGTTTGAGGTAATTTTAGGTGATCCTACAGATAAATAGCACAGAGAGAATAAATGTACAGTGGTTTTGATTGTATTGAATAGTTGTATTTTTTTGAAAGATGAAGGTTTGATCAATTTTTTGATCCAAGTTAAGTTAGTCCTTGTTATTCACATTTTTTTTTTTAATATTTTTTCAAAAGCTCTACCAAAAGTCATTGCAAATTCATACTCAGGAAGCATGTTATTAAACACAGATTTCTTAACTCCGTTAAAGCTACATTATTGTTTTCACTGTCATTATAAATAATAAGTTAGGGATTTTTTTCAACAATATGTCTGGAACTTAGTTTGCCAGAGATTTTAAACATTGGAGATTTACTCCCTAAAACCGAAATCCAAGCCCTCCTCTTGCCTTCAACTCATATTTTGTTCTTTTAAGAAAATCACAATACACCATTATCACAACACTAATAGAAAAAATTTAGTATTGCATAATGTTGAGTAGCAAAATCACACAGTATTATTCACATGAAAATTTTGCATTATCATTTGTCTTCCAGTATGAAATAAAAAATCATTGTAGCGGAACATTTTCACAGGTACAGTCTTGGTGTCTCTGAGAACAAATACCTCAATTCACTGCCAAAGTTTACAGGAGGATACGATTTGCCATTGTAGCGATCCTTTTCAAATCTATGTATTGTGCTACAGGTATTTATTTATATTATTTTGCTGAATATTATGTTTTCAAAATCTGTTCAATAAACATGCCACTGACTTTATGACACAAAAGAATCCTACAACACTTTTTCCTCATCATCAAAAAAAAAAAAAAACAACGAACCCTCCCCATTTCCTAGCCTAGGCTTAAGTCTGGATGAGTGAAATTAAAAATTAAATCCATTCCGTATGACAGTTGCATATTCTGGTGTTTGTCGCAGTATGAGAAATCTAGGATAATATAAAAAAGTTTAAATATAGCAGTAAGATTGAAAATGTAGAGTATGAAGAGTGCTGTTTCATCAAGTGTTCTGCATATTGCAGGCATAAAATGCAATAACATATACATCATGATTATCGCCATCCATACAGTAGTGTTTTCTCAGTTTACTTGAATCTTTTGACTTCATTTGCATTTTCCTATCTGAGATTGTGTCTGGAGTTTGGTGCTTTATCTTGTTTCCCAGAAAAGTCACAAAAACATAGAATAAATGTTCTCATCAGTTAGTGGGCCTACTGAAAATATTTTTACAAGCTTTCTGTCATTTATACAGATCTTAACAACTGCTTTCAGTGTTATAAACCAGTTATTATTTGCTCAATGGCCTTTAGTTAAATGGCTTAGTTTTCCCCAATTATGTCATAGTTGCATGCCTAAGCTGTAAAATTATCATCACAAGTTCTATCAGCCAGTGCCTACACTGGACAGAAGTGACATTACAGATGGGGAGAATGAGCAGTCATTCACCTCATGTTGTCCCTGCTGCTTCTTTCTCATCAAGTGGAGGACATCTCACACTCCTCTCATGCTCCAGCATGAGGTCTCTTTCATGGGAGACTATCCTGCACAAACCTCTCTAACAAGTGTTTTTCCTCCCCAGGGCTGCAGCTCTTCACAAACGCTCCAGCATGGGTCCCTTCCACATGGTGCAGTCTTTCAGACAGAACTGGCTGCCTCCAGTATGCTTCCCCCACAGGGTCACAAGTCCTGCCTTCTCCAGCACAGGCTCCTTGTTTCGTGGGTCTGCAGGTCCTGCCATGCTCTGGCATGGGATACCTGCAGGGTTGCAGTCTCCTCTGGTCATACCCATCTGCTCTTTCCATGTGTGGCAGGTGGGTATCTGACCCACTGTGGATCTCTGTGAGGGGTCAGCCTGTCCTGCCGTAGTCCTAACCATGGGCTTCAGAGAAATCTCTGTTCCAATGTCTTGAGCACCTCTGCCTCAACATCTGCAGATCTGTTTCTTTTGCATATTGTCAGTTCCCTCTTCTCTGGCTGCAATTGCTTCTGTGCAATAATTTTTTTTTTCTCAAATATGTTATGCCACAAACATTATCACCATCATTGATGGCCCTGGCAATGGCCAGTGCAGGGTCTGCTGTTGAGCTTGCTGGCACTGGCTTTGTTGGGCATGGGGAAAGTTTCTGGCAGATTCTCAAACAAACCACCCATGAAATTCCCCCCATTATCAAACTCTTGACTTGTAAACCAAATACACTACCTCAAAATCTATTTTCCAGAATAATCTTATTTGTATTAAAATGCATAAAACAAAACAATAATAGAAACTAATTTAGTGTTAAAGAATACTGACTGTCAATTCACAATATTGTCCCTGATAATTTTTCACACTTATTCTGAGGTCAGAGGAATGCCCATAGCTTAGTTTCCACTGCTTACTCTCAGCTTCTCAGTTGTGATTTGAATCAGATAAGAAGGGGACTGTGTGTGATCTGGTGTATGGTGTTGACCCTGGCTGGATGCCAGGCACTCCCCAAAGCCTCTCTATCACTCCTCTCCACAGATGTACAGGGGAGAGAAAACAACAAAGGATTCATGAGTTGAGATAGGGACCAGGAGAGATCACTCACAGGGAAAACAGGCTGGAATTAGAGATATTAATTGAATTTATTACTAACAAAATCAGAGCAGGATAATGAGAAATAACATCAACCTTCTAAACATCTTCCTGCCTGCCCCCCCTTCTCAACTCTACCTCTTCCCCCAACAGTCCAGGGAGACAGGAAATGGGGGTTATGGTAAGTTCATCGCATATTTCTCCTGCTACTCAGGGAGAGGAATCATTCCCCTGCTGCACCTTAGGGTCCCTCTCAAAGGAGACAGTTCTCCATGAACTTCTCCAATGTGAGTCCATGTCACAAGTGACAGCTCCCACAGGCAAAAATTCTTCCAAAACTGCTGCAGCCTGGGTCACTCTTCCAGAGAGTGCAGTCCTCCAAGGACAGGCTGTGCTAGTGTCTGCTCCTCTCTCCATTGGTCTCCTACAGGGTGACAGCCTCCTCTCAGGCATCCACCTACTCCAACCTGGGGCTCCTCCATGTGCTGCAGGTGGATCTCTGCATCCCCATGGACCTCCATGAGCTGGAGGGGCACAGCTGCTGCACCATGGGCTGCACCAGGGGCTGCAGGGGAATCTCAGCTCTGGTGCCTGGAGCACCTCCTGTCCCTCCTTCTGCATTGACCTTGGTGTCTGCGGAGATGTTCCTCTCACATGTTCTCACACAAATCTCTGGCCTCAATTACAACTGTGCAAAAATCTTTCTTTGCTTCTTCTTCTTAAATAGGTTATCACAGTGGTATTACCACTTTTCTGATTGTCCCAGCCTTAATCAGCACCACATCTGTCTTGGAGCCAGCTGGGACTGGCTCTGCCAATGAAGACATGAAGGAAGATCCCAATAGCTTTCCATAGAAGCCAATCCTGCAGCCCCACCAGCTACCAAAGCTTGGCCATACAATCACAATAATGTTCCACTTATTCTAAGGTTAAGGGACTGCTCATAGTTCAGTTTTTACTGCCTACCCTCAGCTTCCTGATTCTGATCTGAATCAGATCTAAAGGCAACTGTCTCATGTGATCGGTGAGTGGAAGTCTTAATGATATTTCTGTTTGAAAGGGCAGAATTTTCTTCCAGGTTTGGTGTGTTAAAGAGCATCTGCAATATCATGTCTTTGCATGTTTCTGAGTTTACACTGGTCGGTAAAGAGGTACCACAATGATCCTGAGGTTTTCAATACCCTCCTACCATTGCCTTCACCTTCTTTTGTCCCGTAATAAGAAAGTTGTCTCTCACATACACATTTAGATATTACTTGATTTTCCTTTTCTATGACATCTAAGGGAGAGCTCCAGAGATGAAAATGCTTACACTCGTAAATAGCTGGTGGGCAATAGTGTGTTTCTCGGAATTTATGGACACTTAACACCTTGCTTCTCAAGCATAAATTTGAAATTACACCCCTGAATTGCCTTCATTGAATTCTTTCTTGCTGCATATGTTTTTACTCAAAGCAGACCCCAAAATAAATGTCTCACCAGCTAAATTTCTAGCCTTTGAGAAGCATATGCATTGTTAAAAAAAAAATTAAAAAATTGAATCTGCTAGTATTCTTACTAATACCTTCAGAAGAGGTTATGCTTAGAATCATAGAATCAAAAAATATCCTCAATTGGTAGAGACACATTAGGATTAATGAAGTCAAGTTCCTGGCCTTGCAGAGGACCACCCTAGGAATCACAAGATGTGTCTTTTTCTAAATTCTTCTTGAACTCTGTCAGGCTGGTGGCATGGCCACTTCCCAGGAGAGTGTTCCAGTGCCCAACCACCCTCTAGCTGAACAACCTTTTCCTAAGATCCTACCTAAACCTCACCTGTTTTAGCTTCAGGCCATTCCTTCACGTCCATCAATGGCCACCACAGAGAAAAGATCAGCATCTGCCCCTCCTCTTTCCTTCACAAGGATGCTGCAGACTGCAACCAGGTCTCTGCTCAGTCTTCTCCAGACTGAACAGAACAAATGACCTCAGCACTCGTCATATGTCTTCCCCCTCAAGGCCCATCAGCATCCTTGTTGACGTCTCTAATAGTTTTATATCTTACATTGTGGCACCCAGAACTGCCCCCAGCACTCGAGGTGAGGCTGCCCCAGCTCAGAGCAGAGCAGGACAATCCCCTCCCTCCCTTGCCCAGCTGGTGATGCTGTGCCTGATGCCCCCCAGGACAGGGTTGGCCCTCCTGGCTGCCAGGGCACTGCTGGCTCGGGTTCAACATGTCACTGACCAGGAGCCCCAGGTCCTTTCCTGCGGGGCTGCTTTCCAGGAAATCCTTCCCAGGTACAGAATCCAGCACTTGTCTTTGTCAAACTTATACTGCAGGTACTGTGATGGGAAGTCTGCAGAGTAAATTAAATCAAGCATTTTAGTTGGACCATCTTCCTAGTTTTACCTACTGTCAATTTCAATTGCCAGTAAAAACTAAAGTGACAGTCTTTCATGTCTCCACAGTAACAGATCCTAAATCACTGTGCAAAAAAAGACAATTAGTAAGGGTTTAAGAGTGTTTAAAAATCACTCTGATTTCCTTCTTCTAGTTTATCAAAATTTCATTAAATAAAACCAAAGAGTAGAACAGTGACATAAGTTGTTATACTCCATAAGTAATTGGTAGGAATGAGAGAATGATAAAAATGTATGGTGAAAGCTAACAGCTGGTGAACAAAAGAACCTGAAAGATGTTACTATATAATCTTAAACAATTCTTGATAATTAAAAATTATATTTAGAAAAATTTAATTATTTGCAGAAAAAATCCTAAATGAAAGTATAATCTTTAGATTCATCAAATAAATGATATCCTGTGAATATCTGGTTTATCTGCATTCAAGATTAAAAAAAAACAACTAGCCATCCTTACATGGATGAAGTGAGATTTTCATGAATAGCAATGGGCATATTCCTACCTGGTTGTGGAACAGATCTGAAAAATATGTGTGTGACAATAATTTATGCTAATTTGATTTTTGAGTCTAACTACTCAAGAAACCAGATGACAGATATGTAGAAATATGTACTCTTCATCTTACAAACTTCACATTGTCTTAACATGTTCAGGGGTAAGGAGGTTGTGGGGATTCTTTTTTTCCCTTTCCTTAGGAAACGAGTATATTAATTTTGTTCTTCTTTTATCTCAAATAATGGTTTCTATCTTAGATCCACTAGTAATCAGCACTGGTTAAACAGTTGCATGGTTTAAGCAATATTTTTCTTTCTTTTCTGTTCATTGTATCTCATTTCTTCCTACTCCTTTGCTTAATAGTTAGTTTCTATGTTTTGCAAATGAGACAACTCAAATGATAGCCTGAACAAAAGAGGTGTAATAATTAATTACAGTATGAATCAACAGAAAATTCTACTTTAATACCCTCTCTATGTACAATAAAGGAGAATCGAAATATTTTTTCTGTGTGTCAACATTCTCTCTCCTTTTACTTCATTAAATCAAGATGATATAAGCCCCAGGAGACAGAAGTGCAAATTTTAAACCTGTATTGATTTAACCTTCCCTCTGTAAATATTTCATAGTTCTATAATGTGTAAATGCAATCATGCACAGAACAAAGGATTGCACTTTTTTGTTAGTACACAGAATGACAGTATATTTTATGCCATTTAAACAGTATAGCGTGGAAAAACACATGATGATATTTTGTTATTATTATAAACGTCAAGGATGATTGATAAAACACTATTTTTCCAGAGAAATGTTCATTAGGAAAAGCTTTCCAAACTGTGATTTCCTTGAAGGACTATAATACCATTTGTTAATTGCACTTTCAATACCTTTTTCTAGCTTCTCTTTCTCACAATAATTTGATGCAGATTTTTTCGAAGAAAGGTTACTTCTCTCCGCGCTTCACAGTTTTTTGTTTTCTTCCAGACAATTTTCCATTCTGAAATTCCAACATCCAAATAATTTTTTTAACAGATGATTGGGGAAGCTTTTGGCATGGATTATCTGGTTTCTAATGGCTGTTATATGGTCCTCTGGAAACAATAGCAAAAACAACAAAAATATCCTGGAAACTGCATGTACTAAGGCCTTTTAGAAGCCCATAACAGTTTGGATGGAGTTGTTTCTCTTTTCAAAGCCTATTTGTAAAAACATAATACAAAAGTAAAACAATGTTCTGAGAATTTTATTCTACTCTTACCTTTTTCTTGAGTAGTGAATATTCTATTTGTGAACACTGATATAGAAACTGATCTTGTAATTAAGTCGTTTTTTCCATGAAGCAGAAATGGTATGGCTTGCTGCAATAGGAATCTGATGCTGACAATTTCAGTGCCACCAGTGGTGAGGTTTAAATAAAGAAAACCCTAAGTATTTCTAGCAAGCAAAAGCATCTTGTAGAAAATCTGTATTTTACAATCTATTTCTGAGTTTTTAAAAAATGTTTCTTCCATGTGTAAATTTACAACATCATTCATATTTCCAATTTTGCAGATTTTAAAAGATCATACATAAAATCAAGATAATATACATCTAACAACGACCATACTGGCATTAAACTGCCAAGCCCTTTTTCATGTCAAAGCATTTTTCTCAAAAATACTTTTGTTGGAGTGATACTAGTTGGTGTGAACTGAACCTTTGCATTTTTTCCTTCTATTAGTGCTTTAACAGATCTGATACTTTTTAAAGAATCAGTGCAGTATTTATCACCATGAAGTTTCACTATGTCACAGTAGCACGAACATTACTGGGAATATTTTAGTTATGTTACTTAGTCTTTTCCTCTACCATCTCTAGGATATCACCAAGTCTTAATAAGCATACAATTTACTTTAATGACAAAACTCTTTACTCTATCAAGACAGCTCTTTTATAAAATATATTTAATTTATAATCTCAAGGTTGACTGAGGTTTTCCTAGAATTCCAGGTGTCCAGGAATATGAGAGAGAGAGAGAATCTGTCATTCATTTTAAAATGTATAATTTTTCTTTGATTTCCTTTGTCTGGGTATTGCCACAAGGCATAGGTCTACAGAAAATACATAGAATTTGTACTCGGAAAAGGGTCTTACATCTGTGCTTTTAAATTACCTTTGTTTCTACATATACATATGTGTGTATATATATATAAGAAATATGACAAGATTTCGACCTGTTTAGGTGACTGAGTAACAGGGTAACTTGCAGGCAAGGGAGACCAGGAAGGCTGGACTTCCTTCATGAGGAAATCTTAAAGATTCAACAACAGGCTGTCCTCGTATGCTGTCAGACAAGCCATCAGGAAAAATAAAACAGCTTTCTGTTTAAACAACAAGCCTAGGTTGGAACTCGGGGTCAAAAAAGCAAGAATTACCTCTGGAAGAGGCAGGTAACTTGTGGGGACTATGAGATCTTAAAAGGTAGGAAAAAATCAGTAGGATGAAAGTTAAAACTGGAACGTAATTTAGTGGCTATGGTTAAGGACAATGAAAAGAAGTTCCTGTGAATTCATTGGCAACAAAAGGACCGTTAAGAAGATACTTTATCCATTGCTGGATGCAGCGGGGCATGAGGAAATATCTTCAGTATTTAATGCCTTCTTTCCCTCAGTATTTAATACCAGGACCAGTTGTCCTCAAGGTTACCCACCTTCCAGAGCTGGAAGTTAGTGATGGAGATCTGAATGAAGCCCTTATAATCCATGAGGATTATGCCAATTAAACACCCACAAGTCTTAGGGCCCAGATGGGAGTAATGAGGCAACCAGCAAAAGGGTTTACCTAGCCACTTTCTATCATTTAAAAGCCATCCTGATTTACTGGAGAAGTTGAATGGAACTTATCAAGTGTAACATCCACCTCAAGAAGGGTCAGAAAGATGCTCCAGGGAACTGTATGCCTGTCAGTCTGACCTTCATGCAAGGGGAAGTCATGAATCAGATCATCCTGAGTGCCATCACACAGCATGCACAGGATACTCAGGGGATTGAGCCCAGCCAGCATGGATTTGTGAAAGGCAGGTACTGTTTGAACAGCTTGAGGTCCTTCGATGATTAGGGCAGGGATGTTTATCTAGACTTGACTTAAGTGTATTCAGCACCTTTTCCCACAACAAGTTACTGGAGAAATTGGATGGTCAATGCTTGGAGGAAGGTACTTTTTGCTGGGTTAAAAATTTTCTGAGACTAGGATCAGAGAATGCTAGTGAATGGAGTTACATCTGGCTGATAGCCAGTCACCAGTGGGGCTCCCCACAGCTCTGTGTTGAGGCCAATCCTATTTAACATCTTTATTGATGTTAACTTGACTTGGTGACTTGGACTAGGGCATTAAGTTCAACCTCTGGAAGTCCAAAGATAACACCAAGACTGTTGGTCTGCTAGAGAGCAGGAAGGCTCTGCAGAGAGATCTGGACAGGCTGGATTGATGGATTGAGGACAATTGCATAAGGGAAAGTGACAGGTCCGGTCCTTGGGATATCCACCCACATGCAGCACCACAAGTCAGGGGAAGTGGCTTGAGAGACCCCCAGCAGAAAGGGACTTAGAGGGTGCTCGTCAACAGCAGCTGCACATGAGCCAGCACACGCTTAGGTGGCCAAAATCTCAATGGAATTCTGGCCTGTATCAGTAGTGTGGCCAGCAGGACCAGGGCAGTGATTGTCCTCCTGTGCCGGGCACTGGCAAGGCCACACCTTGAATCCTGTGTACACTTTTGGGCCCTTCACTACAAGAAAGGCATTGAGGTGCTGGAGCATGTCCAGAGAAGGACAATGGAGCTGGTGAAAGGTCTAGAGCACAAGTCTTAAGATGAGAAGCTGAGCGAACTGGGGAGAACTCGCTGCTCTCTAAAATTATCTGAAAGGAGGTTGTAGTGAGTTGTAGATGATGTCCCAAACAAAAGCATTTGAGGAAATGGCCTTAAGTTGCACCAGAAAAAGTTCAAATTAGAAAGAAAAAAAAAAATCACTGAAAGAGTGGTTAGGCACTAGGATAAGTTGCCTAGAAAGGCAGTGGAGTGACATCCAGACATCTCTTCCAGAGGTCTTGCAATACCTGAAAGAAGAAAGATGGAAACGGGCTGTTGACAAGAGCATGTTGTGACAGGATGAAAGGGAAGGCTTCAAAGTGAAAGAGTAGGTTTAGTGTAGATATTAGGGGAAATTCTATAGTGTGAGGTGGTGAGATGCTGAAAGAAATTGCACAGAGAAATTGTGGATGTCTCAATCTTGACAGTGTTCAAGGCCTTATTTGATGAGCTCTGACCAACTTGTTCTAGTGAAAGATATCCCTGTCCACAGCAGGGGGCTTGGAACTAAATGATCTTCAAGGTCCCTTCCAACACAGGCCCCTCTCTGACTCTAGAATTCTAAGTTCTATCAGATGAAGTTTAGAATGGGTATTAGTAAAATTTCCTTCACTGAAAGGGTGGCCAAGCTTTGGATCAGACTACCTAGAGAAGTGGTAGAACCAATTTCCTGGAAGTTCTACAAAAACCCTGTAGTTGTGGCACTTGGGAACTCAGTTTAATGGTTAATATGACAGTGCTAACAATTGGACTCAATAACCTTACATGTTTTTCCAAACTTAACAATTCTATGATTCTGTCATCCTTTCTAGCTCCTGACTGGAATTAAGAGAGCCCTGCAGGCTGACTGTAGAGCCAAAAGTCCTGGTCATAAATTAACAATGCAAATGTGCCCATTTGAAAGACTGGCCTACAGCACATGTCAGCAAGGTGTACTCAGTACCTGCTTCCAGCAGCTGGGATGCATGGGGATACGCAGTGATCAATCTACCACATCAGATATTTCTTACCTTATTTCACACTTGCAACAACCTACAAGTAAGCCTCAGGGAAATGTTGATGAGTAAACCTTGACTATTTTTCCCAAAGTCATCTCTAATAAAGGCACCTTGGCAGATAATATTTGTAATAAATTTAGGTAAATAAATCTGCTGAGATTTCCTCCCCCAATTCCCCTCAAGAAAAAAAAAAAA
>VZTB01012698.1:1718-47830 GCA_013397245.1 Thryothorus ludovicianus | reverse complement strand
TGGAAGAACAATGTGCTGTGTTGTACAAATGAATGGATGAACACAACTTCTCCCTCCTTCCTAAGGCAAGAACAAATTTTTGATTTTTTTTCCTCCAGAATAATCAAGAAAGAGCTTCACTTATTCTTCATAAACTACCTATTGCATGTTTTAATGTCATTTACAGTCTGTGATGTTTGCTGCAGGGCTCACATCACATTCTGACATTGCTTTTGGAAGGAGAATAGCCAGTTTGAAGTAGTTCTTGGGAAGTGAAAGCCTCACAGCTGAAATTGTCCCTTCTGTGTTAGGTTTAGTTGGAATAATGAGTGGTCATTATTTTTTGTGACCTCTGTAATTATTTGAGATTTGTGAAGTCTGAAATATTTTGGTGGATTCATATCTTAAATGGTCTGAATTGTATCCTGGAGGTGTCACTCTCCACTGACTGATGAGAGGGCAGAGTAAGTACACTCTGTACCTACTGCGCACAAAAATTGTGGTTTTTTAGCAGGAAATTAGCAAGGTGTTTGTACCACAAATCAAGAGGAAACCCCTACTGCATTGTAGTTAATTGGTTATTCCCATGTAATAACTTGCTAATGAAGATACATTAAACGACTAACATAATATTGGCCAAGATCAGGTTGGATGGGGCTCTGAACAACCTGGTGTAGTGGAAGGTGTCCCTGGTCATGCCAGGGGTCTTGGAACTAGGTAATCTTTAAGATTCCTCCTATCCAAAATCATTCTTTGATTCTGTGACAGAAATAATGATCCTTCTTTGATTCAATTCAAAACACTTGTACAAGCATAGATTTCTTCTTGTCTGGGTGAACTTGAATTCTGTTGAAATCTTAATTTAAATCTATTTTATTTGAACTCTATAATCAATACAAAATACGTACATTACTCCTAAATCAGCTGTATTTTCCTGAAAAGTAGGATATCCTGGGGTAACTGTGGCAAACTTAAAAGAGTATTTGAAACAGGAAAAAAAAGAGAAACATTTATTTCTGATACAAAAACTACATGCCAAATCATTGTTCAAAATATCTTGTTGAAATATAGCTTTGATTATATGTATTTTCTGGTTACACTTGTTATTTCTTTAATGTGAAGAAAATATCCCTCTGTCCCTATATCTAATTTTCTCAGATTTCATAAGGACTAGTCATCTTGAAATTTGGAATTTGGTGGAGTAGTACTTACAAACAAATATTCCTTCTTCACAGAGTTCCAATTCAGACAGAAGATGGCAGCTCTCCCTTTTCAGTCTTTTAAGCCTAGGTATTTTTTCCAGAAACAAATCACACTTCCTGGCTGTGTTTCTTGTTTACAAAGTGCTGTATACATTGACATTTCAGAATTTCTGTGTGCTTTATGACTGTACATCACATCATAAAATTAAAGGCATATACGTTCCACAAAGTCCTGGGCTAGATTTAAATTGTTGTGCACTCTACTGGATGTTGCACAGTACTTCAAAATATGCATCCTCTAAAAATTACCTTTCTGATTCCCTCACTGCTTTGCTACCTGTACTTCTAGTAATAATGATGGACTTTCTTGACTTCGGAGCAGGAATCCTGATTAAGATATAATTTAGCCATTTTACTTTTACATTTTTGTGTTCTGTAACTAAAAGTACAGGATGATCTA
Organism: Thryothorus ludovicianus; assembly: GCA_013397245.1. NCBI lineage: Eukaryota > Metazoa > Chordata > Aves > Passeriformes > Certhiidae > Thryothorus > Thryothorus ludovicianus. The sequence continues at coordinate 46,189 of VZTB01012698.1, read as the reverse complement.
ATATGTTTTGAAGGTGAACTCTATATTCTATAGATTAGATATCTTTTGGGAAATACCTTCTAGAACCCTGTTTAACAACATTAAAAAAATTAAATAATCAACAATGAAGAACTTAAAAATAGATAAGGAAATAAAAAATAACTTTGAAACTAGAAGTACTGAATATATAAGACAGATGAAGTCTTTGAAGATAAGCTGAAAGAAAACATGATTAACACTGATGAAGCAGAATAGTGCCAAGTATATGTTATTTCTGAGCCAAATACATTATACAAGGTGGAAATTGAACTTTCAAGAGTCATGCTAACATTTTACTCTTATGCTTTATCAAGGTGAGAAAAAAAAAAGCAAAAACTGCATATTGGTAAGTCTATTTTAAATTGGTAAGTGTATTTTAAATATGGTCATGTCAACACTGATGAATGACATCTTCAGGTAAAGTGACTGCAGGACTGCATAATGACTCATTTTAAAGGTTAGTAAATACTAATGTGAGATGCCTTTCATGGTTTCAAACCTCAAAAGTTTTAAAGTATATTTTTAACCTCTATTTTTTTGTTAACTTTTATAGGGATCTGCACTTTACATTTGTAGAGATATTTTATGCTCTTGCACAATGCAAATCCTTTTCATTATGCACTGCTTACTGAAAAAAATTCTCCACGGGGCTGTCCTTGATCTTACTTCAAAATGATAAATCTGTTTTCTTGTCATTGTTCTTTGTTGCAAGAGTAACAAATTTCCCTTCAGTCCATATGGTATAACCTCTTCATAGAATCTCTACAACTATTTCTGCTAAAGACTATTGTTCTTGCTTGAGATATGAGCTTTCATAAAACAAAGATTTGACTCTTTTTGTTTATGTTCTGTCCAGTACGTGATAAAAAAAGGATCAGTGGTTGTGGTCTGTAAATAGCAAAAATCAACAATGTAAATTGTGTAGATAAATTGTCTGTACAGAAGTAATATTATCAAACAGGTGCAATTCTCACTGACCTTTGAAAATTTATACAAATGTAGCCGATCAGATCAAATTAGATTATGTATATGCAAAAAAATTAAAAGTCTGACTATTTTAAGTGCTGTATAAATGTTCCCTTCTCTCATGAGTTCACAACTCATACAATTAAAAAAGAGAGACTAGGTCTAATGCTTTAACTTCTTGAAGTGCTTTGAGTCTTCTGAGTATGCACATTTGAAATAGTCACCCTAACTTCAATGGCATGTGTTTGTTCTCGGCTGATGAAATATAAATACTCTCTTAAAATATCCATAGCTTGTTCAATATATTCCTGTAATCAGTTATTATAAATTAAGGATATACCTGATAATAAAAGAAGAAATATTAGTCATATGATTGACAAAGTGTAAATTATAGCATTAATGAAACTAAAGAGCTAAGTCTTTCCCTAAGAAAGGAAAAACCCTTAGCTGACAATGGGGCTTTTGAAAAGTTTCTAAGCCATTTTAGGTATATAACCTAGGTCACATACAGTATAGAACAGACAGAATACTGAAGAAGACATGTCTATATCTCCTAAGAATCTGGGATTTCTTCTTTATATTTCCCTCCCAGAATAATATAAATTCGATCTCATCCAAAAATAATGCAAGATCTATTTCTCTATTTTTTTGCTGGGAAAAAGATGAAATTATGTCTATTGGTGAGATGGGTAATAAGTGGAAACCTTCTTTGAATAATTCTTTTTTTTTCCATTTGGTAGGATGATGAAAACTGTTGTGTGCATTTGAGCATTGCTATTGGTCAACATTCTGAATAGTAATGTGTAGCGTTGTTAAGCAGAGAACATTGTCAAACACTAAAAAGTGTGTATGGGCGCTCTTTAGTGCTAACTCTGAAGAAAAGTATAATTAAAATATTTCAACTTTATAAATATATATGTACATATGGCTCTTGCTCTTTTGCTTGTTTGTTTTTGTTTTGGCTGTATTTAATGTGATTACACGATGCCTATTTCCAAAACAGAATAAATATGGTGCTGATGTATATGTGATCTATAAGTCAGAGATTTATTTGAGATACATGTCTTATTAATTTAAAGGATGAGAATTTTGCTCAGGAGAAGAGATTTTTTTTTTCCATTAGAAGAGAATGTAGGCACANATATTTCCCTCTCAGAATAATATAAATTCGATCTCATCCAAAAATAATGCAAGATCTATTTCTCTATTTTTTTGCTGGGAAAAAGATGAAATTATGTCTATTGGTGAGATGGGTAATAAGTGGAAACCTTCTTTGAATAATTCTTTTTTTTTCCATTTGGTAGGATGATGAAAACTGTTGTGTGCATTTGAGCATTGCTATTGGTCAACATTCTGAATAGTAATGTGTAGCGTTGTTAAGCAGAGAACATTGTCAAACACTAAAAAGTGTGTATGGGCGCTCTTTAGTGCTAACTCTGAAGAAAAGTATAATTAAAATATTTCAACTTTATAAATATATATGTACATATGGCTCTTGCTCTTTTGCTTGTTTGTTTTTGTTTTGGCTGTATTTAATGTGATTACACGATGCCTATTTCCAAAACAGAATAAATATGGTGCTGATGTATATGTGATCTATAAGTCAGAGATTTATTTGAGATACATGTCTTATTAATTTAAAGGATGAGAATTTTGCTCAGGAGAAGAGATTTTTTTTTTCCATTAGAAGAGCATGTAGGCAAAAAATTATAGACAGTATCTTCCCTGTTCTGTTCCATTATTCCCCCTGTGTGCCACTATGCCCAAAAAAGGCAAAAAGAAAATGATTTCCTGAAGATAGACAAATATATAGACTCCTTTGCTGCCTCTGGAAGTTGCCTCCACTGCCAAATATCTTTGGTAGAGACTACTTTCTTGCCTAAAAATTGTCATTGATATTTTTCTGGAGATATTTGGTTCCTTGATTGTTTATTTTTTCCTATAAAAAAATCTAAAGCTTCATAGAAGCAGATATGGAAACCCAAGTGCCTCATTACCTAATATCTACCAACTATATTACTAAGTGGGTTGCAAGGACCACCTATATCATCCTTAAGAACTGAAAATATTTATGTTTTCCTCTTATTCTTTAATTAGAAAATATTTAAAGAATGTGAGCAATTAAATATCAAAAATATCCCTACATTCCTCAAATATAAACACATTAAAGTATTTAAATATTCCTTGTTGAATGCCTTACATTTTGACCTCTAGGATGTTTAAAGCAAGGTTATTTTCATCTCACTGCTTGGGGTTCTTGTTCCTTACTTAAAATCACTCAGTGCTTTTTGAAATATGAAGTGAGAGAACCAGTCTTTATGCAAGTATCGAAGATGTTCACATAAATTCTTGCCCCTTCTCTCTTGACTTTGCTTATCAGAATTGAACCATGTCAAGCTTGTTTCAACCGTTCCAAATATTCTGCAGCTTGCTGGTTTTGTCTCTGATCTTAGAGGTGACTTCAGGTTTTCAAATACTTCTTTAAGAAAAGTGGAAACTGAGCCTTGGTCTCCTATCACTTGTGTCTGTCTGTAGCACTGAAGATAAGGAACCAAAGACAGCTCAGTGAAAGTTTTCTACTCAATTTCTCATTTATAGAACATACTCCATTCCCTATTTGAAATGATGAATGAACTTGTGTAAAAATATTATCTCATCACATAATTATGAGCTGCACCATAAAGTACAGTGTGCAGATAGATGAATGAAGTTTTCAGCACTTCATAACTTCTGAATGCCTCATTCTACAGCTTGATCAGTGTATTTTTTTACTAGTTTTATGTTTGCAACATTGCAAATACATGGATAGGTGAGGATAATTGATTGCTGGACCACATCCTGGTGCTCCAGGTACAGTATTAGATACACTGCATGTTAGGGAGTTACAGCATATTAAGATTTCCCCATGTTTTAGGTAAAACATATCACTGAACTGAAATCCAGAGAGTTTTCATTTGTGATAACAAATATCAGACTCTGATGGGGAAAATTTCCAAGCATTACCTCCTATTGATCACTGTTGTGGTATTTTAAATCCCTAACAAACCAAAGCTAATGGAGAACACTTATTTTTCTGGTTTCTTTTTCTAGTGGAAAAGACTCTCTTGCTGCATCTTTTTATAGATATATATCAGTAGGGCAATATGGTTTCCAAAAGATTCTGGGGGTATATCTTTGTATATTCAGCTGATCTGTGAATTATTAACCATAAGGACCATTTCCTCCCTGCCTTTACATAGGCAGTGTTATTAGGAATATGCCGTAGCCTCTGAAAAATCAAACACTACTTAATGTAATAATTGCCTCAGTAACTGACATTGCTAAGATGAACACTTAGTAGCTTGTAACAAATCAAGTTAAAACTAATGATTTTGTTTGTTGCAAGAAGCAAAGGTACATCTTCAGGATCAGGAGTCTTGAAAACACTTTCTATTTGTAGTGTTTTTTATTTTATTATTACTTTTTCCTTAATTTTATTTTAGATTTTAATTGACAAAACTTTGATAAGAAGGCAGAACTGCCACCACAGATGAGTATGAATCCAAAAAGAATTTTAGAAATCAGTTTGATAGTATGGACAGAAGACCAGAACAATCATAAGAACTTGAGATTTATGTTTACAGGCCTGACACTCCATTACTATAAAAAATGCAGATTATCCCTTTTATTTTATTCATAAAACAACAATGATATAATAAATTATTATGTTTAACAAGTATTTAATTAACTTCTCTAAAAAGATACAAGTCATATTTTGTTAAAAGTTCTTTCATATTCTTAAATGCAATTATCTAAAAACTATCAATCATTTTTATTAGTTAATACTTGAAACTGCATGCATATCCAATACAATTATTAACGCCAATCCATTTACTGGTTCATTTGAGTCTGGCTATGCACAATTATGTGTGACATTTTGAAAGGAAGCACCATTTTCATAATGATACAATCATTATATTCTTCTGAAGATCAACAAAAGATTTATTAATTTTAATTCTATTGCTCATCTGTATGCTATACAACTAATAAGAATAAGAGAATCCAGAGGGTAATAGAAAATGTAGCTGTTGCTATCTAAGTAATTGCCACTCATAAATTGTTTTTCTATTTGTACTTTTGCTACAGGAAAAAATTTGGACAAATTAAACCCACCTAAGCAAAGATATGAAAGAGATCTACTCAGAGGTGAAAAAGTTGATTTCCTAAAGCCTAGAGCAAGTAGAATGGGTTTTGCAATGTATCTGTTGATCAAAGAACAATGCTGGTTACTCTTTTACAAAAAACCGTGTTGCAGAACAGAAGTTCATTGAAGAAATAGTTCCACAAGTATCTTTGGAACTTGGAACAGGGTTTGATGACTTGATTGCTTACCCAGAACTTTGAGCGGAAGGAATTTTTTCCCTATTTAGCCTCAGATTAGGTTTAGATGTTGAAAACTCACATAGACCAGATTTAAAAACCTATTGTAATTAGGTTCCTAGTGTGCTGTAGAAGTCCTCATATGACTTAGATCCATTAGGACATATAGACATAAAAATAGTCCACATAAATGTCCAAATTTATTTTCTGTCTAGTGCTAGCAAGATGTATGTATCCTAAGGTGCTGTAGATCTTGTTAGATACATTCAACATGCTTTATAATCCAAAATGCAGAGAAACAGACATTATAGTCTCTATTCCGCTTCAATAATTATTTATGACATGTGGTAAAAAAGAATCTAGCTTATTCTGTTCTCTATTTGTCACTTCATCACGGCTCAATATATTAGACATTTTTACTCCTCTTTATTAATGTGAGTTAACAGGACTGGAAAGGAACAAGAACTGCAGAAAGGATTAAGCTGACATAGGAGCATGAAGGGTAGACTGTTAGGAAGAAACTTATGAGTTAGAACTTTTATTAATCCTACACTCTCCTCATGGTTAATAGAAAGCAGAATGGTTTCTTCTTTTAAAGTGTACTTTTAGAATAGAACACATATACTTTGAAGGTTGCTTTCAATGTTTTTCATAGAATCATAGAATAGTTTGGGCTGGAAGTCACTTTAAAGATCAGGTAATATCAACCCTTCTGCCCTGGGAAGGGAAGTAACTCATTAGATGAGATTACCCAGGGGCTGATCCAACCTAATTTTGAATGCTCCCACATTTGGGGCTTTTGCAGTTTCTATGGGCAACCTGTTCTAGCACCTCACTACCTCAATTCACAGTAATGAATTTCTCCCTACCATTTAATCTAAATTTTTTGTCTTTTAGTTTGAAACTATTACCGTTGTACTATCGCTATCTGCCTACTCTTCATCATTTTTATAAGATTCCTTCAACTGCTGAAAGGTTGCAATGAGGTCTCCCCAAAGCTTTCTCTTCTTTAGACTGAGCACTCCCAGCGATCTTGGCCTGACTTCATAGGAGATAGGCTCCAGCTGTCTCATCGTCTTTGTGGCCCTCCTCTGGACCCAAACCGACAGGTCCTTATCTTTCTTGTGCTGAGGACTCCAGAGCTGGATACACTCCAGGTAGGGTGTAATGAGGACAGAACCTCTCCTCCCAACCTGCTGGCCATGGTCCTTTAATGTAGCCCAGAGGATGGCTGAAAAGGCCAGCCTTCTGGACTGTGAGTGCATACTGGCTTATGTCCAGCTTTTCGTCCTCCAGATCCTCAAAGTCCTTCCCTGCAGAACTGGTCTCAGTGAATTCTTTCTCCCATACATATGCCCTGACTCAGGTGCAGGACTTTGCGCTCAGACTTGTTAAACTTTATGAGGGTCCTGTGGACCAATTTCTTAAGCTTGTCCAGGTCCCTTCCTTCTCTTCTGCTACTACTCTGCTTTACATCATCTTGAACGCTTGAGTGTTCACTCCATCCCAATGTCTCTGTGATTGATTAAGATATTAAAGAGCACCTATTCCAAGGCAGAGCTCTGAGGGACACAGCTTGTCGCCAACCTCCACCTGGACATAAAGGCATTGACCAAAACTCTCTCTCTCTCTCTGTGTCCACCCAGCCAACTTCTTATCCACCAAACAGCCCACCCATCAAGTCCATGTCTCTCCAATTTAGAGATAAGGATGTTATGTCATGAGGAGTTATGTCAATGGTACTACAGAAGTCTATGTAGATGAGAGCATTCAGCCTTCCATTGTCAGCAATTGCAATCACTCCATCATAGAAGCCCTGGGTCGGTCAGGCATGATATGTCCTTGGTGAAGCCATGCTGGTGGTTGTGGGTTACTTCCATGACTTGTATGTTCTGCAACAATGCTTTTGCAAGGATCTGCTCTATGGTCTTCCCAATGAAGCACATAGGCAAAACTTACTGGTCTGTAGTTCCTCTCCTCTTAAAAATAAGAAAGGTATTTCCAGATAATGGTGGCTTTACCTGAACATCATGACTTTTCAAATCTGAGAGTAGCTTGGCAACAACGTCAGCCAATTGTTCCCTCAGGACCCTAGGATGCATCTCATCAGGCCCTATAGATCTGTGCCAGTTCAGTTGCATGAGGTGGTCTTGATCAGCTCTTCACTTATGGGGGAGGGCAATGCTCCTCAGCTGGGGGCTTGAGAGATGTGGGAAGTCTGACTGCCAATGACCACTGAGATGAAGAAATTGTCTGGTACCTCAGCCTTCTACACATCCCTTGTCACCAATTTTCCCTTCTTGTTTATTGAAGTGAACACTTCTTGGTCTTCCTTTTCTGATCAATGTACTTAAAGAATCCTTTCTTCTTATTCTTTATATCTTGTTAATTTTTCATTGCTTTTTATTTTCAGTTGAGTTAAAGACAGATTTGGGCTAGTAGTTCAGACACTGACTCCAAACAGTTCCCTTCAGGGAAGTGAGATCAGTACTAACTTTTGGATTTGAGAGAGTCTTCACTGCATACAAGTCTATTTGCTTCAGGGGGTCATCTGTAAGGAGTTGGGTGGGATGGTGCATTGACAGCACTTTATATGTTCTACTTAAAACCAACCATGCTTCTCTTACATGGCTTTCTCTTTGTAGAAATAAATAAAATTTAAATATGACCTTGATATGATTATCAAGATTTCAGGAATAGTCTCCCAAAGAATTTCAGCGCTTTCAGAGTGCCATCTGTATTAAACTTCCTTTCTTTATAAAATATCTGTATGAATTTTCCCAAAAGCATTACGTCTCATTGTATCAAATTTAGTTGCTATTTGTTTATTTCAAATTATTGTCATATCACATCATTTTTGCCTTTCAAAATAACTGTTGTCTGCATTCAACTACATAATCCACAGGCAACAATAATTGAGAAAGAAGACATTTTGAGTAGGTTCTTTGGTTCTTTTTAATCTCAGATTTTAGCAAGGGATTTTTGTTTGTTTGTTTGCTTGTTCTTGTATTTTCTGGTATAATATCCTTCTAAGGATTTTAAAAAGTAACACAAGTAAACAGTAAATGTGTTATGAAGAGAAACATCAGAGTGCAGTGAGCTCCAAAATGTCAGATCAGGGACTTGGACAGATGATTTCTACTTTATGTTGGTAACTGCAGGTACAGTAATAAATATTACTATGCTTATGAACAGTTATTTATACTTTTTCAAAAATTGTTTTATTATTTAAGTATAAATTAATAAAACATAGTGTGTGCATTTAGCTAGAATGCTGCAGAAATTAACTGTCATCTTGTTTTTTCACATCTGTAAAAAAGATGAGTAAGTACTACTTCAGATTTTAGCCAGAGAAGAAAAGTTAAAAAGAGATCTTAAGGGTATCTGTTTTTTACTTCTGAATTCAATCCCTCTGGAACAGAAATGCAGAGTTCAGTGCCTGTGTTTAATGGCAGCTAGAGGTTTTTCCATGTCTTGTCTCTCTTCTCCCACAAGTCATGCATTATCCTTTGGAATAAAGGTTTGCTCTGGCTCATTTTGAGGGCAAACAAGCATTATACCCAATATGTCCATAAGAACTGTACTGCTCCTGTTTTGCCTTGGGGTTCAGTGCCTGCTTTCCTCTTGCGTTTTAATGTTTCATTTTGAATTCAATGTTTCCATGCTGCACCAGATGGACAGCTCTGGAGATAGGAGCTCACTTTTTAAATTATAGAAGTAGCACAGGTAGAGAATGAGTAATAGCCAACAACTTTCCTTCACATAGCCTTTCCTACCTCCTGGTACAGAGAGACATTTTAGCAAGGTGATAGTTCTATATTCATGCTCCTTCCATCCTTGGCTTTTGTGGTAAATGTGCCAAAATGACAAGAAATCAGCTTGTTCAGGGAATGTCAGTCCTGCTGGGACTGGTTTGAGAATTACAACAAGAAAGTAACTCTAATAGTTCCCCATCTATTCTTCCTAGAATTAATTTTTTTCTCCTTCTTTTTTCTTTATTTTTAAAGAAATATTCTGGTATCCCATTTTCATTTGACATCCATTTGGTATCTTATTCTTAGTAGTATGGTGTGATGATTACTTAAATCTATCATCATATGACAAATTTTTCAACTGGTAACTGCTCTGTTCTGCATCGTGTTCAAATTTGGACACTGAAAAGATTATGTAGAAATGTCACTGACAGCTTATTAAAGGCTAATGAGTCTTTTATCAAAACTATCTTGAATTTTCTGGCCTTGCAATGATATATTCAGTTTCCTGTTCCCAAACACCTCAGATATACAACCAATTTACCAAGATATTAACTAAACATCTCCCTTAATTTTTACTGAACAATTATTGCCTGCAAGGGATCCTGACCAGGTTACCCTCTGACTTAATGAGGAAATTATTCTAAAGCTGTTAACAACCAAACCGAGCTCCCCTAGGGAGAAGACAGGAATTCTTTCCTTAAGAAGAGATTGAGCAACCAGATGGACACCTTCAAGGCATACACAGCTTCAAGGGGGATGCTTCAAGCGCCTCAGCTTGCCAGCAGCAATGATGCTTGTTTACCACGAAAGGATTTTCTATGTTCGCTTGTTTAAATGTTTAATTTGGGAATCATCAAATAGCAGGATAAAAAAAAAACTTCTAATTGAGGTGAATTGTGTTAAACTCTTTAGAGCATATACACATAAATATTTGACTGAAAAGAAATCAGTGGAAAAAGTCAAAACAAATACAGGGCTATGGCTCTCCTTTTGCTTGTTTCTGTAGCATTTATTTCTAAAAAAATCCAAACAAAAAACCAACTGCGTTCCAGCAGTAAATGTGCATACAAGGTATATTTTTTCACTGCTATTGTTGTATTAAACTTCTGGATTGACTCCAAAATATGTATTTTTAATGTTGGAATTTCCTAATATTGGAGATATCTGTGACTAATGAAGACATTAGATTTCTAATCAGAATGCAAATAGTAGAAGATAACCATCCTCTTACAAAATTTTATTTTTTAATATTTGACTGTCAGCAGTATCTAGGAATTATTCAGCTTTGATATTGCTGCATCAATCATGTAAAATTCTGTCCTATTTTAGAGCCAGTACTCAGGAAACTAATATTCACTCTGCTTTAATATGTTGATATTTTAATTATAATTCTCAGAACATTAAATACCTTTGTGTGTGTATGTGCCTTAGGATAGTGCTGCACAACCTGTACTTTAACTCCTTACTCAATCTCTTCCCTGAGCAGCATGTTCGAATAATAATCCATTTGGGGATATCCCTTTCAGGGAAGAAATTTTTTTTCATATCTTAATACTACCTTGGCACAACTTGAGGGCATTTCTGTTTGTCCTATCTCTTGTTGCTTCAGAGAAGGGACCATGTGTGTCCTCCTTTTAGGTAGTTGTGGAGAGCAATGAGGTCTCCCCTCAGCCTCATTTTCTACAAGCTAAACAACTTCAGGTCTGTCAGCTATTCCTCATAAAACCTGTGCTCTAAATCCTTCACTAGCTTCATAGGCTTTCTTTGGATGAAGCCAAAACTTTTCACTATTTCTCTTCTAGGATTCCATGGTTTCCATGCAGGGTACCGGTGCAAGAAAAAAGTCTAAGAATATCACCAGAAAATGCCGTGTAAGGTTTATATGGTTCTAAGAAGTTCATTATGTAAAACATTTAATGTGAGGCAATGTCTATAAGCAGTCCTAAACAAGGTGACACAGTCAGCATCACACCTGGTACTCAGGATAAAGCAAGGTATGATGCAGCTGAGTTAAGCTCATAACAACCTTAGATGTAAGTTCTACAAACACCAGTCCTGAGAAGCTTCTAACTGCTGCTCCTCTTCTCCCATTTCTGAAAGGAAATGATTTTTAGGAAGTCCAGACTTGATCCTCACTGCTTGAAAGGTCTGAACAAATTCTAAATCTTGTTAGCATTTCATAACAACCTTTCTTATTAGTTCTAAGACTGGACTGTAAAATTTGATATTCTGGAAGCCAGAAGCTTGCAAACCTATATGCTATAGCAGTTAGAAAATTCTCGTAAAGGAAAAAACTTTATTGTTTATGCGGTGATTGTACTTTCTTTTTTACATAGAGCATCTAAGTTTTTTTTCATCAAGTTTAAAGCTGAGTGGGAAACCATTACTGACAAGCGTCACCTCCATAGTGAAAGCCACAGAATTTCACCATTAAAGTTTTTGACATAAATCCAGAGAAGTTGGTTTCCTCATTCTTCAATGAAAGAATGTTCTCTTGAAATGAACAAAGATCATTACAACATAGAAGATATGTGCAGAATATCTGCATTTTAATTATTTAACATTTTGTTGTTATAATATTAAATACCTTTATCAACCTGATCTTTTTCTGAATTGACAATGAAATGCACATTTCCTTTTGAGGTGAGATTTTTTTTACAAAAAACCACTTTTTGTTTACTATAATAAGGACCACATTATTTTAATTTTATTTTCTTATCTTGGCCTGCTTTAGATTTTCCTTCTGGAAAAGTCAGAAGGAAGACTTGCTTTGAAGAATTACTCTTTCAACTAATCTTTACTATTTATTTTAATTGTGGATTTCCTGTTCTTCCCCCCACCTCCTCAAGATTCTCTTTTGCTTTATATTGGCTTGTTCTTCGTCCAATGGTTGTCATGGCCTGGTGTGTCATATGTGTGCTGATAGTTCACTGGAACATTAGTTCCAGTCTTTGCAGTGCTGGGAGGCTGCTTGATGACTTGTTTAATTTTTTGTGCTATTCAAGCACGCGTGACAAGAAAATTTCTTGAACTTAAGAAAGAGAGAAAACTGAGTTGCTATTGATTGGTTCCTCAACACAGATATCTCAGGTATAATCCATGCTCATATCAGCAAGTGGCAGTTCTTTTAACTTTCTCAGATAATGACTATGACCTTGGTAATATTGAACTTCTATTAGAAGTTTTGACTGTACAATTTTAAGCATGTTTTTACTGTCCCAGCTGTTAAAAAAAAACAAACAACAAGATTAAATTAAGGCTGGGGTTTTTTTCTGATCAGATCTGAAGCAAGAAATTAGAAATTTTAAATTATAATCTGATAAATTCCTTCCATGTTCCTTTCCTATTTGATATGAATGTTATGTTGAGTGCACCTGTCTAGTAGTCCACCCACCCAATTTAGAGAGACAGATACTATGAGGGATCCTGTCAAAGGCTTTACAGAAGACCAGATAAATGACAATTGTAGCTCTTCTCTTGTCCATTGAGACAGTCACACCATTGTAGAAGGTCACTGGCTTGGTCAGGCAGGACTTGCCCTCGGTGAAGCTCTCTTGGCTGTCTTGAACCACTTCCTTCTCCTCCACGTACCTTAGTCAAGATTCCAGGAGGATCTGTCCCATGATCTGCTCAGGCACAGAGGTGAAGCTGACACGTTGGTGGTTCCTGGGGTCCTCATTTCTAACTCTTTTAAAGATGGTGCAATGCTTTCCTTTTATAAGTCAACAGGAACATCTCCTGTCTGCCATGAATTTTCAAACATCCTGGGGAGTGACTTGGTAACCAGTTTCCTCAAGACTCTAGGATGTATCTCATCTAGTCTGACCCAGAGGGTCAATGGCTTAGAGCCCCAGTAGATATCCATGACTGGTGTACCTCAGGGGTCTATGCTGGGGCCGGTGTTATTTAACATCTTCATTAATGACGTATGTAAAGAGACTGAGTGCATGCTCAGCAAATTTATGGATGACACAAGGAGGAGTAGTACTGTTGGCATGCCTGAAGGACAGGATGCCATCCAGAGGGACCTGGAGAAGCTCAAGAAGTGAGTGCATGGAAATTTCACTAAGTGTGACAAGACAAAATGCAAGGTGCTGTACCAGGGTTGGATGTCAATAAGGGCTGGGAGATGAACAGATGGAGAGCAGCCTTGCTGAGAAAGACTTGGGGGTGCTGGAGTATGAGGGGCTGGATGTGACTCAGCCGTGTGCACTCCCAACCCAGAAACCAAACGTGTCCTGGAGCAAAAACAGTGTGGCCAGCAGGGTGAGGGAGGGGATTCTGCCCCTCTGCTCCCCTCTGGTGACACCCACCTGGTACACTGCATCCAGCTTTCGGACCCTAAGAACAGGAAGGGCATGAAACTGTTGGAGTGAGTCCAGATGATGGATGCCAAGATAATCAGAGGGATGGAATAGTTGTCCTGTGAGAAAAGGCTGAGACAGCTGGGATCGTTCAACCTGGAAAGAGAAGGTTTCAGGGTGATAATTGTGGCCTTCCAGTACCTGACAGGAGCCTATGAGAAAGACGGGGAAAGATTACATACAACAGCATGTAGTGAAAAGATGATGGGGAATGGCTTCAGATTGGAAAAATGACAGATTAGATTAGGCATTAGAAAGAAATTCTTTACTGTAAGGGTGGTGAAGCACTGCAACAGGTTGCCCAGAAAAGCTGTGGCTATCCAATGCCTGGAGACCAGATTGAATGGTCTAGTGAAAGCTGTTCCCACCCCTGGCAGGGAGGTTGTAATAGAGATCTTTAGGTCTCCTCACACCCCAAGCCATTCTATGAATCTATAATTTTTGATTCTATGAAAATCACTATCCAGTTGTAAGGCAGATTTAATGCTGTGTTTTATTTATCCTTTTAAATATTGACTGCATTTGGTTTTATTTGCATTGTGCTTAGGATTTTCCCATGAAGGACATTTTATAAATGTAAGTTGCATTGTTTGGTAGGCTATGTGAAATATTTTCACTATTATTTTATGTCATAAAAGGATTTTTGGGAAGCCTGTGTGTTTCTGACTTCTGAATAACTATGCAGATGTTGTACCAGGCTAACAAACAACACAGATTTTTGACAGAATGCATAGTAATTAGAGAAGAACAAAACTACTTAGAAAACTGCATGTTTTGAAAAATAAATATTAGAACTATTTGCATTCTGAAAAAAAATTTAGGCAAGTAGCTTGTATTGTAAAATTTTAATTCTTTATAAAATATGAAAAGGTTTAGTCTGGTATTCTCAGCATAGATAAATGTACTTTATTGGTTACATAACTTGTATGATTCTGAGAAGGAAAGCTTAGAAAAATCGCAGCTACTTTGATGGCAAGCAGCAATAAAATCCTTTTTATTAAAAAGTCAAAAAATACAAATATTAAAAGATAATTGTAAACCATGATAAAAAGAAGGCCAGATTATTTGCATGCTTTTTATAGGATTTAAATACTGAGATATATATTTGGCTGATATTTCAAGCCTTGGAACATATATATATTACTGTCAACTTTTTTATACACATTATTAAGTGCAATTGAAAACAAATGAAACTGCTTTCTTAGGCACAACAGTACATACATCAGGACAATGTACAATCATGTTAGTTTGAATTTAGGGTTTTTATATTTTTCTTTTTTTATTTGAATGCCCAGGGGGATGCAAAACTGTACAACATTGAGCCATAAGCGACTGTAGACAAAAATGTTGATCTAATAATGCTGTGTCTGTATAGACTCATCAGTATATTATATCACAACAGTTTTATTTTTATACACATTTTAGGAAGAAGTATTATGTAATGGAACTTTACTTAATCTTTTCTATGTTTCTGAGTCTATCATGGTTAAGCTCTTTGACATGTTTTGTCAGAAAGTGAAATTTTTTTACCAAGGGGCACGTTAGTACCAATTCCTTAATACCTTCCATCATATGACTAAAAAGTATGTACCAGAAGGCAAGGATAAGGAGAGCAAAACACCTTGTCTGAAGTCCTGATACTCATTAAATACACATTTTACAAAATTTTTAACTCAGACCATCTTGATGCATGAATATTTGAGGGCTTATTTGTACTTGGAGCCCATTGAAAGTCCCAGTTTATTTTCAGTGTAGAAGAAACTTGGTTTGTGTGTGATGAGACTGCTGCATACTGTGATACAAAATGTGATTAATGAGAACAATGGGGGGATTTTTAAAAAAATTATTCTTGATTCAAACTGAAACACCAATACAGGAACATGAATGTTTACTCCAGGATTGACTATATATTAATTCTAGCATTTAGCTTTATGGAGAGTGGCAGATTTAAAATCCAGGAAAGACATTTGCATAGTTTGTTTTCAAAATTGGTGGAAAAAAAAGATATGCATCAAAAGGACACAAAGCTAAAAATCAGAGCGATGAATAGAAGGTGAACTGAGGCCATTTTACTTCATTGACTGTGCTTGCTGTGGGAAAGCAAACTACAGCCTCTTGTTCTAGAGATGCCCCTGTATCTAATTTTATATTTGGGTTAAATCTGGGGCCCACTCTGTGCTTACAGAATTTTTGTTACATATTGAGGTTTAGCTGCTCAGTCTGCACCCTCTCCATGGTGGCATGGGGAGAGATTTGGAAGGGCAACAGTGGTTAATCTTGTGGATTGAGGGAAAGACAGTTTATTAGGTAAAGCAAAAGCTGCCCAGAGAAGCAAAGCAAAACAATGAGTTAATTCACTGCTTCCCAAGACAGACAGATGTTCAGACATCTCCTGGAAAGCAGGGCTCCATCATCAAGCAGGGAGCCTAATGATGACTTGGGAGGACAAATGCCATCACTCTGAACACCTCCTTTTGCTCATTCTTCTCCCAGTTATACTGATGAACATGATATCCTGTAGTATTAAATATCCATTTTGACTTTTGGGATCAGCTCTTCCTGCTGTGCCTTCTTCCAGCTCCTTGTGCACCTCCAGCCTCCTTGATGGGGAGGAGCCTCTGTCTCAGTTAAGTCTCTCTGCCAGAAATCAAAAATAACCTTCCCAGACATTTGCGAAATACAGAGGTGATGGTCACTTTGCTAAGTCATTTGGCCATGTAGAAAATAGAAGGCTAGGAAGCCAGCCCTGCCCTCCTCTGGATGAGGACAGACTAAGATCCTAGATCCTGCTTCTGTTAGAGTGAATACATTTTATATTAGATCATCATAAGAGAAAAGTAGAGCACTTCTTGAATAAGAGATCAGAAGCTCTTTCTGCTCAGCTAGGTTCAAGCCCCTCTTGTCTGTTTGGTTCCTAGTACTATGACTCTTGCATTCCTCATTGCCAATGATTTTGTTTCAGAAGGCTGAAGAAGTCATTTAAATTGAAAAGCAGAAACTGTGTCTGAAAGATGAAAGAAGGAAGTCTAGACTTTGGCAACATAAACTTAAGTACACAATAAAGCATGCCAAAAAAGATCTTGTGGAGCAATTTGCTAGCAGCATAAAAATGAACAATTTTTTTTTTTTTAATACATCAGAGACAGAAACCGCGCCAACAAAATTTGTATAACCAACATAAGATTGATGTGTAAAATCAATGTCAGAAGATGATAGGGTGCTGCATAAAAGATAAAAGAATTCTATGTATTGTTATTAACACTGATGGCCATTAAAGATGTTTTTTTCTTTATAGGTGTCAAGTCCAAGGACGGTCTCAAAAATGTTTTATGACAAATTAATAGTTATGTATTGTCAGGAAAAAATTACTTTAGCCTTAGAGCTTTAAAGAAAATCAAATATGAGATTGCTGATCTTGTTTGCAATTGATAGCTTACTGCTTAAATTTGCTTTAGTATCAGATGAATGAATTAATGTAATGACTATTTCAAAAGGACACCAAAAGCATCTGGGAAATTAAAGATTTTTATGTCTGACTGCTATTTCAGGCAAATGATGAAGGATATATGTTAAATAATATCACCCACAGACACATAATATACTTACTTTGAAAGATTAGACTCATTGTGACTAAACATAGGACATTTGCACAAGTCTATGATTCACAAATGAGATATATGTTTTCTCTTTAAATGTTAACAAACATGTATGTGTTTTCTGCTTGAAACCCCTTATATGCATTTTCAAGAAGCTATCAACTAGATCCTTTACCACTGGCTCACAAAGAAACAAAATTATCAATGAGTAAAATGCAATTTCATGACCAATAACAGGTAAAAGATGGAAATTGAAAGGTAGACTTAAGCAGTTACTTGCTAAAGTAATGTAGATATCCCACGAGTTTGGGGTTTTGAAGTTGCTTAAATGTTCTTATATAACTCAGGATTTGGGGTGAATAGCAAGATCCTAAAAATTGGTGCTGTTGTATAGCTTTTCAGCTTGACCAAAATTGAAATTGACTCAATCTGCAGTAAGATTTCACAGTGCAGAGTACCCAATAAGAAGGTAGATGAAATTTAAGATTCAGAAATACCAAGTATTGCACATGAAGGGAAAAGTCAATTCTAAGTTTAGAAATAAAAGTAGATACTACGTCAGGTGTAAAGTCCCAGAAATAAAGCTTTCTAAACAGATTATTTTATGTATCTGATTTTCAAACGCAGAACAAAAATAAAATTGGAAATTGCAAAAATAGGGTAAAGAGTGAAATAGAAAATCAAATTACAACTCTGATTAATTCAACCGTATACCTCTCTTAAAGGCTCCCACAGTCCTGACTTCTTCTTCCCAGAAAAGATGTCAAAAATGGCAGCAAAAGATGGTCTTAAGTATTCAGTGTAAAAAATAGCTGACTGAAGCTGGGAATGATACACGTGTTCAGGAAAATCATGATTAAGTAAAAAAGTTTTCATACAATTTAAATTCAAGCCATAGATTTCATTTTTCTGGGATGTTTGTCTTTCCCAAATATGAGTTATTTAACAAAAAAAGCTCAGGAAAATTCTGCAGGAGCAATTAGATCCACAAAGCAGATGCAGCCTTTTACTTAGGAACTTCTTAAATGTCAGGTTACTGACATTTTTGACAATTTATGGGAGAGAAGCATTGCCTTACTCTTGCCCCATTTTTTATAGTTTCTATGGGCGCTTTTCCTGGTCACAGGACAGATTAGATGGACCATTGTTATGACCTCAGGAAGGTCATAAGACCATCATGACTGTTCTTTCATTCTTATGCAGCCCATTTATAGAAAATTACTATTACATTTTCTTCCTTCTATCTAACTCGAAAATTTATTCTGGTGATATAGATTTTTTTTCTGTGTATTTTCTAATAGATAGGCTATATTTGACAACAGCCATCATAAAAATGACGAGGACACAAATGTATAGACATTTTTCTGTTGATAATCAAGAACCTAATCCTGCATTAGGTGGAGAATTGGGGGAAATACCATAAATATCCATACTATAATTAAAATTCAAATGTCTTTAAGAGATCTGAAGAATTGGATTAATTGTCTTTGAGGCAATTACCTTTGCATAAAATACGCAACCTGTATGTGTTACTTACTACATCCTATATAGATATCTTTTCCCTCACATATTGAATACTGAATATAATCTCTTTGAGCTGGTAAATGTCTGAAGTTACTTTAATATAATACTTGCAGTATTTTGACTAGGGAATTATATCTTAAGGTTTTCTTATCTTCAAGAAGAACCTGCATTGCCGCTAATGGATTACTGAGCAATTTAGGGGCAAACACAGGAAAAAAAAATAAGGTGTCTAAAATGGAATGTACACAAATCCAAAAGTCTACATTTGAACTCCATAAACCTGTTTCTCAACCTTTGGCCTAGAACTACAGATACCTTAACTGCTCTAGGACAGGTCTTGTAGTTAGCATGTCTGATTTGGGAGACTCTATTTACAAACTTTTACATATCTCAGTTCTATACGTGGGTTTGACCTTGGAAACATTTTATATAGGCTCTGGATTTAGTGAATTTCTTTTCTATTTTAAAAAAGTTCTAAAATATTTCTTTTCATGTATATAAAGCAGATTTTTTACTTCTTATGAATAAAAGCAGATTATTTCTTTAACTGTAAATAGTGAATATGTTATTTGATATAAGAAGTGATTGAAAGAAAGAATTATCTCTGGCTCCACACTTAGATGCTGTGAGCAAAATGAAGAGATTCTCAAAGCTAGCACATGCTGGTAGATTTACAGCTCTGCTGTAATTGATGAAACTGTTGACAAAACATCTTTATAAAAAACTCATGAAAAAAGATTTTTTTCTTCACGTACTCAATCTTCACTGGATTTCTTTTCCTCTTTCATTTTTACTATAGTGAGAGATAGAAATTGACAAATTTTACAAACACACTTTGAAAAAGGAACAAAATTATTTACCTTATTGATAGGAAGTAGAAATTACTCTGTTTTTGTGAGATCTTTCCAAGACTCCTTTCTGAAATTAAGTTCTATCCAGTGGGCTACATAGGAAAGTATACTCTCTGTCCCAAAAGTTTTTAAATCAATGTAATTATCATTGGAATCACGGAGTTACTGTAAATACATATTTTCAAAATATTTCCTGAACTCTTCACTAGGCTTCATAAAAAGTTGTGTTTTTCTGGAAAACTCTTTATGAAAGGAAAGAAAAGCTAATTTTATAGAAGTCTAGTTTGTCTCTTCTTGTTTTCTTTTCTGCTGTGTTTTGCATTGTAGGAAAATCTCATCAGAAATGTCTTATTCTTCTGACCTAACTCCCTTTGAAAACTATTTTGTCATCCTTCAGCTCCTTAAAGAAAAAGATGAAAGCAAAAATATAGATGTGTTTCTAATGAGGATAATGAAAGTTGAAAGGCAAGTAGAAGCATTGGAGGAAGAGTGAAATGTGGATACTGATAGATGCTCAGCAGAAAGAGATGGAAATTATGAGTCTGTAATGTGACTTAATGACACTTTAGTGAAGAACAAAGATTGTGATAAACAATGCTGAAAACAGTCACTTGAGATTTCAGTGAGGATCTGAAGTCCATATGAAGGGATTAGATTGATTACAGGCAATACTATATAAACTTCTTGTGACTTTCTTTTGACATAGTATTTAATCTGCTACTGAGAGCAAAATAAAAATATTTTGATATGAAAATATTTCGATACAAAAAATATTTCTGACACCAGCCTCAAAATATTATACTAAAGGGCAACAGAGACCAGCATAGAACTTTCCTAACAGTTTTAGTTGGTTGCATTCATACTGGAACTGGCCAGTATAATTTCTTTTTTAATAAGGGCTTTGTTTTTCTTAATGTAGTTTGGGTTACATATGTATTTTTTATTTCTGAGTTTTTGAATCTCATTTGGTTATTTTACAGTGTGTTATCTCAAATAAAGATATTTATCTGGTAAATGATGATGATAGAAAACTACTCCTGCAGCTAATTCCTCAGCTTTTCAGACTAAGTTTGATAAAGAAGCTGACAGTTTATTGGCTGGAGATGATTTGTATGATTGTTGCTTTATGCATTGCTTTTGGTTTGTTTTGTTTTCCTCTCCTCTCTTCATGTGCTTAATTTTTAGAACTTCATCTGCTATCTATACTGATATTTTGTTTTAATCTGACATAAATCTTTTGATGGGTGATCATACTGAATATTAAATATTTGGACTATGTCATGAAGTCATTTGAATATAAAGGATTTTTTACTGTCCTGAGTGTAACATAAACTATTCATTATGTACAGTCTTTCTTATTTTATCAAGCTGTGGACACTGTAGATATAGTAAAATTATCTCTTGTTGTCTTACACTAGAAAATGCACAATGAGCTTGATGAAAGAAAACACATTTTATAACCATGGTAACTGTCGGTAACATCTGTAGATTCCTCTCTCTCTTACTTCTCTACAAAGATTGAAAAATTTAATTAATTTTTTTGATTTTTATTTTTCTGCAGAAGGAGAAAAAGGAAAATCAATGATGGGCATAATTTTAAAACACATATGGCAAAGTATTTAGGAATCACTGGCACAATGAGTATGGCAGGCAATAAAAAATATTTAGATTCAAATAAAATTTTCAAAGATAGAATTAGCCTTTCTATAAAATTGGTTTGTCTCTGTAGTATCTCTGCTGTAATTTAAATGATACCTCTAATGATACTTTATGAAAAAAAAAGTATATAAAAAGTAAAAAAAGTATGTTGTATATAGTTATTTTCAAATGTTTTTGAAGAGAATCTGACACTTTGTCAAACTACATCCATCTGGCCAAAGATCTTAGAGGATTTATATAACCAAAAATGGCATTGTGAGACCATTCTGACAGATTATTCTGGAATTTAGCAAGTTTGTTTGAGAAAGCAAAGATCCTGCTTAATACTGTAAGATTGCTAAATGTATTTCAGTGATATTTTAGAACAACCAGTCATTAACATGAAATTCAGTAAACAACATTCCAGTGCTACTGTATTTAGGATTGTAATAGTCTTGTCAACTCAAATTCAAACGCAGGCAGAGTCTCTCAGATCAAAGGCCATGAATGTGCAAAAGACAAATCTTTCAGATACCCTACATCTCTTTTGTAGGTTGCCTGGAGTTATAATCCTGTTGCAAATCTGTTGCTAGGGCATGTTCTCCTGCTTTCCTACCCGCAGTGAAGAACTCCAGGAGGAAGGAAGGCACGCTGCCCACATTGTGTCACTGCCCAGAAGTCAAAGGAGTTCCACCCCTCCACTCTTTTTCTTGGAATGAGAACTAATAGTTGGATGGTTTATATTAACTGATTACAGATTCTGTGTGCCTATCTGCCCTTTCTTCTAGATGATTTAAATCTGTGTGTACAGCAGCTCCCTTGTGATCTTTTGTAGGGAGTCACAAAGGCTTTTCCTAGTCTTCTTGGAAATCCTGCAAAAACACTTCTTGGCTCTCAAAGGAATTTTTAAAAACAACTCACCCATGGAAAAGCAAACTTGCAGGACATAAAGATGAAGTCAGTTGAGGAGAGGGTAAAAGAAACTAAATTCTTTGTGTTTGGATTTCCAGAACATTACAAAAAATTTTAAAAATGTAGAATATCCCACTAAAAAGCTGTTTCAAAGACTTTTAAATTAATACTTTAATTCTGAAACAGAAGTCATACCAGAGACAATACGTAGCTGCCTTTCTTCAACTGGATTTGACTGCACATCCAAATTAGCAATTTTAGGTTGAAACTGGCTTCTTTTGAGAGAGTTTTCAGAGTAATCTAAATTGCACTCTATAATGTA
Organism: Thryothorus ludovicianus; assembly: GCA_013397245.1. Taxonomy (NCBI): domain Eukaryota; kingdom Metazoa; phylum Chordata; class Aves; order Passeriformes; family Certhiidae; genus Thryothorus; species Thryothorus ludovicianus. Next base: position 23,884 of record VZTB01012698.1, on the reverse strand, counting down.
AGAAGGCTATTTATTCTTAGAAGTGAGTCAGATTTCCATAGATACTGTGTTTTGTGAGAATGTTCTTCAAAAGATTGAGTGTGTCAAAGTGTAAGTTAGTAAATTTATAAAACAACAGATTAAATGTTACCATCTCTGGACATTGAAAGATGTGATGCAAAATCAAAAAACCCAGGCTTTTAAAATAAGTTCAAAATATTATTAATTTGAAGATGTTATGTCTTTGCTGTTTTGATTTTAAACTCAGAGTCTATACACCTACTGTCTTTTCTTTACAAACCCAAACATGACAAACTTTTCAAGACATCTGAGATTCCTTTATAAACTATTGTCTGGCAAAAAGGGTTTAAGCTTAAAAAAAACCAATATATACTATTATGAGATGTAGAAAAAATCCATTAGTTGAGCATCCTGAGACATTACAGAAGACTATATATTAAAGCATTCTTCATAAGTTTTATTGCATCAACAGAAGATGTCCTCATGCATTGTTAGCAATTCTCTCTGCTCTTTACATGCAGCTCTTCATGATGCATTTAGATGTCCCTGTCACAGTTAATCTGTATGCTGGTAGCAAAGTGCATTTCATATTTTAAATGCCATTGTCTTCTTTTCCTTCCTGTTTTTTTATATATGTTTCTTCTATATATATATATCTTTAAAATATCTGAGCTTATTCTTTTCTATAAAACATTAACTTTAAAATCAAAGACCTTTTCAAATGTAACAATGGTCTTATGTCGATTTTAATGTGTACTGCCTTCTCATATTCTGTAAATCCATGGGTATTTTCTGATTTAAAGTGGCATTTTGTCCACATTGGTATGAAAGTTATTATTAAGGGAAAAAAAAATAGAAAATAGTCAGTTTTTTCTGACTTCTGCATACTTCAGAGAGTATAAAGACTACCTTTCTGGGAAAGTGGAAAATCTCAGCGTTATCAGAGGATTGAGTCATTCAAAGAAGAGAAAAACAGTATGCCTAAACCTAGGATAATTGGATGTAAATAGGTTTCTTAAGTTTGTGGGGAAATTAAAAAAAAACAACCTTAAATGTGTACCCATTTAAGCTTTGGAAATTTATATTCATAAATATAATTATAAAATAAATGTTTGTGAAGTAGACTGTTATAGACCAACATCAGATTTATTTTGAGAATAATTATTTTCAAAAGAAAAGAGAAAAATCTAGACAAAACCTTTTAAATTCATGACCATTTGAGCATTGATCATTTCCATTTGGAAGATATTACCATATTGGATTTCTACAGTTTAGTTGTATACAGTGTCCCCAAATTACTCATTCACATTCTTGATATTTTTCAGGAAAAAAATCAAAATCGAGCATTGCATCTTGATTATAGCCTACACAGCTTAAAGCCAGGAGACTTTCAAACCTCTAATTAAAGTAGAAAACATCTAATAGAAAACTAGCAAACACTTAATACAAGAAAGAAACGCACAACATCACAGAAGAGACAGAAGAATAAAGTGCTTTTTACAGTAGATTTCATAAAGCTGACAATGTAACACAATTAGACACATCAGGGAGTCACAATGCATAATAGAACATTTTAGTAGTGACAGTAAAGTCCATACAAATTGTGTGGTGTATTGAAGCACAGCTTCACTTGAATGAAAGTGAAACAGCTGACTGCTGGGATTAGGTATTTTAGAATTTGTCTTGTAGACTGTGGTTTGCTTTTGGGAAAATTTTACTGAAACTAGAGGCATTAACACTCATTTTTCATTATTTTGAAAAGAGTAGGAGCCCCTAAAGAAAAGACCTCTGTATGATGATGCCCAAAGGAAAAGCACATCTGAAAATTCTTAAGATTTAAAACAGTATTTTTAGAAGGATTTGCTGAGAACTTGTTTTAGGAAAGAGTGCTGTTGCAATTTAACCCCATCTGACAAAAAAACATCACTCAGACACTTGCTCTCTTCCCCACCAGCAGGATCAGGGAGAGAACTAGAAAGGTAAAATCTAGAAAACTAGTGGGTTGATATACAGACAAGTTAATAGTCAAAGCAAAAGCCGCACACACTGGCAAACAAAGCAAGACAAAGAATTAATTCACCACTTCCCACAGGCAGGTAGGTGTTTAGGCTACCAGCAGAGCAGGGCCTCTTAACAGGTAACAGTTATTTGGGAAGACAAATATCATCACTAGAGAAGTCCCCTTCTTCCCTCCACTTTATATATTGAGCATGTTGCCATATGGTCTGCAATATCCCTATGGTCATTTTGGGTGACCTGTCCTGGCTGTGTATCTTCCCATGCTCCTGTACACCCTTAACTTCCTTACCAGCATGGCAGTATGAAAAGGGCTTGGTTCTGTATAAGCCCTGCTCAGCAATAACAAAAATGTGTGTGTATTATAAACCCTGTGGTCATGACAAATCCAAAACACAGCCCCATTCCAGACACTGTGAAGAAAATTAACTCTACATCGGCCAATCAGGAGTTAACTTTAATGCAATTGTGCATAAGTTCAGGCATGTCCAAAATATCAAGTGCTGCTTGATACAATTCTGTCTGTAATACTCAGAAAAGTAAAATTAAATCATATAAAGGTTTCCTTTTCATAGGTCTATCCTGTGATTAGAAAATAACATTCTAAAATGATTTATCAGAAATAAAAAAGGCTATATGATTAATACTAATTTCCATTATCAGCTTTCTGTCTGAAAGAGTAGGGAACCTGCTGAATACTGTGCTAGCAGCTTGATTTAAACCAGAGAATTCTGTTACTGCTTAAGTGACTTTATTCATAACCATCTTTTTCTATTATACACCCACTCAGAGACAAACAAATATTCAGGATGCAAAGTAAGATTTAGTACTTCATAGTTGAATGTTTTATGGCCATTGTTATTAAAATCAGAAATCTCACTGTTTCTTCCATGAGCTGAAATGAACTATGTAGCAGATACTACCAAAGAAAGCCACCTTAGAGCACACATATTAGACAGAGATGGTGCAGAAAATTTATGATGCAACATATGTCTATTTCAACCATTGTGGGCACAAGTAGAAGATGGTCCTAAATGATAGAAAAAGTGGGCATAAAATATCTAAAAGTTTTAACTATGTACTTCCTAGATATGGCCTGATTTATAAGCTGCAAACTCTTGGTTAATTTAAAAACCCAATTCAAGTATGAATTTCCTTGATCTGTCTCTTCCTTGGTGCTTGATTGCAATTAAATATTCTGCTCCCATCAGAATAGAGCTACAGTTACTGCAGTAATGTATTCAGGTTTTTATGTCACATTCATCTTGAGCTTTTCCAATAAGAAGTGTGATGATGAATTCAAATGTGGTCTATGCTTCCCCTCATTCTCTCCCAGAGGAAAGAATCATATGTGTAGTGAAGTGGTTTTTGCTGATTTATTTATGTTTAATATGTGTACTATGCTGCTTGGGTTTATAGTAGAGAAGAAGAGTACTTTACCCTTCAACTGAAAGAGGTTGCATGGTGATATTATCTATGAGTTTCTGAGTTATCTTAGAATAGTTGCTGCAAATAGGAAATTGTCTGAGGAAGGAAACAAAGTCTTGCAAGTTCTTTTCCTTTTTTTCTTTTATTTTTAACACAGGAATGTATAGTATTGAATTATATACAGGTCCTTAAATATAAATTTCTAGTTTAAAATAACTGAATGCTTGAGTCATTAAGTCATGCCCATGGAACAAGGGTTTTTAAAATCTTTATTCTGAAATATATATCGTCCCATGGAAGACAGTTCTTCCAGGAACAAACTAATGCAGTGCCTGAAAATCAGCTTTTATAGCATTGTCAAAGTATTTCCAGCTATAATACAGTTTTAAAACAGATGCTGGCATGAACAGAATACATGTCAGAATACATCTGCACTTCAAGACTTTTTTTATTATTATCTGCTTTTTTCTCTCTACAAGAAGAGGAAAATTTCACTAGATATGTTAACATTATTTTTAACAAGGCAAATCCTCCAGGATCCTGTCATAGAATCTATTTCTGCTAATAAACACAAGCTTTAAGTTGTGCGGCTTTTGAACCCTCTTGTGAGATGAAACTAGTGCAGAGATCCTGGAACTAGCCAAAATGATGGAAAGTGATGCATCTGTACTGGCACAGTGGTGTTTCTGGGGTTGTTTTTGTTGACTGGCAGATCCCATAACATCGCAGTTGTTGCACCACTCTCAGACTCATGCTGGTAGCACTTTCTAGCACTTCCTGGCACATTCCTGTCCATGTGGCTGACAGGTGGTTCAGGCTCTTCTGTGCTATAATTCCTTTTCTGTAATATAAGGAGATTAAGGCCCTGGTATCTAGAAGCATATGTGGACCTCTCTTTCATTGAAATCAATGAAGGTGGGTCTGAATTCTCTGAACTTCTTACACTAAGCCACTTGATCAACACAAATAAAAAACTTGTGGAAGCATGGGAAACTGAAACAGGAAAGACTAAGAAAGGGTAAGATTTTTAAGCCTTATTTATTCTGACATAAAAAATATTAAAATGGACTTCTTTATGATCGTCACACCTTAAATGACTTAAATGACTTCTTTTGGATAAATCATTGAAGGGTAGTTTCTGATGAACAAATTTTAAGATGACAAATAGTACTAATGGGAGAAATATGCTTATTTGCAAACTATTGATGTTTTTAACATAGAGACTTTGTTAAAAGCCTGATGCAAAATCCAAGATGTTGGACTAGAAAACACTAGAAAAGTTATTGTAAAAGCAACAATCTTCGAAACCTACTTTCCCCTCATCTGCAGAGTGATGAGTTGCACAGCACAATGTGAATTCTAGATGAGGGTCTCTAAATTCTGGAACATTGTTCAAATATATGGATTAGAATTACACTTACATGGGGCACAACATTTGGAAACTCAATCAAGCTGTTCTGTTGCAGCAACACGCTGAGGCTGTGATGTTTAAGTAACTGAAATACAGGGTAGAAAGAAGAAGTTATGCAAAATAAACATAAAGAGTGCCAAGATCTTACTTTATGAGCTGTTCTTCTGGGAAACAGGCTTAGTGGTGGTGATACTTCTTTCAGGGAAATGAGTGTGTGGAGGGTTAATGATAAAACTGGATGCAGCTGGATAATATTGCCAGTAACATCACTCACCTCTGCATTATAATGTTCTAACAGAGAAGTGCTCATTTCTGTGTTTTGTTGGTGGGGGGTTTTTGGTTTTTGTTTTTGCTTGTTTGTTTGTTTGTTTTTTATGATTTGGCTGTTGGCAAAAACCGTGAAAGCAGCATCAGCATACACAGAAGTGAGCCATACACCACAGGGAGTCTTCTACACAGTCAGCTACCCAAATAATACTTTGTGAGTTTTTTTAAGCCTCACTTTGTTTAGAAATAAATGTCAGCTTTCTCATCAACCTGAAGCTGACACTAAGAGAATTTGTACAACTACTGTCATTGAGTTATTTCTGCTTATTTTATTTTTTGAGGAAAATAAATCTAAGTGTCAAATAAACAACAGACCCTTTCAGTATAACAGATTTAATTAAAACAATCTATTTTGTGATAACTATTAATAGCTGACCTTCAACTAATTCTCAACAGAAAATAAAAAGTTTATTTTACCTGATATAGCTGGGCTCTTGTAACATTTTTAAGTCCTTTATAAATCAACAATGCATATTTATCTAACCATTATGACTATGCTATTTTCTGTAAGTGTACGTATATATGAATTAGTATATGTACATTTATGTCCCTGATGTTATTTAGAACTCCTCTTTGTCTCAGAAGTAACTCTGTAACAGTCTGTCCACACAGATTTTCTCCAAAGGATTCTTCTTGTAGCCATACAGAAGCTCTGTGGACCAGAGCTTTACACTTCCATAATGGTATTGTTATTTATTAAAAATGCAGATAATTTGACAAATTTTCTGATTCAACCCAAGTTGATCTATACATAGAAAAACCTGTGTCTCAATGCAACAAACTGGAATAAACAGTGTAATATATAAAGAACAGTCCTTAATCTACCAAAATGTAACTAGTACCTGTTTATGATTTGAAATCCAATCCATACTAGGCATCTAAGAAAAAGGTAGAGACAGGGTTTCTAATGTACTTCTGAAAAAGTGTAAAAATTAACCTACAAATTTGGAAGATAGAGCTGCAGGCTTTTGCAAGCTTGTAAGGAATATATATAGAATATATTTTTATGCATCTGGCCTTGCAATCATGATATTCTTGTTATTTTAGATTGCTTTTACAGGCTGAATTGTTTAGAAGATTAAAAAAAACAAACAAAAGAACCCCAAACCTAAACTACCACTTTCCTTCAGGTATATTTGCTTATCATTGCTTTTCTTCTGGAATGTTTGATATATGGCAGTAATTTTCAGGTATAGTGATCCACAGAATCACAGAATACTCTGAGTTTGAAGGGACTCACAAGGATCATCAACTCTAGATCTTAAGTGAATGGCTCATACAGGGATCAAACCCACAACCTTGGCATTACAATCACCATTGTCTAACCAGCTGAGGCAATCTCACGGCTCATAATGTGAAAAAGAAATTGTTTTCCTATCTTGAAAGATGTTTGGACTTTTAAAAGTCCACTTACAAAAACACAAAAGTCAAAATCCTAGATAAATATACACAGTGAATTAGTTCCAAGGAGGAAAAATACAATGGTATTAAAACAATGATGCTTAAATTCTGCTATATCTGATATCTACTCTTGCCCTTATGACATCATCCATGTAATTTTGGGCAATGTAACCACACATGTTCAAGGATTGGAATCTCATAATGTTTTGCTGTGGTTGAGTTTTGAAGGCTGAAGGATGCTAATGCTTTGTACTCTGAATTTCGTCACCAGCTGGTGCATGGATTTGACTTCTGCACCTCAGTTTCCTGTCCTCAAAGCAGGGGTAATATCACCATATTCCCCACTAAAATAGTTGTAGAAAGAGCTTCCACATTAGTGAAGCACTGGGATACCCTCATCATGAACTTAGAGAAGCCTCTGAGAGATTAATCATAGTTTCTATTCAGAAATAAGGTTTGAATTGTATGAAGTAAGTAAAGCCTTAGGTCACACACTGTATAATGAGGGTAAAAGAAAATATTGATCATCATATTGATCACTAAGTGAGTATCATACATTCACGGCCTGTAGAGATGCTGAGGTCCTCTGGAAAATACATTGTGTAATGGTGCAATTAAAGATTATAACATAATGCATATGTATGAGGGATAAAATTAACATTGCAATAGGGATCTCAAATCCAACATTTTTGAGCAATTGAGCACTCAACCTAATAAGTTCTTTTGACATATATTTGTGGGTATGTACAATATATGTATAGGCAGTATTAATTGTGCATATAAATTATGGACTTCAGAAAAGGAAAAGTTAAGAAAAAGTCTTTTAAAATTGTATTTTATTTGTAATAGGTGTAAATAGGTCTTTTCCAACAGAACAACACAATGGGGTTGAAATCAATGGAACTAAAATGTTATATCATTGAATCACAGAGTGATGAAACAGATTCCCTAGGGCTTTTTTGGCAACTAGTGGTCTGATGTATCAATATTGAAAAGAAACTTTTCTTGTCACCAAACTATAGATTTGATTAAAAAAAAAAAAAAATTAAGTGTGAATGACATGCAAATTCTGTGGCCTACACTTCAGAATTTTGTACCATCTAGCTCATGTGCCCACATAGATTGACATCACAAGAGTCCTCTGGGGTCAAAGGCTATTGCAATAAACAGGATGAAGACAATTTTGATCACATCTACTCAAGATACTCTTTTTGATTTCCCTATGCAGGACTTGAATTGATGCTTTTAATACTGCAAAAAAATTAATAACTACAGACAATCAGATACAGTCCCTTAGCTACCAGCCATTTTGTTGTATCACTATGGAGGGAGGAGGACAGGAGAGAAAGAACACATGCTGATTATTGGCAGCTGCTACAGCTCTGTTACCAACTGAGTAAAATCACAGTAACAAAAAAGTGAGCAGAGGAAGTGAAAATTAAAGTTTAGAAGTTGTTCTTACCTTTGGTTATGCAAGATCTGGATGGATTTTCTTTTTACTTTTTATTTTATTTCAATGAAAAAAAATTTAAAAAAGAAAATTAAATGTAGATCTAGGTTTTTAAAACACCCTTTTACCTCATCTCTTTCTAGACATATTTATGTATGTTCTTCTCTATATTCATTTGATTCTGTAGAGTTTTTTTTATACGTTATATGGTATATGTTCATGCTTGCTGGATGTAAGTGTTTAAAGTTGCAATTGCATCAAATTACCTTGGCAGAGCATGTGGTTGCTATCATGGAATGACACACTACTCCCACAGAGACAATTGTGTTCCAGTAGTGGGTGGATTGTTCTTGTTCCTATGCATAATATATAAAGCATGTTGGGATCATCTGTGGGTGACAGAAGCTGCTGCTAGTGCCCTTGACTTTTAATCTGAGGTGGTCAAAACTCTTTATGTACTTTTGTCACATCCATTTGACCAGTGTTACTTTCAAACATGGCACCATGTCTTGAGTGGACCTCCATGCTATTCAAATCATTCAGTGTTAATCATTCTTCCCAGTCTGACCATTCATGAGGCTCCCTGGCAGTCTCATCCCAAGGTCAGACACTGCCACTGCTGGGTCAAAGCCCCTTGGCAGTGGGTGGCTCCAGTGACCCACGTGTCCCCCTTGGCTCCCCACACACCCACTCCACATCAGGCCAGGATTCCTCACCGGTTCAGCCCCGGGTTTCCCAAGACAGAGGCTCAGCTGGCTCGTTCCATAAAGCCATTTATTCTCAGCACAGCAACACAGGAACAGCTCGAGCTGCTGCCCCCAAGGAGGACCCCAACCAAGGAACCCTTGGGTTTTTATGCCCTCATGGTCTATCCATGGGCAAGTCTCCCTCTTCCTCTCCATGTCCATCCACCTCATTGGCAGTCAATGGTCTTCGTCGTTGTTATGCAAAAGGTTGGCAATTCTTGGCTCCTGTCTCACTGTGTCCATTCTCCTGGCTCATGTGACCCTTTATCCTTTTTTGGTACCAAAGGTTGGCAATTCACAGCCTCTTATCTTGGGCTCCTACACAGAGGTCAACTTGCATCTCAATCTACAGTTTGCAAGCCAAGCTACCTGGACCAGATATATTCCTCACCATCAGTTTCACAGGCCAATATATAAAATGTATTTTTCTAGATAGAAAAGAATATTTAAAAGATTTTGTTAAAAAAATCCATAACCAGGTGTAATCCCCTTTCCAGATGATTATAGAAAGGATTTAAACACTGTACAGGTTCTAGTATTGTAGATAATCATTATCCAAGTTCAAAATCATAAAGTAATGCAGTAACTCTCTAAGAATATATATATATATGATCATACTGTGTATAAAAATGTTTTAAAGCACAAAATTTGAATATGGATTTATTTTCTCATTAGTAATTTCTCTTAGGTCCCCATTGAATTAAGAAAGACCTCAGTTAATAAGCACAATTTTAAGCATATACTTCACATTGACTTGAATAGAATACAGGTATGTGCTCATAATCAAACATTTATGGACGTGTTTCCTTAAATGAATGCCATTACTGGTTTGTGGATCTCCAATATTAAGAATCAGATTCTGCTCAATAAACTCATCATGAAGCCTTAATATAGGCAGAACATTATATTGCACTTTAAGCCAGGAATATGCAAAAATTTGTTTGTTTGCTTTATGGAAAACTCAAACAATCTTTTTCACTTAGGTTAGTCTATTATATTAAATCAAAGTGGGTATACCTTGCCAATATATATTGAAATAGATGACAAAGCTCAAAGCAAATAGAAACTGAAATAGAGATTAAATAACTAGGGAGACACTTTGTTTTAGCTCTGCTACATGGTGCAGAATGAATGTAAAGTCTGTGCATATTAAACATGATAAATAATATCTTTGTAAAGAACTGTTCCATTAGTCTCATTTTATTGACAATTAACCAATGTACCAATAGACCATGGATAACCTTGGACTTATCACCTGGCATGAAAGGAAAACTTCCTGCTGCAAATGTCTTTTCTGCTGTCCTTACCTATTCTGCTAAGTATTGAACTGGCACCAAATTGCAAGTAGTGTCACTGACAAATACTGCATTTAGAAGGGCTGATTTAACAAAGTAGCAGAGCAGCAGGCTGGTTATGGCAGTGACAGCAGCACTAAGAGGATTTCAAAGCATTGTTAGACTTTCTAAATCTTTCCCTTATCATCTTTCCAATTTCTAATTTGCTCACACATTCAATGCAATCTCTTTTCAGAAGTCATTCTGTTTCCCTTTCTGGAAGTCAAGTAGTAAACTGGAGTTATTCGCTGCTGCACTACCTTGGTTCCTTATTTTTTTACCACATATATATTAATGACTTATTCAAGCAATTCCAGCATTTAACTTTCTGTATCCTGGGCAAAGTGAAAAGCTGCAATAGGCTGTAGAAGTATGTAATTGGCCTTTATATGCTGTCAGTCCTCCTGCTAGATATGACTATGCCAAATATGAAGATGGAAGTGGAAGAGAAGAAAACTAATCTGCAGAAAGCATCCCAAATTCAATTAGAAATGCTTGGTATGATGGAAATTAGCATTGAACCGAATAAATTCAAAGCTTTGGCAGACTGAAGGTATGAATGCCAGATGCAAAGCGATAATGTGTGCAAAGGTTGATTCATCATAGGAAGTAGCAGCCAAGATATTGGTGAGATTACCAAGAAACCAGAGAAGTGGTTTAATGTACTGAAATATGAAAAGCACTTGGGAAGGTGGTTGCAGGAGACATCAGCAAATACATCATTGGGGGAGTACAGAAGAGTCTGGAGAGAAACAGCTGCTGAAGTAAGATTGAAAACAAGTGAAAGGGCAACAACAGATGTATCCCTCATTGGTAAGACTGTCTATCCCATTCCATTTCATTGGGAACATAGAACAGCAGGCAGAAAGGTCTGATTACATAACACACTGCGTTGAATTGAAAAAGAATTTGCTAAAAATCCCAAACAAAACGATTGGCTTTGCATAGCAGAAGTCTGTAGAAATGACAATTGAGAAAACAACTTATGTGAATACACAATTGCACTAGCAGCAGCAGATTTTGGCAAAAGATCATTGAGGAACCAGTAAATCACATAAACCTGATTAAATTACTTGAAAAGCAGTGCATTTGGGTGAAAAAGATAAAAGGCTTAACATAGACCTCAAAAAGAATAGAAGCCACTAGTGTGATCTTGTTGCAAAACAGAAAAATCTCATTCTTGAATTAATTAAGATGACTGTTGGATGTAAGACATAGGAAGAATTTTATTTTTTTTAGGTCTTCCTGGCTTGTGAATCCTTGACCAGATGAGAGTCCAACAACATGGTATAGAGATGATTATGATAAGTTACAGTGGTAAGACTAATAAAGCCTCTAGAAAAAGTGAATATGAAGAAAAAGAAAGATTGAAATAATTGCATTTATGCAATCTATCAGATAGAAAAATAACAATTTTTATCTTGTCTGTGTTCAGGTAGGATTAGGTGAAGCCTTCAGCTCTGATTTATAAGATCCTGTGCTTAAATAACTGAGAAATTCACCAAATACAACAGAAATTTTCTACTCAACCAAAAAACAGAGAGGCTATTAATCAGGATGTTTTATGGAGAACTCCAGTGAGTAATGAATTCTTGGTAAAGATGAATGAAAATAACCTGCCAATGTGAATGACATTCATTGATTATGAGAAAGTTACTGACTAGCATCAGAGAAAGAAAAATGCTGTTCTGAAAGCAACCCAAGCATAACAAAACACTATCTACAGTTTCTGAGAAACAAGTGGGCTTGACTGTGGCTGACACAGATGGGAAAGAAGAGGAAGAGAGCTCAAAACAGTGGTTTTTTTGTCTGCAGTCTACTAGTGGTGCATTTATATAAAAGTACCAAGAGGGTCCAGCACAGTCTGAGGATATAGTGTGTGAACTTGGGTGAGTCAAAATATCACTCTTATCTCATGTGTGCTGCAAAGACAGGGTGCAACATCCCACATACAGGGTAATGGAAGTCCAGGTTCAAACAAACTGAAAAGGGAGTTTCGGGGGAATTGGGTTGGGGAGGGGGAAGGAAGAATGCTGTTGTTCTGCCAAGACACATTTAGTTCTGACTTAAAAAAACAAAGCCCTACAACACTGAATGCTAATTACAAATAAATTTAAAAGAATATGTCTCCCTTAACTTAGGCTTTAACTTTGGCCAAATTCCTTTGAAAATGTGGAGAGTAAAGAGCTACCAAGATGTCTTTATTTCCAAATACAATTTCTTTTCTCTTTGGAAAAACTTGTTGTTTCTTAAGGACAACAAGGAAAAATTATGCACTTTTTTTTAAGTGCAAACACCATTTTCTCATGGGTTTTTATAACCCCAACTGCTAGGATATGTGTTCTGTCTTGGTCTGTGGATGCTTCTACTTCATAAATCAATACATCTACAGCTGCACAGAGCAGAAGAAAAAGTAAGATAAAACCAAAAAAGCAGCATTTTTTGAATAGAAGGAAAAAAATGTGGAAAATGACAAGGCTGAACTGTTCAAAAATCACAAGAAGGAAGTCAACAAACTGCCCCTACCTGCTACATTACTCTGTATTAGCATTTCTATTTCTCCATTAGAGTACATTAGGAACAACGTTGAACAGGCATTACTTACATGGAAAATGTAGTAAAATGTGGTCAAACAAATTTACAGTGGGCTCATTGTGTTCGCAGCAGTCAGGGGTGAAACCTAAGAAAAGGGAAGATTACTATTGTGTCAATAAATCTCATTAAGACTGAGATCATAATTTTATTCAGAATCTGTATTTCCTGCTTGCTAATGTCTCTCTCAGAAATTTACCTTTCCAAATGATGCATCTCATATTAGTTCTCTTCTAGTTCATTCTTTAGTACATTTCCATTAGAGACAATAAGAATAAAGAAGCTATATTACAAAAAATATCAATTCCTAGCATTAAGAATGAATTAGTTGAAAGAAAAATGTGTTATGAATACTTTGTTCTGGTTATTCTAAACTCAAATTAAATTTTCACAGAATCTTTAAATTACCTATGTGGAAGGAAAGCATCTGCTTGCTTGTTTGATTTTGTTATAGGTCTATTTAACACTTTGTTATTCTTCGCTAGCTCAAAAAATTGTGTATAAAACATTACCTTTGATGTATGATGTACAATCTTTCTCTGAAATATGTGAGTGGCAGAAAAATCCTGTGGAGGCAGGATGGAGGCAATATGTGTTGCCCAGGAACAATTGTGGGTCCTGTGGACCCACTGCTTGTAACCTTGGCTGTTGCAGCCAGGGACAGTGGAGTGCAGCCCCCTCCCATTGTTGATCCTGAGGTCAGTAGCATCCTGTGTTCCCACCCTGGGAGCTGTTGCCAGCTACATTTCAGCCCAGCTTCAGCCCTGGTACCTTACAGCCCTGCCCTCAATTGTCCTGCGGGTCGAGACCCTGTCCCCATGATCCTGACAGCCATCCAAGGGTCATGTCTTGTCCTTGTTCCCTTCACTGAGCCTGATCCTGTCCCTGACCCAAATACATTCTGACTTGTTGCTAAGCAGAAGAGACTGCTCAGAGTAGCTGACTACTTCAGGTTCTACCAAACAGCAGTGCAGGGTTTAATGTCAAGAGTCCTGTGAAGGCTAGAGGGGCTGTGATTGCTTTTGAGGGATGTATGCAGGAGTACACCCTCAACACCTCAGTTTCCCACCAGGCAGCACTTGGGCACAAGTCTATCATCTTAGACTATATATCATATATAGTCTAAGATATATATAGATATAATATCATCCTTGCTAGTGCAAATTCCATCCTGCACCTTGGCTGTGTGGAAACTTCTGTGACCACTGAAGGCAGCTGTACCAGCCATGGTCCTGCAGCAGGCATGGTACCAGGTGGAGACCTTCACAAAAAAATATGTCTTGATGCTGGACACAACATATTTGCAAAAGGTTGAACTTGTGTGGTCACAGTAATGGAATAGCTGGGGCACCTCACACATGGAAAGAACTTGGCAAAAGCCTCAAAGATGCCTTGGGTAGCTCATAAGATTTAAAGGGTAATACGTCCATTTCCCTTAATTCAGTAATTTCTCCATCAACAACAAATATTGCAGCCACTGAGGATGAGGTGTCAGAGAAGACAAATGGGCACCAAAAGTGTGCAGAACTGTGGTGAAATATACACAACCATAAGGAATTGTTGTGTAGGGTCTAGCTGTCTTCAAAGGATGATTTGTACTACAGTGGCTTGGAGAAAAACTGAGTGTGATAAACATAAATACATAACTTAAACCTAGTTAATTTCTTAATTCATTACAATACTTCTTTATTACAAGCAGCTTGGAAAATTATTGATTCAAAAAACAAACAAATGCTTGGTTGATTTCTGCCTGGCAACAACTCCAGCCGTAAATCAAATGTTGAATCTGAGGCAGTAGTGTGCTTATCAGCCTCGGGTCATGTCCTTAATGCTCAATGAAAGGGAAACCTGTTTCTCATTCAGTGATTGCTCAGCTATAATAAACTGCTAACATTTTTAATTTGATACTTTACATACTCGTTATACTCTGGTATCACATAGCAGTACAGAAGGCATGACTTTTTCCCCAGGAGCCATTTTCTCCTGAAGCCTGATCATTTCATTGCTGCACTGTAATTTAAAGAGTTATAAAGGCTTGGTGGAATAAATTACAATATTTATGAAAATAACCAAAACAAAGACAAACTTAGAAAAAGATCTACTAGCTTTATCACATGTACTTTTCAGTGGCTTCAAATCATACACAGGGACACAAGTTTTGGAACAGTACTTTAAACTTTTCCAGTCTTTTTCTCCACTGGAGTGGAAAAGAAATTTACAGCATAACTATGTTAAAAGCTGATTTATTATGATACTTCCCCCCGATATTTATATATATATATTAAAAGAAATAAAAACCAACAAAAAAGCAACCCACACAACCATGTTGAAATTATTTACCCAGTTAGAGAATACAGAGAAAATACTCACCAAAGTTCCTTACAGAATGACTAACCTAATATCAAAAAACAAAACAAGCTTTCAGATATCAAAGCTTAAGCTTTCAGCTTTCCTTCAGACTGTGTATCTACATGAGTCAGAGGGGGTGGGAACAGGTAAGAAAGCTGTGTTAAATAATCCATTGCAAAGGGAAAATAATAAGGAATTCAGGTTAATAATTCAAAGGAACTTTAAAATTAATTAAACAAAGCAACAGGACACTAGAGGTTTAAGTTCACTGAGCCAGGAATGCACATTGTGAAGCATATTATTGTACACCAAAGCATATTCAGTCACCTGAAGTACCTATTAATAGATCAGTTAGACATGGGCTAATATTTAAAACAATTTTTAGTCACAAAAATCTTTAAGATTTGTTGACAATTTTCATTTACTCATTCATGTGACAAGCAGTTTTTAGTGGGAATATAGTGGCAATACACTACCAAAAATAGTTTTGTTTCCCCGTTGTAATCTCCTTCTTATTTCAGCCTCCTCAGAAGCCCCTTAAGGGCTTTGGCATTAGTTGAAGGTACATCCTCCACTATTTTGTGGATTGTTTTTGCACACTGGTGTTTCTTTGAATTTTCTCTGTCTCTGTCCTCTTTGCTATGTTGTCCAAAACTTGAGCTTAAACTCTGCTGTTATTCAATTTACAAACATTTTGTTCAATTTCCTCCATTGGAAGTGAGCTAACTGATTTTCCAAGCAGGAAACCTCAGGCAAGATTATGGTTTTTTTTTGTAGTAGGAAAGAAGAATTCAAATTTATGATCCCCTCCAACTCAGTATGGAAACTAGACTGTCTCTTGCTGTTAAAAACCAATCACTGAACTTGAGCACTGTTATCACAGGCAGGGTGCTGGTGCCTTTTTAGATAGAAAGGCTGAATGTTTTTAGAAATTAGCTGAAAAAAAAAAATGTGTATCTAAAAGGTAAACCACTAAAGCCATAGAAGAGTAGATGCTGCCTCACAGCTTCAAACATAAGTGAGCATTCTGGACATGTGTCTCTTCTTCTCTACAAAATGTTATAGCATAAACCACAGACTAGTCATAGTTTGACAATGTCACTCAAGGAAAGAGCAGAAAGGAAATCTAGAATGAGGGGGAAAAGAAACTAGGGAAGATAAGTGACGGAAAAATAGAGGCCTCAACAGGTGTTTATATAAATATGGGCCTGTAGAAGGAAACGGAGGATTGTACAGACGGTAAGAATATAAAAGCCAAAGGAAGGTATGAAGCCAAAACACCAGAACAGACAGAAAGAAACAAAAGGGATGGAATAATTTTTTTTTCTGAAGGCAGATTTTGATGCATAGCTGTGGTTGACATTCAGGCTGAGAATAATCTTCTACTTGTGAAGAGAAATAAATGACACTTGTAGATTAGAATTTCGTTATGAGATCAGATTCATAACCTCTCTTTATTCCAGAACCGTTTCCAGCACTGGATACCTGTATATGACACAAAAATCCAAGAATCCTGTAGTGGCCAATCCTTGTATAAGCTGCCCCATACAAATCCCTTTGATTTCCCAAAATCAGGGATTGTTTTAAGATAAAGTCTTGTCTTGCTTTATTCCACATATATGCTCCAGATATTCGTGTTGGTTATAAACCTCTAATACTTTGAAATTTTTAAGTTCTTTGCATCAAATTATACCAACTTTTAGCATGTTCTACTGGTCTCTGTACTGATTTCTCCTCTAGAAAACTCTGTTTTTCTCATCTAGGAAAAGATAAGAATTTCTGAAAACTACACTTACAATCTTCTTATAATTCAGTTTGTGCCTGAATTTAGCTGTGGTAATTTTGGTAATAAATTACCATGTTTGATATATGTACATCTAAATTACCATTTAACTCAGGTGAGGAAGACTTTTGCAGTAAATTTTTCAACTGTAAACACTTTGGTTTGCAGTATGGAGTTATTTAAGGGCAAATAAACTGAATTACTTTGGGATGAAATTAATAAAACACATTCCAGTTCCTGTGTGGAAGCCAGAAGAAGGTGCAAGACTGGAGATAATCTGAAGTAAATCTCCAACTAATTGTGTATATTATGGACATCAGTTTACAGTAACAGCTGTTTCATTCAATAGATACGCTCCTATTGCCTAAAAGAAACTGTTAATGTGAACATAACCACAACCATCTTTTATCACTTTTACAGGAATAAAGTTTTTTATGGAAACTCCTTTCTGGTTTTGTTGTGTGCACTCCCCCAGTACGAGTTGTATTCTTTATACATCAGAAGAAACAAATCACTAAGTTGAGGTGAAGGAAGTTCGGCACAAGTAAGTGCTATCTAAATTTGTGGGGAGCTTAAATTTGTGGTGGAAGAGAGGTGATGAAATTCAGTAACTGATTGAAAGAGGGAGCATCGGTAGGTAGAGATGTGGAAAGATTGAATCTCCCTTGAGAAGATGAAAGGACAGTTCAATAATTGGGAACAGCAAGGACCCATTTGGAGGGCAGAGAGAAAAAGAGAAGTAGTTAAGATAGCATAGTTGTTTTCAGATCTTCAGTTCAGCTCCAATGCACTGAAGTAGTGATCTGAAAATAAAAGAGAATGGAGTGGGAAAAATGTTGTGTTGTTTTATTTTATTGAAACACACACACTGTTTTTATATTATAAATGCACATTTGTGATTGTTAATTTTTTTATAAAGAGAGTTTATAAAAAAATCATATCGGTCCCTCTGGCTATACACTAGAAATGGCAAAGAACCTGGACTTTTCCTACTCATATGAGGTATACTCTGACCTATTGTGCATGCATGGCATAATACTAGGATTATACACTGTAGTATTATTCAAATATGCAAAGTCCCATTGACATAATAGTCAGGGGAGAATATGGCTTAATGTATCTGTAATCCACATATTAAGTATGATTTGACATGACAGTCCATAATGCCTCTAAGCTTTAACTTTCTATTGCGCCTGTGACATATACTCTACAAATTAGTGTAAGACTGTCTTGTAAAACTCCATTTCTGATCCATATTTTCTGCTACTTTACTTATTTATTTATTTATTTATTTATTTATTTATTTATTTGCATTTCTCTAGATACATACATATGTCTATAGCTTCTAAATATCTACCCTGACAGGATGGGAATTCAGAGATGATTCCTTCTTCCACTCTTTAGTTCCCCCTGCTGTGCTTATGTGTTGAAGTTAAGTAACCTTGAAAGGCTTTAGAATGTGTCTGTGCCATCAGCAGGGGAATAAAAAGGGAGGTGTATATGGGAGCACTAATACTTAAACTGCAAGCTGCCAACTCCACTGATATATCACAAACACTCAGGGGGCAACCACATGCCATAGTCATCCGCCTGAATTCTCATCAAGCACTCACTAAATATGGTAAGTTCCTACTTCCTAGCCTGCAGTTGCTGGAGGGATCCTGGAGGGTTTGATAGCTGAACCTTTCCTAAGGATCAGGGATATCAAAGCTATGGAGTTAATGGAGCTGGTCCTGGTGGTGGTGTTCTCCCTTGTGAAGTCACCTTGCTTTTATCAAAAAGTGAGATGGCAGCTGCTGGGGAGGGAAAGCTGTAGGTTTCTTCTAAGGACTGAAGTGCAGCTGAAATAGATGGTAGTAACCATAACATGACAGACCTGCTGCCAATAACATCTATGATTAACTTATGTGACTGCCCTGATAATTAGCTTTGAGACAAAAATGCACAATTAAGACTGTCTGGTATCATCTGTGGGTGCTAGAACCTGTCTGCTTGCACAGTGGAGCAAGCAACTTAATGGTGTGTGCTTTGGATGTTTAACTAGGCGTGTGATGATTTTTTCATCAGTGTTGAAAACAAAGCTCTATCTGTCAGAATTAGAAGGCAATTCTAAAACCAGCCCCAGCTAGGTGATGTTTGTATTGCTAAGGGACTGCTCTATGAAATTTCTTGATGAGGAAAGGGGTACATTGTGGCAGGAGGAATATGTGAAAGAAAAGGAGCCCTAAGTAACAAAATCCCATTTGAATCATATTGAAAATAATTTAATAATCAGAGTTTGTCATATATATAGCTTTATCTATCTATATATCTGTATATACACACACACACACAAATAAATACTCATACAGAGAGAGTTTTTAAAATAATTTTGGTTTATAGATCTCAAAATTTTATGACAGTGCAACTCTAGTCACTACTTCAGGGGATGAAGAGAGAAGATTCAGGCAAATGTTATTTTAATAATCTTAGCAGCCCATGCATTAACATCTCTAAGCCCTTTTCTATTCACACAGACATCCTATCATTAGCTCCATCTAATGCTCCAAATTTAATATTCTTTGTCTTTTCCTTAAAGAATGAGAGTGCCTCTCTATATGATTAAATCACTATAAAGAAAAGGTCTGTCAGTGCTCTTCCTATACAGCAGATCATGTTGAGAAATATGATAAGTTCTCATTATGCAGCATTCTCTTCACCGGGCCTGATCGGTTTCCACAAATAGGAAATGTTCAAATTGCCAATACTCATTTGCATAGCTTGCCTGTTTGCCTGCTGCTTTTCCACTGGGACCTGTCCCAGGCTGCTTCAAAACCTTTCAGTGAACACTTATATTAGTCTGTTTTTTCCACTCTTGTACTCGTGAACCGACTGATGGTTTTTTATGGTATCTTTTAAACATTTATCTCCCTGTTTACTGCCACCAAAGCAACACATTTCCTGAGTCTCATCTATAGAAAAATGCACACCAGAGACTCTTCCTTTCAACAACTTCTAATTAGGCAGCTGAGGCTGAGGTCTGAGCAAAGCAATTTTAAGGGTAACTTCCTTGAGCTGGCTCCAGTGCTTCCTGCTTACTAGAGCTCACTGCTTAAGAAGCTTATCAGCTAACTTCCTGCTGGTGAGACACTTGCCAATCATCTGACATTGCTCCTTCACTGTATCAGTGAGCTGGACTGCTGTTTTGAGAATAATAAGAAGTAGAAAGAGGAACTGACCTTGTACAAAGGAGTGTTATGACTTGCATGCAGAACACAGCCGCTGTTGCGAGCAATGATTTCCTTTCTAGAGCACACATAGTATTAGGAGGAAATATTGCTGTTTCTGCCAGAAATCCATGCAAATCTGGCCTTTGCACAAACTCTCTTTTTTGGCTCTTGGTATTAGCTGCCTTGAAATCTTCAAGGGAGTTTTTGCTTTTCCCATAATGAAGGGATGGTTCCCTTCTGCTGTTTTCCCTCCCCTAACTTCACTGCCTGAAAATGTTGTTTTAAAAGCAAACAAGCTTTCTGGTATGTTGTTCTTAATTCTGCTTTATCACAAAATGACAGTTCAGTCAGTATAAGCAGCCTTAAACTCAGAGAGGTATTCAGCATGTAGCATCAAAGTTGTTTCTGAGAACTTTAGATTGGACATTGGCCCCGTTGTCTCCTAGGTGAAATTGTAAAGTGTCTCTCTTTCTATTGCAGTTTGGATAACAATTAGAGATTTTTTTTTTCTTTCTATTCTATTTAAGCAAAAAATATACACATAGAAAGTGTAAGTTTTTTATTTTTGTTGTTCCATCCCAAACTTTTCCCTCCTTACTAAATAGGTACATCATTATTCCTACTATAATTAGTATATGTAACCCATTAGTCAATAAAGCAATTGGAGGGGGAAAACCACTAAAAGGTACATTTGAAGTTATATTTAATATAGAATAAAAATATTAATCTGTCCAGACTGAGATTTTGTAATATAGATGTGGGGAAAAAAAGCAGCAACAAAACAAACAGATAAAAAATTACGGCTTCATAGCGTTCTCTCGTTATAGAGCTGTCTCTTAAATAGTGACTGAATTTGCTCAAACTATGAAGAATTCTGTAGGTTTTGTACATAATTTTTAACCTTTTTTTTTATCGTGTCTATTTGAAACTATAGAATTTGTTGAAGAATTAACCAGTATCAAATGTCTTGAAGTTCTAAAACAAGGAAACACCTCTACTAAATTTAAATAGCTACTATAAACAAATAGAGGATGTTTACCACTCAATCAGTTCCTCCATACATTTTGCTACAAGCATTAATTGACTTTGTGGATCTCTATGCTCTCAGGGTTACTCCAATGGAGAGATGAATGATTTCTGTGGTAAGTATACTCTAAATACTCAGGCACTTAGAGAGAGATATGGGTAGGACATAACTTTATCCTTTGTGTGAGACTTTCATACAGGGAAGGAGATTCTTCTGATTTTTCTTCATCCCATATGTTAAGCCATGACACAACTCATTTCTGACCACGCTGCCTTATGCTTTATTGGCTGCTTGCCCATTCCTCGGGGCAATTTCACAACATGTCTTGAGCTCTATTTGATTCACTCCTCTGAGGCTGATTTTGTCCCTTGGTGCCAATGTCTGTAATATAATTGCCTGTGTACTGGCTGCTTGCAGACAGAATTCTTCTGCTGGGTACATTTTGACACACCCCATGTGGTCCTCATGGTTTGCCAAAGCACTTGCTGCATTGCAACCTGTTTTCTTATCAGCAACAAGTGCCTTCCATGATTTCTTTTCTCCCTCTATTGTCCAGGTATTATTTTTGTAAACATGCCTGTGTTTTGGAGGGATACTTCTCTGCAGAAAAAGTACTTAGCCTAGGATAATAAAAGCAATCACAGAGTTTGTTAGATCTTTATTGTTACTGAGTCACAATTAAAAATTTAAAGAGAGGGTAGTTTAATGACATTGATTAGATCCATCAAAAAATCTCAGACACAACAGCTCCCCATCTTTTATGCAATCAAGTTATTCACCCAGAGAGAACAGAACTGGCTTAAATTCCCACTTTAACTCCACAATATCCTTTAACTAAACCAACAAGTTATTCTAGGCAAGGGCACATCTTAACCTTTCTCATTGAAACTGTGAGAATGCTCAACACAAAGCTGAAGAATAATGTATTAAAAGTGAACACAAGGGAAGCATCACTCTAGCTCAGTGGTTTAGGCATTCACCAAAATGAAACAGTACTTTGTCCAGGAGGCTATTCAAACAGCTTTTGATACATTTTACCTTTAGTGGTGTTTGGGTAAATGCATTAATACTACAGAATAACAGGGAAGTCACT
>VZTB01012696.1:83650-103953 GCA_013397245.1 Thryothorus ludovicianus | reverse complement strand
ATGTTTATCATAACAATTATTTTCTCCAGAAGTGACATGTCATGGATTAGGCAGTTCACCTTTTCTGAGGATCTTTTTGAAGTAACCCATCAAGCAAACTGATGAACTCAGCAGAAGGTTTGTGAAAAGCAGAACCTGTAAATAGAAGCACTTAAGGTCAGTATTGGACAGCAAAAACAATCATCACCAAGTGCACACCACACTATTATCTACAGATCAAGCTAAAAAACTTTCTTGATAGTAATTTTATCTGAAAACAAATCTCAATGTATAAAGAATCGTAAATATACACTCTTTGCATTTCAAGGAATCCTAAACAAAAAACAAAAAACAAAATAAACAAACTACTAATGCTCGGTCATCAAACTATTTTTTTTTTTTTTAATTTGTAACTTTCCACCCCAGTAGGTAGATTTTGTGTTAACAATTAAAAGTAAATTATATATGTCTCTGTCAAAAGGGAAACAAGCATTCATCACTAACAGAGAATGATCACAGGAAGGCACTGCTGACATTCACTTTGGACAACTAGCTGATACCTGAAACCAACCTCAGAAGAAAAAGGGCAAACCAAAGCTTTAATTTTGAAAATATTATTGTGATTTGATCTATTAGAGAATAACAGAACCCTACCCACTGGTTCTGGTCGCAACGGATCTTCAGATAAAATTTTTTCAATTAATTCAGAACAGTTTTCTGATAAGAATGGTGGTTTTCCTACAAACAAACAGAAGAGTATTTCACAGATTAGGCAGACTTCAAAATGGTTGTAAGGTGCAATGATTTATTATGAGCTCATTTTCCTGAGAAAGCATCCAAAGAAATAAACAGCCTCAATCTGACTACTATTTGTCAAGTTTTCTTGTCAATTTAAATTCCAAATCTTAGATTAAAATCTTTCATCATGAACAGCAAAAGAAACTATAAACAGAAGAGGCACCAAAGATGGCTTGATGGAGGTGACCCTGTATGAATCAGACAACAGGAAAAGGCATAAATCTCCACATCTGTGCTACTCTGTTGATCCAACAGATCAGTGTTTTGCTTAAGGTTTCTGAAGGCTGGAGTGCAATTCTCTTTTGTGATGAAGCTTCCTTCTAGCTGAAGCTAATGGGTACTTTATGTGCAGGGAACCAAATGATTCTAGGTTTACAATAGTGAGGTAATTTTCTCTTTCAAGGGTTAAAATACTTCACACAGAGTTTAACACCAAGGAGCTTAAAAACACTATACTGTCAGAATTTGAGGGCTGCCATAATTTTAAACAATAGTATTTAAACCTTACATGTTGATTAGTGTTGTTGTCAATAGGACCACTTAATAGTATTGTTTCACCTGATTATTGGATAAAGACACTTTTTTTCTTCTTTTAAGCACAGTTAGTATGTTTTTCAAGAAATCCTAAAAACCTATCTCAAGTTTTTCTATGTCCTAATTTCCCTAGAAAGTTCATAAGAATTTACTCTGGGACCATGAACTATGTTTCCATTATCACAGGTATTAAATAGATATACACAATTTACAACCTGAGAACATTTCATAGAGTAAACATCCCAGGGACCACAGATCACTGGCTTTGCAGAAGTTGTTTCCCTTTATTACTTCAGGAGCTGTGTATAACGGAAAGTCTACGAAATACAGAATGTATAATTAATGCACTTTTGTTATTCATTCAGCATTCATCCTTTTCAAAACTTCAAATTTTGTCTCTAAACGTCACCAAGTTACAGATTATCTTCACTCAATATACAAGAAAAGCAAAATAGTAAATGTAAAAAAGTAGTTTCAAAGGAACTTCTCTCCTATACTTTAGCTGGATTATGTAGGATTATATATGCTACTTTGTTGTTTATTTCACTTCTATTACCAAACTGACTTTTCAAACACAGTGATCAATGCAAAGAATGTTTCAATTTGCTTTAACAGCTTCCAGAGCCACAGAATTTGAGCAGAATGGTTTACCATTCTCATGTAACAGAAATAATTATCTTACATTAGATTTGGGATTTCTTTTTTTTAAAGCTATCCCAAGAAATAAACCTTCATAAACTTAGAAAACCCTGTTACAAAAAACAAGGTGGCTAGCCAATGAAATCACTGATCAAAACAGTTATGGCTCTTTTCCTACTAAAACACTTTGAAAATATCACATATCAAATCATAGCAGCTTATTCACAAATCTCTTTTGTTTGATACAGGAATAAAATACACAGTTCCTATTTCTACAGTAGTTCCCATCAGTTCTCAAAAAATCTCTAAAAATTACATGAACTCAATAAAAGTGCCAGTTCCATAGTCTCTGATAAAGTTTATTTTGGGTTCTTTTCTTCCTGGGTTTTATGTTTTAAGTGACAAAAGGTCATTACCGTACATATCAAAACAGTTCTGAAGAGCAACAGGAAAGAGATTAGATTTGTATTTCTTCCTGAATAAAGACCTGATCTTGATCTTACTATTTCCAGTGTGGACTTTCAGAAAGAGACAGCCAAGAGAGCTCTCTTTGTTCCCATAAAATATTACCAAGAATTCCACTGTTTCTGATAAAAGTAACTGATACATGAGACATCATTATCATGGAAAGAGGCCTGTGAGATGTTCCAAGATAATGACTAATAAAAGATTCAGAAGACTAAGAACAAGTTTCTGAATTTTTCTTATTCAGTGAAAAAAAGAGAACATAGTATTTGCAGTCTACTACACTTGTATGGATCTGCCTGTTGAAAGCGAAGCCCAGTAACTTCCTCAGACTTTAAAATGAAATTATCATTCCTTAAGGTAGTGAAAGGACAAATGAAACTACAGCAGTGCAGTGCCCAATGAAAGAAGTTCTGTGTAGTACTTCCCGAATTTTCTGTACTCTTTTAATACTAACTTAATGGAACTTAGTTCCAGACCTTACAGAGAACACCTGCAGCACAAACTTCTTAGAAGTCCATAAATAATTCTATAGCTCAATTTTTTTCTGAGACAAAACAAGATTAATTCTAAATCATTTTTCTTTATCATAATCACTGATACTCCAACTTACATTCTGTCTCTTTGGTGTAAGTTAATTCTGGCTAGTAAAAATCTCATACCTTGAACTGTATCTTTAAAGTATCTCTGCGTGGTGCTTTCATTAAGATCTTCACCTTCTTCAGCTCCATCTAAAGAAAAAACTTTTTCCGAGTCGTCACCATCTGCTCTAGCCCAGCAAAAACTACTGAATTTCAAAGTGCCAGACCCTTCCAGTAGAATCTATTAGAACAAACAAAATCCAATATGCTAGCATCAAATGCTAAAACTGAAATTTCCAAGATGAAATATGAAATAATTTATTATAAAAATAATCACAATCTCAAACCATTTAAGTACATAGAGAGGATCACTATAACAAAAAACACTGAAGTTTTTAATCAATACCAATACTGTCTTTATTCTTATAACCAAAAGTACCCCAATAGAACCCTTAAGTGGTTCAGTGTGCACTTTTGTTTACTCATTATTAAATCTAAATAAACAATGATGTTACTAGAGAATGATGTTACTAGAGAAAAAAAGTTAACGTAGCGTAAAACTGCATAGGAAAATAAAAGTCTAGTAAAACCAAACAGGGCTTCATTTGAGGGGGAAAAAAACATTTTATGTAGCAGAAACCTCCACAGATTTTGTCCAATAATGAAAAGAGTTTTCTCTGGCCAGTCACTGATTATTCTTGCAACTAAAACTTTCATAATCCAAAAGATCTTGTTTGGAGAAACGGCTCATTCATCTAAAAGCAGGGGGAGGGCACAGAAGAAGCCTAAACTTTAGCATTTTACTTTCTGTTGAAATGAGCACTTAACAGCAGCACTCCTCTTTGGAAGACTACTGAGCCATCTATACTATGCTTTACTCATGTATTTTTAGTGGTTTTTTGGGTCCACAAATGACATGAACTGAGTAGAATTGTGGAAGATTTTACTAAAGATTCAGAGAATGGCAACTTATTTACTTACAGATCAAGGTTAAAACCAATTACTATTAAGCAAAAATTTTTTATTATAGTCATATTCTGGTGACTACATGAATTCAAAATAAACAGACTTTGGCAAACCTCTACATAAATTACACACACATACACAAAATAAGAAACTACATAAAGACTTGTATTTTTATACAAGAAAAAAATTATAATTTCCATGGTATGTGCAAACAATAGAAAAGGTTATTAACAAAGAAAACTTAGTTACCTTTATTCCCTCATTAGCATTTTCTATGACTGCAAAATATTCTACAGCATGATAGAATAATAACAAATTCATGTGTCCAAGGACAGAGAACTAAAATCTTACACTAAATTAAACCAGTACATCAAATAAAAAAGAATATACCACATTTTATTAGATATGCACCAAGGAAATAAATCAATTACATCATAAAATATTTAAACTACAGACTTGTCTCTGATTGTCTTCACATATATTATAAAACTCAACTGACCTCATAACTGAGGCAATCTTCTTCCAAATGGTAAAATACAAATAATAAAATAAATGCTGATTGCATGAAAAGTAACATTCAGTGTCCCTATAGGTAATACTGCTCCTCACCTTTCCAGGCTTCAACTCACAATAGATAATTCCATGCTTATGAATATGGTATAAACCAGTAACCAGCTCAACACCAAATTCTCTCACCACATCTTCTGGTAGACATTCATCCTGAGCAATGACAGATTCTAGAGAACCACCTGAAATACACATAGTCAGCAAGTGCATATAAAGAAGAGGTAACACAAGTAATGTCCAATTACACAAATATCTTCAAAATATGTCAATCAAAAACCAGTATCAGTGGATATTAAAAATATTTCTTGATATTTAATAAGCTGCACTAATCTAAAAAAAAAATATTTTCAATATTGTGACAGAATTTTAATTTTATCTGGAATAAAACTGACTGCATGACTTCAAAATTACTTCAATATTATTATTTATATAATAAAGGAAACAGAAGGGAAAAAAGAAACCCAGAAACTGTGTCATTTCACAGCGTAATAGTACCCCATGCTTTTATTAAAATTCCTTAACCAGATTACTGCAGCACAAGAATAAATAATATCCACAGCAGGCTACCAACTTCTGTGGACATTTACTAAAGCTAAGGGCAGGCCATTTTCCACTGAATTCAGAAACAACAGAAATAGTAAAACTGTGTTACAGTCCGAGGTCCTAAGGTCACCTATGTCCAAAAGATAAACTATTTTGTTGTATTTCACTTTCTAGGTTTCTCACACAAATCTTAGCTTCCTGTACCAAAAAATCCTAATCACAGCTCTCCGAACTTATCCTAACATGAGACCCTTCTCTGTCCTTCCAAAATCACTACTTTCCTTCTTCCATTAACTTTGGACCAACCCTTCCTTTGTTTCTGATCAGATTACACTTAAAAAGCCTTCCAAATAATCCTCACGTATATCCTCTATCACCTGTATTCTTCACTGGGCTTCACACTCACTCTCTAATTTTCTCCCCACTAATTGTTACAGTTTCTGTATCCTTACAAACACTTCTCTTCCTCCCTCATTACCTACTTCCTCATTTTCCAGAGATTCTCAGGTATGTTGTCATCAGACTCATCCCATTTGAGTAATTCTTGTCCTAAATATCATGGGACTTAGACTTCTAATCTCATTTCCCACAAGTTCATTACTCACTCTTTCTCTTCCTTCCTGTCCCAGCCCCCTACTCTGAGCTTCACATTCTCATCTTGCCACAAACCCCTTTTCTCAGCCCTATTTGGTCCTTTATTAGTCTTGCATCAAATCTGTTTGCCTGAGACTACAGTCTGCATGCCATGAGTTATCTATAGGTTTCCTAGGTTATTTGCTGTTTATATTCTAGCCAAATCAGGAGATATGCAAAACAAACAAAAAACGAAAACAAAAAAAAAAACAAATCCACAAATTTAGGAGCCTGAATGAAACTAGGATTAGGAAAGCTTTTCATAGAAATGGATACTAGATCTTTTGTCACAAATCACACAGTAGATTTTCCTGAACTTTTTTCTCCTTTGATTAGTCATTTCTTTCAGAGGGTCTGTCACTACAATTCTTCCAATTATTGAGCATTGCTGAATCATAAAATTATTTTATTTCTAAGGCTTTTTATGCTGGTTAGTGAATCAGTCACTCCATTAAAAACAAATCCATACTACAGAGCAATAGCAAGGAATTTTTCATTACATTTAATTATTGTTCTTTACAATGTAATTTAGAGGATTACATATAGAATAATTTCATAATATGGCCAAACACAGACAAAAAAAAAAAAAGTAGTGGAACCAACAACACAGATATATTTTGCATCTGATAACAGAAACTATCTTTGAGACAAGTGAGATAAATCTTCCATGTTTCAAAAGCATTTTTCAAGTCTCAACAAAATTAAGAAATCCACATCTTACTGTATGTGTAAGTCACTCACCTTGCAGGAAACTATAAAACTGCAAGGTAAAACACCTGATAATTGCTCAACAATAAAAGGCTGTCTGTCTAATAACTTAAATATGAACCCTCAAGTTAAACTAAGGAAGCAGACCAAGGACTCCATATGAGCCATTAAAATTACTTTTAATCACTGAAAGAATGACGTGACTTTTTCCTCAGAACTTGTAAGTTCTCTTCTTCAGTAATTTTTCAAACAGAATTCTGGATAAATAAAAAGACTGGGTGTAACATGGACTTTTACTATTAAACTCTCGATACCAAAATCTTAACATGCATCAAATGCATATTGGCTTTCTTTCCTTTCCATATGGAGGAAAGCATGCTGCCAGAAGTCTAAAACATGCAGTCATCACAATGAAAGAAAGCTTTACAAGATTCCTTTAATAGATTGATAAGAACTTATCAAAACTAACTGAATCATCTAATGCAGTTCTGAGTTCTCAGAGTTCTCAAATTATGATTTAAACATGGATGTCAAAATACTTTTACTGAATAGGAAAAAAATTTAAATCATTCACTTTAGCTGCTGAATTGCCCTTTGATTGAAAACTAACTTGAACAATATTAAGTCATTAGTACACTATAATTGATTTGCTCCTTGATGTCTTTTAAAAAATAATGCCAAAGCTGTCAGTCCTTAGAAAACTTCTTAAGTAAATTTTGCTGAGCTATCTTCTGACTATTCACAATTTGCTTCTGTGTTCCCTGATTGGCCTTCTCTCTTCAGCTCTTAAAAACCAACATTACATAACTCAACAAACTTTTCAGACACAGATAGTGAAACAGAAGAGAAGCATGATTTCAATTGATTTCTGAAAATGTTTCTAAGAGCACAACCACTTTTATATATAAACAGAATTTTCAACTCAATAATCAGATAATTATGCTTTTTTCAAAGATCTAAGAATTTGTGGTAAAGAAGACATAAGAAATCTCTCAAAAACACTCATTCTGTAAATGCTTACCTTTTGAGCTTATCTTACCTGTGCATAATTCCACTATAAGCCAGAGGTGAGTGCTTGTTTCATACCATTCATAAAAGGTCATTATATTCTTATGTGTGAGTCCCTCAGTCAGACGAACCTAGAGTGAAGTTTTTAACATACTTAGTGGGGGCAAGATATAAATATACATATGGACTTGAGGAATGGGAACAAGAAACAATACAATCTTCTCTAGATGAGCTACTTGTTCTCTTGCCTTTTCTACTG
Source organism: Thryothorus ludovicianus (assembly GCA_013397245.1). Lineage (NCBI taxonomy): Eukaryota > Metazoa > Chordata > Aves > Passeriformes > Certhiidae > Thryothorus > Thryothorus ludovicianus. The sequence goes on along the minus strand of VZTB01012696.1, from coordinate 96,273 downwards.
CACTAACATTATTCTTCAAATATTTTAGTGTTACAGGCATGTTGCAAAAAAGATAACTTTCCTCACAGACTCTGCCCAACTCAATTGTTTTAAAACACAGAAAAAATCAGTAACTTCTCAATTCTAAATTATAAATATTATTTAACTTTCCTGCACCACTAAAATAGTAGCAAATTGGAAATCAGAATTTGGAGTCAAACTTGCACTCCTACATTTTTTTCAATGGGAATACAAATGAGAGGTAACACAGCAAGAGGAAGTGAAAAGAAGCTTTTCCATCATTCTTAATAATATCACACAAGGAAAACCATTCAAGAGACCCTGCAAAATCTGTATTTCTACAACACTGACATGGCTTAATCTCTACAGAAGCCTCTGTTTATTGCTAGAGTGGTGTGTAAGGTATCCCCAAGAGATTTGTAAAGCTAATATACTTCCAATAACAATAAGTTCCCAAGAAATGATCATTGAAACAATAAGAGGGAATATGAAACTCTATTGGTTTTGCCTGGCCAGGTTTCAGTATGCAGATGGGGAAGTCCACAGAACTGGCTCCTGTGAGAAGCTGCTGGAAGCTTCCCATGTTCAACAGAGCCAATCCCAGCCAGCTCCAAGACAGACCCACTGCTGGCCAACACCAAGGCATCAGTGATGGTGGCAGCACCTCCAGGATAACATTTAAAAAGGGGGGAAACAGTTCCCCCCAGTGTAACAACAGTAGGGGAGAGGAGTGAGAACAGGTGACAGAAACAACCCTGCAGACACCAAGGTCAGTGCACAAGGAAGGAAGGGCAGCAGGGGCTCCAGGAGCTGGAGCAGAGATTCTCCCTGCAGCCCCTGGTGAAGGCCAGTGAGGCAAAGCTGTCCCTCAGCAGCCCATGGAGGTCAGAGCACAGATCCACCTGCAGCCTGTGGTAGACCCCACTCTAGAGCAGGTACAAACCCAAGGGAGGCTGTAACTCTGTCAGAAGTCTGTGCTGGAGCAGGCTCCTGGTAGGACCTGCAGACCCATGGAGAGAGGAGCCCATGCTGGTTGTTGGCAGAACATGTAACCCTGTGGGAACTCATACCAGAACACCCTGCTCCTGAAGAACTGCACCCTGTAGGAAAGTACCTGAGTTAGAGCAGTCCATGAAGAACTGCAGCCTGTGGGAAGGACCAACACTGAAGAAGGTTGTGGAGGACTGTCTCACATAGGAGGGATCCCACACTGGAACAGGAGAAGAGCATGAGGAGGAAGGAGCAAGAGACAGTGTCTGATGAACAGACTCCACTCCCCATCTCCCTGTATCTCTGGCAAGGGAGAAGGAAGCAAAAATTGAGAGTAAAGCTGAGCCTAGGAAGAAGGAGGGGTGGGAGAAAGGTGGTTTTAGATTTGGTTTTATTTCCCATTATCCTACTCTAGCAATAAATTCAACTACTTTCCCTAAATCAAGTCTGTTTTGCCTGTGAAGGCAATTGGTGAGTGATCTCTCTCTGCTCTTGACCCTTTCATTGTATTTTCTGATTCCTGTCCAGCTGAAGAAGGGAATGACAGAGCAACTTTGGTGGGAACTTGGCATACAGCCAAATTTAACCCACTACAGAAACAAAATATACCTACTGGAAAAGTAAAATATTTGAACTGTGTAACTGTTTCCTTTCCAGATAGTATCATATTTAAAGCTTTAACATGGCTTTACAAACCAGAATTGATTTTACTTAAATGGTATTCTTTCATCAAAAAGAATTTCTTCTTGCTAAGTAAGAAATTGATTGTTTACAGGAAGTTTCTTCTACCACTGGATTTGCACAACTAACAACAAAATAAAGCAAACCACCACACATAACTATTTTTACAATTTCCTGACACATAACAGAAAAATGAATACTGTAAACATGGGTTTATGCATGTGATCTAATAACCAAAAAGACCACATGAAGAAATAAATACATTTTAAAAGGACTGTATTTAAAGAATAAGAACTTAAAATCTTGAGAAGCTGATCTAAATGTGACAAACTCCATCTAAAGAAGCACATGGCACTTTTCTGTAACTTGTGCTACCAGAATTTTGTATTTTTTCCCCAGATTCAGCAGGAAAAGAAACCCCATTACTTACCCAGTTTTCTACTTCACCCCTCTTGCATTTATCACTGCACACAATGGCAAAAAAATTAATTGTCCCCTTTCTTCTTCCCTTATAAACAACTGTCATATTTCCTCTTCCAATCTCCTCATACAAAATGAAGTTCTCCATTCTTTAGGATGCTTCACAGGCAACAAACTGGAAACATGGCATTAGTTTCATAAACAAATAAACCTAAAGAAAGGAGGAGAAAGAGGAAGCCTTCAAATTCAATGGTCATTCATCTAAAGTATTCACTCTCTCAATTATCATGAATAGGGATTCCATACTTCCAGAAAGATTGAATATAATTACTTTACAGAAGATGACCTCTCAGAAAATGTGATCAAAAATTTTGAACAGGTGAATTTTACACTTCTAAAGATCTTATTCAGAAGGTAATAGATAGGCTAGTAGATATAAATTCTGAATAGTGTATCTGTAAAAATGTAAGAGGCTACAGGGAAAAAAATAGCATCTGATTCTCAAAAGTAATGGCTACACCTATATTTCAGTATACAAACAAATAGAATGATAGAATCATAAAATCACAGAATGGCTTGGGTTGGGATGGACCTTAAAGATCATCTGATTCTGATGTCCCTACGGTGGGCAGGAACACATCCCACCAGAACACTGTGCTCAACATCCCATTCAACCAGGCCTTGAAAACTGCAGGGATGGGATACCCACAGCTTCTCTGATGCAAAAACACACTTTCAACAGTTGGGTTTTGGGCATAAAGTAAAAAAAAAGATCAAAATAATTGATATAAAAAGTGAAAAGATGAGGTAAGAAGGCTGTCATGAAAGCCTCCCAAACCAGCACCTGTAGTGAAGCAGGTGTGAAACTCCACAGAAGCCCCCAAAGCAGGAGCCTCCAGGTGCCAAGGGAACTGATTTGCTCTGGGCTGGATACAGGACCAGCACACCAAGGAGACGCGGTTCCCTCTCTTTACAAGGGAATGGCCAAAACCACTCCGAACCGAGCAGCCCGGGCACAACCCGCGATCTCCTGCGCTCCCAGCTCTGTCGGGGGCGGTCAGGCCTGAGGCGCTGCACGGCAGCCCCAGAGGCTCAGCCGCCGCCCGACCCGCTTGCAGCACAGGGGAGGGGGCCCTGGGGTCTCAGGAGCGCTCCAGCGGGGGGTTCCAGCCCCGCTCCGGGTCTGCTCCCGCACCTGGACCGAGGGACGGCAGCGGAGGGAGCGGTGAGGGATCGGGGGGGAGGGTCGGTGAGGAATTGGTGAGGGGCCGCTGGGCGCCAGGTAAAGGCCACGAACGTGCGCGGGAAAGGGAAAGGGACAAGAGCACTGCCTGTGTGCGGGAATGGACCCGGCGGGAAAGGGGAAAGGGACAACAGCTCTACCTGTGTGCGGGGATGGACCCGGCGGGAAAGAAGGGAACGACATCCCTACCTGTGTGCGGGGAAGGACCCGGCGGGAAAGAGGGGANGCGGGGGAAGAGAGGGGAAGAACAGCCCTTCCTGGGTGCGGGGATGGATCCGGCGGGAAGGGAGGGGAACAACAGCCCTACCTGTGTGCGGGGAAGGACTCGGCGGGACAGGGGAGGAGGAACGACAGCCGTGGTGCGGGATGCACCACCGCCTCGCTGCCGCCATCAACCGAAACGGCGGAACCCCGCCCCCTGGAGGGAGTCTCCCATGCCCCGGTGGCAGTGTTCAGACGGGACAGTGGTCCCTGCGCGCCACAAAATACAGGCAAGCGGGAAAGGCACCGGCTCAGCAGGCAGGGTGACTCCGGGAACTGGAGAGTTTTGCTGTCCTTTATTCCAGCTGGAACGCACCGCCAGGTCCCACGGGGCTGCGTCCCCGCACCCCCCGCACGCTACTCGGATGGTCGCCACCCCACGCCCGTATCCAGGAGACGGCGCCGGACGCCGGAAGCAGAGTGGAGCCCCATTGGGCCAAGGGGCGCCTACGTCAGGGCGGGACCACCGGGCGGCGAGCGGGAGGGGGGCAGTTCCCGGATGCTGGTGTGGGCAGCGGGAGCGGCTGGCGCGGCCGTCGGGAGAGGTCCGGCTGCCGCCGGGAGCTTGTGTTGGTGGGGCTGCTCCATGGAACCTTCGCCGTCAAAATGGCAGGTAGCGTCCTCAGCCCTGCCACGGCCTTCTGCAAAAGCATAATTGAGGGACACTTCTCGTGTGACAAAATTTAGCCCTTGAAACAGGCGTTTTCCATGTTTAAAAATAACGTGGAGTTTCACTTGTTTTTTCATCCTGTGGAGATCTGGTTTTCTTTTCCATTTTTTTCTTGTCTGGTTTTGTTTTTGCAAGGCCCTTGAAAAATCCCTTTTCTTTTGGGCGACATCAGGAGCTGTGGTGACAAGACAAGGGCCTTCAAACTGAAAGAAAGTAGATTTGGATTAGATATTAGGAAAAAAATCATTGCTGTGAGGGTGGTGAGGCACTGTCACAGGTTGGCCAAAGAAGCTGTGGATGTCCCTGGAGTTGTTCAAGGCCAGGTTGGATGGGACTTTAAGCAACAGTGAAAAGTTGGGCACGGCAGGGGGTTGGAACTAAGTGATCTTTGACGTCTCTTCCAACTAAAACCATTCTGTGATTCTAACAAAACTTTTAAAAACATTTGCTCTCGAGCAAACTGTAAAGAATTCTGGTTTTTTCTCATTGTCTCACCTTTATTTTGACCTCCAAACAGGTTTGAACCCATTGATCCATTCCAACCAATATTGATAAAAGTAGTACACTTACAGGAAGGATTCAATGTTTCTTCTAGGCAGCATGATAACAGATGGTCAGGTTTTTTACTCCCACTCTTAAGAAGACTTCAGTATGATTTTAAACCCCTGTAATATTGAAAAGGGAAAAAAAAACCCAAACCCCTCTTTATTGTTGACAGAAAGCTCAACATGAGCCAGCAGTGTGGTTGGCAGCCCAGAAAGCCAGAGGTATCCTGGACTGCATCAAAAGGAGTATGGCCAGCAGGTGGTGGGGGGAGGTGATTCTATCCTCTGTTCTTGTGAGACCATACCTGGAATGCTGCATCCTGCTCTGGTGCCTCCAAAATAAGAAGGACATGGAAGTGTTGGAGCAAGTCCACAGGAGGCCATGAAGTGATAAGGGCACAGGAACACCTCCCCAATGAAGACAGGCTGAGAAAATTGGTGCTCTATCCCATTTCACACTTTAAGTTTTCAGTAACTGCAGAGGTGACTTGTAATTATCAATGAAGCTACAGCTTTGAAGCTGCACAAGTAAGATAATTTTTCCATTTTTTTTAAATGTAAATTAGTAGTTGACTAGATATAAATAAACCAAATGCGTAAGTAGACATCACTTTCTATTAATAAGCACAGGAAAAGTATGCTTTGAAGATGGATTTATTTGGATTTCAGAAAAATGTGTATTTTATCTGTGGTTGTGTTAAGAATGACCGATATAAAGAAGAAGGAATAGAGTATTAGCTCAGTTGCACAGAAGTCCTGTTCAATGCCACATCTTAGAATAAGTTAATTTCACTGTCCCTGTCCAAGAAGATAAAACTAAGCCAGGATAACGATATCAAGTTACTTTCTTTTCTTCCAGATTTCTCATGTTTCACCCTATGTACACTTTCTGTTAAATTAGTATAAGTTAGGGATTGTTTTTATGCAAAGGGGGTAAATACCCCATTTAAGAGGAGTGAGACTGTATGAACTTTCACATTAATGAAGTCTATTGAAATCTTCATACAGTAGTGGCAATAGCACTACAAAGTAGAGTGAGAGAAACACCCTCAAAAAATGTATAGTAATAATTGAACCAGAGTCATAGCTTTTGAAATTAAATGTCTTCTTGATAAAAAAAATTCAGTATAATTAAAGGCAGAGATAGGGAGACATATTGACTTATACATTCTTTTTTTTCCAACCCCTCCTTATTAGGAACTATGGGCACTTTTTTATTGTTGATACACACTTCATTATGTCTGTATGTTTCTTATGATCTGGGTGCACAGTTTCAATATACTCTAGATGGGGAATTTTCCCTTTGATTTGGTATAAGAATGGAGGATTCTCTCTTCAAACATGTTGCTTTAAGTATGAGAGTTATCTTGCAGAAATAAAGTATTACAAATACAGATCAAGGTTGTAGTTATAAGACTCTTATCTTTGGCCTTTTATTTACTCTTTCAGTCTGTTACTCCTTTATCCTGTTACCAAACATAACATCAAGCATTGTACTCAACTGCAGTGAACTTTTCTGTGGGAATATTTTCAACATTCAAGAATGGAAAGCAAAATATACTCTGTCCTGTTTGCACCATTTCAATGCTCCTAGCAATCTGAGCTGCAAACTCAGCCTTGCTATTTGCCTGGCTATTAGACAGGACAGTCAGATGTAATCAAATTCTTGTTCTTAAATAAATATATGATCTAATTTAAGGCAAACTGAGATCTTGTGATTGCAAGCACATAGTTCAGGCATGCTTAAACACTTCACTGCTCTACCCTCAATGGGTACTGCGCAAGCCTCTGACATTTTGCCTGGTTTTCAAAAGTGACTAGTAGCCTATAATTTTAAGGTGTGTTTCCATGTTTTATGAGATGTGTTCTTCAGTCTGCTGTAATGTCTGTTGAAAATGCTATACAATTCTGGTTTATTTTGCCATACGTTCCAGCTTTTCTTTTTTTATTGTTTTTTTTGGTTTTTGGTTTTTTTTTCCAGATACCATGATTACTCATGCTCTATCCCATCTTGTTAGTACACGGTGTTTATTTCTGTTCCAGACTGACCCCATTCTCAAGAGAATTTCTATTCTCGGCATCTAGGGTATGATGATTCAGTTGCTCAAATAAAATGCTCTTATGTTCCATTTGCCTTGACAGTACTGTTATTCCTGGGAAGGCCATAGAGCCACTCTTCTGGTGTTTGACCTTTTTGGCAGAATGGTGGGCATGGGCACATCTTTATCTTGTGTTTTTTATTTTCAGATTATTTTCCAACATCTCTTGAAACTGGCACATATTTTCATCATTTGAGTGAAACTTTGTTCTTCTTTATTTTTGCATTTCTGTGGTAACTCTAATATATGATTATGATATCATTTTGATATGATATTATGATATTTTGATTTTGTCACCTTGGTTTTCTGGAACAACTTTGTTGTACTTTTTGGTCCATCAGTTATTATTAATTAAATAAATACAAATGTTACTGTTTTAGTATCTTATATTTCTGATATTTGGAAATAGCAATGACTTCAAATTCTTAGGTGCTTTCTGAAACTCTTGTTTGAAAATATGTTTTCTTAATCAAAGAGTTGTCCTCCACACTTTTGAAACATTATTGCAAAACAGTTTGTGTTTTGTTTCACTGGTGAGGCAAAAAAACTGCTAGTGGTTTCTTGCACAATAACAAGGCTCCGAATCTCACCTCACTGGATCAGCTTGCAAGGTCACCAATACTACATGTATACCATGCTTGTGTTTCCTCTTCCTCTATTATGGTCTCAATGCTTTGCATGTATGTAAGGTTGGAAAGAGATGTGGTGAGATATGCTGAAAATTTTAATACTCTCTGAGTTAATACCTTTAAAGGTTGGCATATTACACGGTATTTTTACCTTCCCAAAATAATTTGGTTTCCCTGGGAAATCAGCAACTGCTCTGTATATAATACTGCAGTCAGGACTAACTGCCTTTTTGTTTGTTTGGTTGTTTGTTGGTGTTAGCTGCTAAGGAGATGGAGTTAATTGTAATGGATTACCACAGTTTCTGCCAGGCATTTCTCATATCACATTCCTGAGTATAATTAGCTCTGATACTGTCTTTGTGAGCCTGGTTGGCAGAGCTGATACTCTTCTGCTGTAAGGTTCCCTACTAACAACATTCTCAGCACTTAAGCCTGCTTGCTGGCTTCCAAAATACGATGATAATTGTATCTGCTGAGATAGGGAAGCTGAATAGGCCTTGTCAACATTTTGCTTTTTCAGTGACTACCATTCTGCTTATGTAATTTTGAGATTATGTAAAATTATTTATTTTTGTGTGTATTTCAATATTCAAACTATTCCTTGTTCTAATGCAATAGATAGTGTGTAAAGCATTCTCTGCTGGTTGAATCGTTTTCATCTGTTCTAGGTATAACATGGCAGGAGAACATCCTGTTTTCTTCAGTTGCATCCAGCAGTTTGTACACACATGAGTCATGTTTCTTTATCACATATACAAATTCACTGTTTCAGCAGCAAGCAGTGGCTTTTATGTTGCATATTCTGAAGATTCAGACTGTACACTCAGGATATCTTCTCCTTTCTGATTAAAATTCACAAAGAAGTATTATCATCATTCTATGGTGTAATTTTCATTTGACTTTGCTTGATTACATAGGTTTTTTCCTTTTCTTGCAAAATGCATGCCTGGCACATTTATCATTATTCCACTGTCTTGCATTTAATTTCCTCTTTGTTTGTGTACTTGACTTCCCTTATAATGCTAATCTGAACTTTACAAACTATTTATTCCAACTTGCATCTCATTAATGCAAAATATGCAAAACTCCATCCTCTGAGTCACTGTTTGCCTCCATTTGGGTTTTTTTCTCGACCTGTAAGATCTGGCATAATGCTTCTTCTACCATAATTATTATTTATTATCCACTATGCAGGACATTTTTTATGAGCTTTCTCCTTAAAATCTTTTCATCTTCATTTTATTTCTCTCTTCAGCTTGTGTTTATGCTTTAGCTGGTCTATAACATTACTTTTTAATTTTATTTTTTAGCCTCTCATTTCCCACATGTTTTGCTCAAATCAGCATCAGATCTCCTTAGGTCACAGTCAGAGTAACACTTCAGGCCAATTCCATAATTTGGTACTGCTCCTGAAAGATGCAGCCCCTTTTCAGGAAAGAAATTTCCAGCAGAGATGCAGTTGAAGAAGGGGAAGGCATTGGTTCTGCCTGATGCTGAAAGAAGAACAGACCTCTGAACAAGAAAAGCTTTTCTGCTGATTTAATTCTTCTATCAAAGGTATAATTGCATAATGTCTTGTAAAACAAAACAAACAAACAAACAAACAAATAAATAAATAAACCCCTTGAAACAAAACCCGCAAACATCAACGAAGGAAAAATAATTTTTAATTTTCACATGCTCAGTGAGACAATTTGCAAAAATCTGTGTGTTTTGATATTGAGGAAAAAGCAATGACAGCTTTACAAAAAACACCATTTAAACAAGAAATGATGTTGTACAGGCAGTGTTATACAGACACTTCATAGATCTTTTTAAAGGATTTGCAGCATTACTTAGTTTACAAGTGTGAGAAATGGGGCCAGTAACACCAGGTACCAGCAGGAAGAACAAAAAGAGAAAGGAGTTGCAGTGCTCTCTTCTTAACTCCATGACAGCTATTCAGAAACACAGGGTATGTTTTAGAGATCTTTTTTTTTTCTCTCCAAGCACTTGTTAATGCCCACTGGAATTAGTTTGTTCTCTGAGATTAAAATCCTTCACCCCACAATCGCAGCTGCAATTTGAGTCTTCAGCTGGCAAACTAATCAGAGATTTCTTAAACTGGTTTCAAATGCTTTTAAAGCTTTTATTGTATTCTTTGATTGCTTTACAGGGCCTGTAAAAGAGGTTCTATGGACAGTGAATGGTGAGGAATATAAGAAAAAAAAACCAGAATGCTCACTCAAAAGTACATTTGAAAGGTGCTGTATTTTAGCAAGGTGGAAATAAATTCTCTTCTAGAGATGTAATCAAGGAAGCAAAATTGAGATGAATATGAAAATAGTATGTGATGATAATATCATATTTGATAAAATCAAGAAGAGAGAGGAAATGGAAAAGATGATGAAAACTGAAAGAGAGCAGAGAAATCTAGGAAACTTTTTGCAAGTATTTGGTTACTGCATCAATTGCCAGCTTTAGGCAGTTTATCCATTAGGTGGATAAACTGAGCTGCTGATAGAAATGCAGCAGAGTATGCTTGCGTGTACTATAGCACCACATGACCAAAGATTCATCAGCAGTATTTGGCAAAGCACCACCAAACAATTGCTACTATTGATATGACCAGTGTACAGATGCACACCTTGAATGCAAGGGCCTGGCAACCCAGTAGCTCCAAGTTCTCTTTTCTACATACTGTGTTTGGGTGTAAATAGTGCATGTCATTGCCATTTCTCCCACTGTGAAGGACTTCTGCTCACTTTAATGAGAGTCTTTTCAGTCTCAGCAGTACATCTCAAGTCCTTGTTCCTTACAGATGTGACAGGTCAATTGGTTCTTCTCAATAAGGAATCTACAACCATGCACACTTGTTTCTTGCTGTTGTTGGTATGGATACTCACTTTTCTACTTCCTGGTTTTCCCTCTGCCTGCTTACTCTCTTTTTTCTCTCTTTTTTTTTTCCTTCAGCATTTCATTTTCTTTCTGGGCTGGATTCCAAGGTGCTTCTGTTCTGTGTCTTCCTCTGTTTTTCTGGAACTAAAAGCTCTTTTTTTTTTTTTTTTCACCCCTCTGCTTCTCATTTATAGTATGTAAAACACAGAGAAAACTCTTGTTCCTCAAAATTACTTCTCCTTCACTGTACAAGACCATTAGTCCTCACTGCTGTCTCGGCCTTATGTTACACATTTTAAGTTCCCAGCTGCTGCTTTGGGGCTCCATCCATCTTTTGCAACCTCCCAGTCTTGTTTCCTCTCTTGTGCAACCTCTGTCACTCATCTGACTGCATAGTTAGCTGTTTCAGTATTAATCAGAAAAGAACCCTTTTTTAAAGCCTCCTGATTTAGCTTGTTTGCTGACACAAGTAAAGAATCACACATATTCAAGACCTGACACAAAGTGAGCAATGGGAGGACTCAGCTAAGGGTGAGAAGTAGAAGGCACCAACCTTTTTAGCAATACTGTGGTGTTAGACTTCTTAGCAGTAACATGAATTTTTTATTTTAGGGAGGATTTAAAGGAGACTACTGAGGTGATTTAAGAGTGCAAAGTTACCAGAGGGGAGGGTCCCTTTCCTCGCAGACTAATGGTTTCAACTCATCTTTTGTGCTCACTCCTGATATTTCTATGATGGTAGGGTGAATCAGTTCAGTTCACTAATGGGGCAGAAAACTGATAAGGAAGAAATACAGTTAGTTCTCTGTGAAGTTAGTAAACTGAGTCACTCACTGAGGAATCCTAAGCAGCAGAGCCAGCCCTTGAGAAAACCAGGAGTGCTTGACTACTCCGCAGGAGAAGGGGGGAGAGCAGCCTGTTCCTTTTGGCAGCAGCACCAAGCTTTTAGGTTGACTCACATGCCCCATTTAAATCACTAGCGGGGGATTTGCTCCGTAGACACGCTTGTTTGGAGGGCAGCTGCCTGAGAATCCTGTTGCACTCATAATATTTCTTCTCTCTTCTCTGTCACCCAAAAGCACACATCCCCATCTGGGATTCTTTTTGTTTGCATCTGTGAAGGGTCGGATCTTTTCTTTTTATGGGCTATTCAGGGTCAAGCCCTGAATTCATTTACATTCTTTGGAGGTTATTCCACGCTTCTGGAATCCTGTCACCATCAGCCTGACTGCAACTTTTTTTTTTATTTTTCTTACCAGCTGTAACCTTGACTGCAGTTCTATTCCTCCCTTGCTCGCAGACGAAAAGAATCAAACTTTCCTCCAAAAAATAGTTCTGTGAGCTGCAGATATATGAAGTCCTGATGTGTTCTGGCTTTCTCACATTTTTTATTTTCTTTAATAATTATTACATTTGTCACAAGATAGGTTTGGAAGGGACCTCTGGAGATCATCCAGTCCAGCTCCCCTGCCAAGGCAGGGTGAGCTAGAGCAGGTTACAGAGGAACGAATACAGGAGGGGTTTGAACGTCTCCAGAGAGGGAAACTCCACTACCCCCCTGGGCAGCCTGTTCAGTGCTCTGCCACCCTCAATGTAGAGAAGTTCTTCCTCATGTTGAGGTGAAACTTCTTGTGATTTAGTTTATGGTCATTGCTCCTTGTCCTGTCGCGGGGCACCACCAAAAAGAGTGGAAAAGAACATGGACTTGAGACTTTTCTCTGTATATGGGACATTCATAGCAAACCTTTTCCTCTCAGGATTTCCTGGTGTTTAACACATCCTGTAATCATTCTTACCCTATCCTCCTCTCAAACCAGCCCAGGTCACTTGTGCGCGTCCCGGGAGCAGTGGGAGTAGTGCCGGGCCGCGGCGGCGCTCGGGCGGCTCCGCACGGCGATAAAGCTCTCCCGCCGCGGCCATCCTTGTGCCCGGCGTGCGCATCCCGTCCCGCGGCAGGGGGCCGGTTGCCGGGCGACGCCCGGCCCCTCCTCCGTGGCGGGGCTGGGCCATGAGGTAATGGCCTCCGGGGGGCGGGAAAGGGAGCGCTGCGATTACCGAGCCAGCGGCCGCCGGGGTGGCCGCTGGCGGCGTTCCGTGCCTCCCGCCCCTTCCTGCTGCCCCGCCGGCGGCGGGCGGCGCCGCAGCCCCCGAGGTGTCCGCGCCGCCCCGCCTCCTGAGGAGGCTCCGCGGCCGCAGGAGCCCCGCGCC
>VZTB01012696.1:0-83382 GCA_013397245.1 Thryothorus ludovicianus | reverse complement strand
TGCCCCCGCTCGCCGCAGGTGAGCGAGCGGTGCGGGGGGCGGCGGGCGCCTGCGGGGGCTGCGGTGCGCCGGCGAGGCCTGCAGCGCTCGCCGGGCTGCGGAACGGGGGGTGAGCAAGGTGCAGCCGCTCTTCCTTCTCCTCGGGCCCCTCGACCTTCACAGCCGGCTGGCTCGGGGGCGGGCGCTGCGCCTTGCTCTGCTGCCTGTGCTCTTTTGTCCCTTCCGCCCCCTTAAAGGAAAGAAGCACATGAGTGGAATTGCGTACCGAAGGTCAAGAATCGCTCGCAGAATTGTGCCTCTGCATTATTTACAGCTAAACTGCCGCTGTTCTCAGATACAAGGGCCCCTTCATGCAGAAGCAGCTTTCTAGCCATCGCAGAGGGACCTGCAAATACTGACTCGGTTTGGGTTTATGAATAGCTTTTGGCAGTATTCCGCTGTTTAAAATGAGTAAAATATTCCATTATGGTTTTTAGCAAGTTTAAGATCTTGATACCTCTTTTGGTTTGCATCTTACGATTTTGAAACTTCATCTAAAGGTGAGGTTTTTTTTTAGGTAAAATTAGGGAAGAGTTAGGAAATTTCCAAAGAAATGGAGCATCTGTTAAGAGTGGGAGCCATGGTTCATGTTCTGCCTCTCTTCGACTTCGAGAGAAGTCTCTGTGCGGACACTTTTTTCTGCCTTGCAGTCTGTAACCTTATTTGAACCTTTCAGTCCGCTGAGATTAAGTCGTGGGTGTAATGGTTTTTGCAATCAGGAAAGCAACAGAAAATAAAAGCAAACAACAACAAAAAAGTTAAAACAACAGTTATGATGACCGCTTTGCCATATGTGCCTGTTTTACTGCTGTGTGTACACAGTTGCATGTACTGTTTGTAGTGCCCTGGCTTTTGCCTGTGATGGAATGATTTTGGGTTTAAACATGTTTGTTCTCATAGGGCTCTTTTGAACTTAACAAAAGAAGCTTGGAGGAGGGAGTGTTACCTCCAAGCTCAGGAACTCTGCCTTCTCTGAGGCACTGTAACCTATTTTAACTGAGTCAGAGCAACCTGTGATGACAATAAGAAAATTTTATTATGCCATTAAGCTTACTTCTCTGTCTTTCAATGAGCATCATTGCAAGGGAGGAAATCCAGGATGGTAAATTCCTAGTGGAAGGCAAGAGTTTTCAGCTTTTGATGTGAACAACTGAGTGAAGACCAGATGGCTATATGAACAGATAGAATGGAGAGGATGTAAATTTCTGTTAAAGTAAAACAAAAATTTCTGTCAGTTGCATGAATGAACTCCCACTTGCCAGCAGATTGAACTGCATGATGGATGACAGTAGTGGAAAGAATTAAGATCTCTGGATCTAGTGCAGAAAAATCCCATACCAGACAAAAATCATCTGATCATCTTTTATTCAGTTATGAACAAAAGATTCATACTGGAACTTGGTGCCTGTTCTAGAGCACTAGGCAGCACAACAGTATGCCAAGGAAGCATTAATGTGATTAGGCACATGCATTTATATATGTGGTGCCCCATGTTTTATATGTGGGTGCTTAAAATCCCAGTGAAATATCCAGCTGCTGCAGCAGCCTCTGAGCATCTGACTAGTTTAATCCAGAGTCCTGACTAATGAGGCAGGACCAGGATGTGATACACAAGTTTTGCCGTGGCTATTAATGGAGGAGTTAACTTGGCACTCTGACAGTTTGTGGAACACAGGTGAGAGGTGGTGGGAGTAAGCGAACTTGCGCGTACCAGAGAGCAAGATCAGGTTGGAGGGATTTGCCTGGAACTGGTGGGAACTCCTGTTGTTCCTCTCTGCTGCAGCTCAGGCCTGAGCTCCTTGCTGCTTCACACATTCTGTCTCCTGTAGCAGATTACCAGCTGCTTTTGTAGAAGTAATTTGATCCTAATCTTCCAGTGTGCTCTGAGGATTTTATTTATACTTTAGCCAATCTGCTTTGGGATAGAATAATGAGATTAGTATTGCAGAAATTAGTGCAGGTTAAATATTTTTGTTTTAAATGTGTGCTTGATCAATATTATTGTTTTTTACTGTTGTTACTATAACACTTAAAAGGAAAAATGCTAAAACTTCCCACTCTGCTGTGATAGACTGTAAACTGAATGCAAGGTACCTTTTTTTTTAGACAGCTCTGTAGAACCGATTCTCAGAATGAGTACTGGTGAAGCAACATCTGCAATATGGAAAAGCAAAAGGTTAAAACCAAAGCTTTTACACTTTCTAAAAGCTGTATACAATTTTTCTTCACAACAGTTTCCTATGCTATTTAAAATTTTCCTTCGGAGAGGAGAGATAATTACACAAGAAGGCAGTGTATGAATTACATTTGTTTGAAATGCCTTTCTTTCCTAGTTCTTTAAAATTTTGTTGATTTCCAGAGTTGGGGTAGTTTAGTGCTCCTTCTGCCAGGACCAGAAATAGCATTTGTAGGACATAGTTTGTTTTGCATTGTCTAAATGTTGTATGTTGTGAGTGATACTAAAGTCAAGGTTGGTGGTTTCTTGTTAATTTGCAGGGAATTGTGTAGTCTTTGTTTAAAATTTTGAACCATATAGCTTTCTCTCTGCCTCAGTAAAAATGAGTGCCTGCTCTAATAAGTCTCCAATATTATGCTTGCTGCTTAATTGGCATATCTTTGAATAACTCTGTTTTAACTCTTACAAAACTCTCATTTGACTTCACAGACTACTTTATTTCCCAATACTTCCATATTAATGCAAGAACAGCCAGACCAGTAGAACTGGTCTGTGTTATTGGGAGTCATGATAACCGCAATATAGAAATAGGAGCTGTGCTTTTGCTTGTTGGTCAGAAAAATGTTGTTGGTAGGTAGACTTTTACAGCTAGCCCTCTTTTCCTTTTCTCCAGACGCATCTGGCAGTTCTGCCTCTGTAAGAAGCTTAGTGTTGCCACCAAGATCAACATTCAAGAGTAAATATGCTTAAATTGCATGTAAAATGATCAAAGGCATACTCGCATCATCTCCTGTGATGCTCATGTTGCTCCTTGATTCTTCTGGGATTGTCCCTTGTGTTCCTCAGACAGGCTGTGAAAAGGAACAGATTCTGGTAGTGACTGCACACCAAGTGCTTTTCAGAGTTGCCATAAGAACACAGTTAGTAGGAGAACTACTTTCTAGTCACTAAATGACAGTGATGGCATGTCAGTTGTAGGCAGCTCAGTTACTGTATGAGGCTGTATAAGGCTGGGACTGTAAAACTGGTGTGTGCTGTGAAGGTATGTGTCCCTGGTTGTGTATGTATCATTAAAACATCACAGGCAATGCCGCTGACACCTTGGAATGCTGCACCTGTATGGAGGGCTCAATTTTGTGTATTCAGTTGTGGGATCAGTGCTACTTGGAGAGATAAAAATCTTGAGAATGAACTTCCTGTTAACACAGGCTTTCCAAGATACCAGTTGGTGTCTGATTCAAAGCCTTCCTGCTTACTCTGGTTTGACTGACATAGCTGTGAGTTTACAAGCACTTCTATTTTACTTTGTAGTGAATAGCATGATGTTTCCTAAGTAAGTTTTGGGAGTTCAATGATACTGTTCTTTGTCTGAAACTGTCCTCTATTTGAACTTTGAGTCATCAATATGTCTGTTTTTATTGAAGCCTATCGATTACGGTGCAAAAAGTCATGCCATATAATCATCCTGCTTATGGTTGACCAGCTAAGAGGCTTATTGATAGCACAAACAGATTAGCTCAGAGATAATTCTTAGATTCAATTATGTTGACAGATTTACTTTAGTTAAATCAGTGAGTGGCTGTACTGGAATTGATTCTTTGACTTATCTTGTAGTTTCTCTGGATAGGATTGTCTAACCTTGCTGTCCATTAAATGCTGGAAACCCAAATGCTACTGCTGCTCTATAACTGTCATATTTTCTTGTGTGTGTATTTGGGGTTTTTTTGGTGATAATACTGGTAGATTAATATGTTAGAGCCCTGTTGGTTTTACTTGCGTTTATAGCAGAAGTTCAGAACACTGTAGCAGAGTATTACAAAGAAGGAAGAAAATGTGGGAAGAGCTTGTTTAAAAACCCTTGCAAAGTTTCATTATTGGCTTGTTTTGACATTACTGCTGCTCAGCAGAGCAAATTTTCCCATGGCTGTGGATTCCTTCTTCTATCCTCTTCCATATTATTGTGCTCAGAATCGTCCTTGATGCAGGCAAGAGCTGTTTTTTAGGTTGATTTTCAGATAGTCCATCCTGGGCAGCTGAGCAGTTGTTAGCAGGGAACAAAGGAAGCAATGGTATTAAGTGCAAGGGACTTTTGTGTCAGGAGAGAATAGTCTTTAGTGAACATGAGCTGATTTTGAAACTACTGTGCTCCAAACTCTGATACAAGCAAGGGTGGTTGTGTGTTGGTAAATGAGATAATGAGGCTGACAGCACCTTCCTGTGTATTTATGTGCTTATGACATGTTCTTGGCTCCAAGTGCCTGTATGAACAGAAGAGAGAAGTACTGAGCTCTGTAGAAAGGTTGCTTCTTTAGTGGATCACAGAGTGGTTAAGATTGGAAGGGATTTCTGGAGGTCATCAGGTCCAACCTGGCTGCTCAAGCAGGGTCGTTCTTGAGCACTTGGCACAGGTGTCTGTTGTGACAGCATCTAAATATCTCCAAGGTTGGAGACTCCAGTGCCTTCCTGAGTAACCTCAGTCTCAAAGGGAACAAATGTTCCTGGATGTTCAAGGGGAGCTGTGTTTTGGTCTGTGCCCATCACTCTGGTCCTGTCTAGGAACCACTGAAAGAGACTGGCTCTGTCCTTCCTCTGCTGGTATTTACACCCGTTGAGGAGATCTTCCTGAACCTTCTCATCTCTAGCTATCAGTCACAGCTCTCTTAGCCTCTCCTCATAGGAGAAATGCCCTGGTCTTCTTTCTTTGTCTTAGTGGCCAGTCACTGTGCTCTCTCCAGTATGTTCATCTTTATCTTGTACTGGAGAACCCAGAATTGGATGCAGTACCCCAGGTGTGGCCTCACCAGTGCCAACTAGGGGGGAGGGATCACCTCTCATCTAGTTTCCCAGTTAAAGGAAAAAGTGTGTGAACCCCCTGCTCTGCTATGTAATAATTCCATGCTTCATACAAAACACAGAAAAACTGCTCATCATTAGTTTTCAATGAAGTTTAATGCTGAGTTGACTGTTCCATCTTTTAATAGAAACCAAAGGTTAGGAAAATGTTCATACAGTGGAAACTTTTATAGCCTAGAGAGGAAGAATGAAAACTATGGATACATTGAACTATTTACATGTACCTCTTTGAAGAGCTTAGTTGACTACTGCAAATTGGAATCAATCAGTGCATTTTTACATTTTATGTTCTCATAAATTCTAAATTTCATCTTTTTAAAGGCAGCTGCTGGTAATGTCATAGTGGAATCTAATTTCAAGCAAATCAGGACCCTGTATGAATTATGGTCTGACAGCAGCCACAATTTGGTGTCATAGGGGGACTGAAGTGCAGTTTTGTTTCAAGAGAGGGGTATTTTTTTTTTAAATCTCATCAATGTCTGCTATGGAAAATGAAGACTTTTACTGTCCTCTTCAATGTTTATGTAAGTGGAGCTTGTGTTACTAACAACATTGTGTGCCCCAGAAAGCCCAATTTCACTCTCAGGTACTGCGCAGTTGCACACTCTGCAGGGGAGCAGCAGACACTCCTCTGCAGTAAGCAGAAACCTTGCAGTTCAAATCTGTGCAAACCTATTGCCACGGTGAAACCTGTAAAATTAGCAGAATTGGAATGTCAAAATCCTTAGACTGTCTTTTAAACCTGTTTTAAATGGAATTTCTTTGCAGCTGTGTCTGCTCATAGTAGCTATTTCTGAGGAGATATTAAGCACTGTTGATGTTAAGTGATGAGGTGGAAATCAGTCTTTCTTTTAACATGTGTTTTTGTGATAGATCTTCTGCTGTAGTCACAAATGGCAGTGCTGTCAGAAAGAAATTGTGGGCTTCTGTTGTGTTCAGGTAATATTGCAGTAATGATCACTTCCAGATATTTATGGAGTGGGTGGAGACCAGGATTAACCAAAAATATGACCTTCTTGGAGCCTTTGGTCATGTAATGAATTCTGCAAACCTGCACGTGTGAAGGCCATATTAAGATCAGTCCTTTATTTCCTGAGACTCATGTAATGTTGTCAGCTGGTAGATAAGCATGTTAAAACTTGGCCCAGTGAGTTGTGACTGACCGGAGAGCCACAGGTTTCCAATATAAGGCATTCTTAAATGAAACTGCTTTTTCTGATTGTCTGAGATGTTTGTAATCTTTGATTACTCTTGTATTTGCTTACCACAAGAATTTTTCTCTTGTAAAATTTTACTCTTGTAGTGGCTTTCTCAAAAACTGTGATTTTGCAAGACATCAAATGCCATTAGAATGAAAAGGCTAAGAGAAGTTAAATATTGCATTTATCTGGCTGAGTCCTTTGTCCCAAAGTCCACAGAGGTGTGTACTGTCAAACTACTGGATGTGTGTTTTGCTATTTTTTTTTTCTGCAGAGAGCATTGATTTCTCCATGACATTCACTTGTACTGCTTTTATCTGCTAAATGAGGTTTCGTTTAGGAACTGTTGTACCTCAGGCAAATGCAACTTTCCTAAATACTTTGCCCTTTAACATTGCAAAAGTTGAAAAATAGTCAATGTGAACTTCTGATGAACTGATTTGTTTCAGCGTTTGTGAATCATAAATATCAGTCTTCTATTGCTTTGCAATGGGTGAAGGGGGACAGCAAGATCAAAGCATTTGAGGTAATTCAGGAGTTCATGCCAGTGCTAGAATTAAATCCAGTTCCTGTGAATGTCTGTTAAAAGGCTATCAATCTCTTGGGGTCAGTGGATTGGCACATTCTGTAGCTATTTGGGGCCTGACAGGGTATGTGAAACAGGCAGCAACCTCAGTAGATGTGTGCTACACCTGCACTTTTTTTTTCCCTACATTACTAAGGTTGATACTATGCATTACTAATTCTCTTACCAAAGAAAAATTCCAAGTGGCCCAAAAGACTTTCCTTGAGGTGCATATGACTTGCTCAAGTAATTTGAGTGCATTTTACGGAAGTTAGACGCATGTCTGACAGGTGGGTTGTGCAGAATAAGATAGTGCTACTTTTGCAGTAGTTATTTTAGTAAGATAGGTGGACTGTTAGGCTGACAAAAGGATATTGCTATGAAAAAAATCAGTGTTCAAAATGGGAGCCTGGGATTTTACAGGCTGGGAACAGAGCACTCCCAAGACACACAGTTATCTCACTTAGCTTACCTTGAATGTTCAAGGTAAGTCAGTCTGTTTTGTTGAGCCTGACTTACTAACATCTGCCCTCCAAAAATAAACACTGCACCCATTTTGTACTGTTTATCAGCTTTCAGAGGACACCTGCTGTATGTTGACATAAAGGAAGAAAATTAGAAGCTTTTCTCATTGATGTCCCTCTGTACTGTTATACTGAATAGCAGGAAAGAGAGGAGGGAAATATTATTTCTGACTTGGAAAAAAGGACAATAATCTTTTTTGTTTTGTTCATGGAGGTATTACTGTCTTTAAAAAATAAATATAGATAATTTTATGGAATGAGAAACATATTAAGTGTAGAAACATTAGTATGTAAAGGCAAAGATGATAATTAAGTGTAATTTGAAGACAATGAACATAGAATTAACAGTTCACAGTGGTTACCTAATGAAGAGATGCTTAGCCCTGGTGTAAAAGATGTCACTGCATGTTGGGTGTAGATCCTGAATACAATAATGGATTTCTTAAATACAGTGTGCATGATTTTATTATGATCTTATTTCATTCTTAGAGGAATATTTTGTGTCTTATTCTTGTTCCCAAATGGTTATTGAATAGACCTGATGACAGGAAATTTATCATAATAATAGGACCTTAAATGATACACACAGAGAAGCTCTGGCTGCCTTTTTCCTGGAAGTGATCAAGGCCTGGTTGGCCAGGGCTTTGAGCAACCTGGTCTAGTGAAGGACATCCCCCCTCGTTGCAGGGGTTTGGACTGACCTTTAAGAAGCCTTCCAACCCAAAATATAGCTATGATTATGAAGTATGACTATGAATGTTTTGAGGTTTTTATCAATAAGTAGTACATAATACATTTATGTTGACCTATATGAATATTTACAGTAAGAATTAAGAAATGAAATCAGTTTCTTTTATTTGTCAAAGTAAAGCTGATGCGTCCTTAGAATGAATTTCACATGACTTGTCAACTGGTCTTTAGACAGAGCTTTCAATTAAGGTGGACAGAACTGTACTTTTAAATACTCCTTATTGTTCATCATAGTTAATTTTTTCCTTAAAAAATCCTGAGATTAAAGCTGCCTTTTTTTCCTTTCCACCAACTAAAAATGAGTTATTTCTTGGATTTGTAAATGTAGCAGAGCTGCTCTTTCAATAAATATTAATTCAGCAAGAACAAAGATGTTTCTTGGCTCTTCTATTGCCAGCCAGCTTGTCAGCATCCATTTCATATGGCTATGGGATTCACCTGGGCAGCCAAACCTCATCTCTGTAACTGCACAGGAGGCCTTTGGGTTGATTGATACTTGTGTAGGATCTGTAAATTCTGGCTCTGGATGTTCACCTAGTGGTATCCCTCAGCTCTGTGGTGTCATGATTAAGCACACACACCAGTTAGTGCACTGATGGTTTGAGTCCCACCCGGGATTACTATTTTCATGGCAGTGAAGCTTGGAAGAATGCATTTCAACACCAGTGTTTGAAAACCTGCCCAGCTCTAGCCAGCTCAGTGCCCTTGGCTTAGCTTTTCCAGCCAGGCTGCATTCCTGATCACACTGATGTGGGGCAGTAGAAGCACTGGTGTCTCTGTGAGGAAGAAGGAGCAAGAGGGATATGTGGCTCCAGGGCAAGTGTGCAGTGGTGTGACAGTGTGCTTTCAGGACAGCCTACACTAATACTAGCTAGAGGTGCCTGGGAAGGCGTGTGCCTGGCGGCTGTGCTTCTGTAACCAGATTAGCCTGGGCTCACAGTTTGCTGTCTCTGCTGGGGATAGTCCTGCCTTGTGCTGCCAGCTTTGTGTTGTACCCCTCTGTCCACACATCTCTCGTACTGACTGTTACCTCCTGGGACATAAGCCAGGGAGGCCAATTGAAAAACATGGCTTGAAAATTTGGTTGGATTTCCTTAGTTTTAGTTTTACTTCTAGCTTGTCTTTCTTAGGGAGTTAGATGAATGGTGGAGATGACACAAGAGCAACACAGGAATGTGCAGGCAAGGCCAATTAGGGTTTAGTTTGCTTCAGTTATATAATACCACACCTTGTATTCAAGCTGTGGGCATTAAATTATACAGGTCTCTTTAAAAATGAGAATTAAGTAAGTTATGTAGGTCTCTTTAAGAATGTGAGTTAAAATGGAGTGATTTGTTAGTTATGTGGGAGTTTTTGTTTTGTGGCTTGTTGGGATATTTTTGTTTTGGATTTTTTTTTGTTTGTTTTCTTTTTTAATAAAAGAAAGACCGCAATATCATCTTAGTACACTTGGCCAGCAGATTTGCATGGGGAGGATTGAATACCCAGTCCTGTCTCTCTTATCTGTTAAATTAGTGCTAATTAGTTTGTCAAGAAGGCTGAGAGGAAATTCCTAAATGCACCTAGGAGCAAGCCTATTGTTTTGATCTTATGACCAGCAGGAATAACTTGAAGATAAAACATGATATAATGTTACTGTGGGAGAAATGAGTAAGAGGAAATAGGAGGGGCTGCATAGTCAGGAAGATGATCGGTTTGTAACATGACTTGTTAGAGCAGATGTAATACTGTTTTCTCTTCTTTGTTCCTGAGACTTTTCCCCGGAAAAGGTAAGAAAGCAGTTGTTATAATGTGGGTAATAAGAGTTTTTTGGGTGGGTTTTATTTTTATTTTTTTTTTAGTGAATTATTAAACTGAACAGCTCTTAAATACTTAGTTTGAACTTCAGATATTGGGAAAGTATGAACAGGGCTTCAGCCTGTTACCGCTCTGATGGAAATCCTAATTAATTTCTCTTCTGAGTGGGAACTAGTGGTTCCTGATTGCCCTAATTTCTAACTGGAAACTGTTGTTTGCTTTGTGATAGAAGACCTATAATCCAGCAGTGTGCCAGCTTGTAACTGAGTATGTGTGAAGCATATTTGTGAAGTATGTTGGGAGGCAGTGCTTTGGACAATTGGTTGTTTAACACTGCAGTCCATTACCACTAGAGAAGTGAAAGGTGTTTGGGATCTCAGAATATCGAGGCATTGGTTTTTCTTTAAGGGCACTAAAGACATTTGCAAGCATTTTTATGAATTCTTACATTTTGGCTGATCTACTTTTTCACCCTATTTTTATTTGTTTCTTTTTTTTTATCCATACTTTTTCTCTGGCTTTGTTTTGTATGTCAAGTGTTACGGAGTTTCCTATGTCACCTCATTTAAGAGAACTCCAATAGAGAAATTTGCAATCTATTTATTTTTTTCCCCTTCTTTTTCTTCGGGATATCTGTTAATGGTTTGTAAAGTTCTTGGGAGTAACAGACTTTTGAAAGAGAAAAATGAGCAAACAAGGTTAAATTTAACTTACAATATATATTTAAGTTCTTATTTAAGACTTAGTTCTTAAAAGAAAATCCAAACCCAAATAACTAGTTTACAAATTTCTTTTCTAAATACCTTTTCACAAAAGATACCAAGAAGTTCTTGTCGTGGCCAAAAGAAGTTGTGCTACCTAACTGTATTGCCTGTCTAGCAAAAAACATCATTAAGTGCCTGCTAAAATTGACCTAAAAAAAAGCATTTCCGAAGAAGTGGATTAAATAACATTTTGGAGAATAGATTTTTATAAAAGTTGGGGTATTTACAGATGTAAATGCCTATCAATTATGAGAAACAGAATATGGCTCTGTAACTTGGAAATGATTCCTTGGCTAAAATCCAAGTCATGAAGATGTGCATTACTGGTATTAGAGGGGTTGCTTGCTTTCTTGCTTTTTGTGTCTTGAGGGTTATCTTTCCTCTTTTGGGAAATAATTGCAGAAGAGAACAAAGTGAGTGTAGATTCAGCATAGTTTAGCACTTACACTCTGTAACACCAAACTTGAGTCACAAGGGTTAAACAGGTTGTTACTTGTTTCTTTTTATGTGAAGATCCCTCTTTACCCTACCTGAAGTGAAAAAAGGTGGAGAAGGAGAAAGGAATACAGTGATTAGGTGGGTGGGTGTGTTTTGAGGGAGGTGGAGTAGAATTTGGAAGGATTATAAGACATGATGTTTAATCCAAAATGGCCATTATTGTGGCTTGGAAGTCTATATTGACCTCTGGCCTTCTTGCTTTTTAATTAAAAACAAAACAAAAAAGGCCAAATCACTGTTATTGGATACAGAAGGGTAACCTGGCTGAGTATAGGTAGTATATACAGTATGTCAGCTGTGGAGGTAAAAGAGTCTGGAATCCTTGATGGTGTCTAGAATCTTTGACACCTCAAATTTGACACCTTTGAATTTCAGTCTCCTGGATCTTGTGTGCTGCAGTTTAGGGACCATGTCAAAATGTCAGCAGCTGCTTCCACATTTGTAGTGTTGACAATGTGACCTTCAGGTTAAGAGATGTCTGCTGACGTGAGCTGCACCCTGTGTATGTTTGTTTTACTCTATTTGGAGCTTTTGTAGTTACATACTTCCAAATGACCACAAAGCAAATGAGAACATGAAGTAAATGTCTTTTGTACTTGCAAGAGGCACTTCTAATACTTAAGCATGGATGCTTCCACTTTTTTATTGTGCCCTGGGACATAATACTTCATGGTAAAGCCCATGTGCAGCTTAAATGAGAAGGTAGGAAAGGAGAAAATGTATTTCTTGGTAAAGTTGTCTTTGTACTAGTTAACGTTTGTACCTGGAAGGGTGAGTTTGCAAATGGTGGAGTTTGAGGGGCGGCCTTTTAAACAGGAGGGCAGTTTTAGTCTCTTAACCTGTCTCAGCTCAGTGCTGGTAAATGCTGCTGAGCATAGTGATGCTGCCTTGGGTCTTTTGTCCAGGTTTTCCTTCTTGTGTAGAAACTATATTCAAGTCAGTGCAAAGTTGCTGTAATGTGAGTGTGCTGTCCACTTCTGTTAACTCTTTTTTTCGGGTACTTATTCAAGATGGAGATAGCAACTGGCATAGTTGATTCAGACATAGTGATATAGGTAATTATTGCGTGGTGTGTGCTTCAAGGGCATGTTAGTCATTGAGCTAAGTTTAGCCAAGTCACTTTCACTGGAGCCTATCACCTTTTTATATAAAATGATAGCTGGTGTGAATCAAACCATAATTCTGAATATTAAGGCAGTTTAAAGTAGGCGTCTGTGTCATTAACCAAATTTAGTTGAGGCTTGAAAGGCCTCTAGTCTACTTCATAACTGCAGTGTGATCTGCTGTTATTTGTGATCTTTGTGATGAGTTTATTGTGTTAGAACAGCTCCACCATCCACCCCTGATTTTGGACAGACTGTGTGCAGCATTACTGTCAGAGACATATTTCCAGAGATGGGAATCAGGCCAGGCAGGAATTATTACAGGTCGTGGTAACTGTGTCTATCAATGACTGCACTTTGCAGTTATACAATGTTTGCATTGTGTCTTTGTCCTATGACAGACTTATTTGTCTTGCACCCCAGCCTGTAGCTTCCTGAATAGAAAAATACAGGTTCTGTCAGGACAGCTGCTTAATAAAGGCACATGTTGAAATACTCAGGAAGAGAAAACTGTTTTCTGGGAAAATTGCTGAGAGGAGGGACATAGCATGCAGGTGGACTAGAAAGCATGCAGTTTTCAATTCCTGGCCTTTCCCTGATCAGTAGCCTGATTTTTGTGAATAATACGAGGCTGGCTGGAAACTTTATGCACATATAATTGTATATAATTGTATTGGCTGAAATAGTGCAGATAGCCAGTCAGTCTCTTTGAAGTGTGGAAGTACTAACCCACTTACAAGGACTGCTAGTCTCTACCTGCTTTCTGTCACAATGGACTTGTAGCTACAGCATGTAGCACCAGAAAAAAAGGGGTGGGGGGAAATTTGGCTTGTAGCAAGTGAGGAAACAAAATCTGGAGACAGCAGTAAGTATGTGCCTTCTCCCTGCCAGCAGCTACAGGCTGGCTTACACAGGAGAACTTTGTTAGTCTTGCAAATTGTTTGTGCCTCTGAGAGATTATGCTTTTTTTTGTGAACAGTGGCCCTTTCTGCCAAGTTGAAGGACATCATGTGTCTTATATGTGGCTACTGTATCTGTTACACAAGTGACAGCACAGCAACAGTAGACTTATTTAATGTGTCTGATGTCAAATTTATTTTTAAAAAGCAGTGTAGTTCATTACTGGTGCCAGCCCAGATATTTGCTATGGCCAGTCAACACTTGTGATACAGCTGTTCCTGCCATTGCACAGTGAGCTCCTCAGTTGGAGTATAAGGTAAAATTGAAGCAGGTTTTTCTTATTTGCAGTCAGAAATATAAATACAGCCTTCTGTTGGACTTGTGTTGTATAGTTGTTAGAATTAAGAATTTATGGCCAAGCTGATATTGTTTGAGGCTGTATCTGTTCTTTCTATGGATACACTTCTTCTGCAGGGTTTTGTTTCTCCACTCAAGTAGTTTTTGCTGACATTTAGACTTTGTTTGAAAAGGTGGGACAATTCACCTGGTTCCTAAAAATACTTTTTTTTATAGTCAAGACAGAAATAAGAGCATATGTGTAGTTTAATGGCTCAATTATGGTGTTGATTTAAAAATGCTATCTAGAATGGGTCTTCATATCTTATAGCTCTAAGAGGAGTTATAGATCACATAGAGGGTAGTCAAAGGAGTAAAGCGTGTAACTGATGCATGACTGTAGGTATATTTGTCACAGCCAAATTGATTACTCTAGCTGTGCTGGTCTAGTGTTTTGTCCTTTCTCAGACTTCGGTGCTTTTATGTAAAACTAATAAGTAACTTGATCTGTATTTTCTCTTTTCCTTTCTTGTTCAGTGATGTGGTACAAATTAAGAACGATTATCTGCTAAATGTCTCTTCTTTTGAGGGGGCCAATGTTGTTGCACGGTGTGGGAATTTACAAAGTGTTGCCTTTCTCTGCTTTTGAGATTTTTCTCCTCTCTCTCCCTCATGAGAAACAGGAAAGAAAACATTTTCTGGTGAGGATATTAGTGTTACATTGGCATTTTAGAGTAGTTGGATTAAATGGGTTGTTCTTGGAATTTGGAGTTCAGTATTCTGTCTGTTGTTACAGTGGGTACAGCGATTTGCTGAAGTAGCCATGTCTTTGTGCTTTGCCAGTGACTAAATGAGCCTTTCACGGCTCCACCTGCACACCTTATGTTAAACTGAACGCATGCCCATTGCTGGAACCTACCTACATTTTTTTTAATAGATGAAAGAGTAAAGGGGGCAGAGTGTGGACTGAAGGGAATGAAAGTCTCAGAAACCTCACTCCTACCCAAATATTGCTTTCTTTGTTCTCACCTTCACAGAGTTGGATCCTTTGGGCATGGAAAAATTTTAGACATTTTCTTGAAACATCTAGGTGATAAATACCTATTAGGGCCCAATGCTGACTCTGTGAGCTTAAACATAGTTTCATATTCTGAGTTCTGTGCTCTTCTGTCTTCTTTTTCTCCTTCTCTGGAATATGGGTTTTCTTGTCAATAAGCCAGTGCTCGAACATGTTTAAAAGCAAGCTGGTGGAAACATTCATTTGCAAGTAAACTAAATGGATAGGAATGTACATGGTCCATGGGTTTAGTGGAAGGAAAAAAGGAAAAAGCCACCTCTGTACTACAGTTACATGCAGTTAAGCATTTTAGGTTTCCAACTCTGTATCCCTGAGATTTGCAGTTATTTTGATGAGGAGCTTAATTTTATGGAATACTACTAAACTGGGGTTTAATGTGGGGAAGTCCTATGGAAACAGTGACTGTTGAACTGCTCAAAATGTAAGGATTTGAACTTGCTTTCTGTGTTGGTTTTTTAGCAAAATGCAAATCGAGTTAAAAATGAATGAACGTATCCAACCCTTGAGGGTTTCTGTGCTTTGCCTGGATTGGGGGCCAGAGTCAGGAGTGGCCACATGAGTCTGTGCTGAGATCATTAGGCTGAGGACACCAGCTGTGCTATTATTAGGGGTTTTAAAGTCTATGGCAGATGTTCTTAGGCTCTGTTCCAGCCCCTACATATGGTGTAGTGGAATACATGGAAAAAGAAATCATGACAAATTGTTTTCCCATTCAACAAACAGACTTTAAATTTTTTTTCCTCTCATGTAGCTGGACAAGGTATTTATGTTAGCTTGAATATATTAAAAACCAGTTTGAAGTATTTGAAACAAGAATAAAAATGTGTTCATATGAGAGTAAATATAAGGGCATTCCTTGAAAAGGAAGACTTGAGGGTCTAGCCAGGACTCAAGTTTGGAAGTGCATGTGTTTTGCCATTTAAGTATTTGTTTTATATTTTCCTTACTACTGCTATTTAGACAGGACCCTTGTTGGATTACTTTTTATCTCTGTATATAATGCAAAGCTATACCTGTGAAGATTTTGAATGCTGGTGATGAGACACAAGAGGAGATGTAATATACGCAAAGAGGTATTAATAATGAGATTAAAGTCTATGAACAGAAGTACTGCTTATTATGTTATGGTGATACAGCACATAGCATGAAGAAAAGCATGTTTTTTCTTTTTGTTGTCATAAGAGTATGTGTGTGTGTCTTGTTTTGAATGTGTAATTTATTTTCTTTCTAGAAGTCACTTAACCAGTTTAAGTACCCTCAAAGTATAAATCACAAACTGCTCTGTGGAGTTCTGATATGCTCTGTGTTGTACAAAATGCAAAAAGGAGGTATCTGCTAGGAAGATGCAAGTCTGACTTAATGACATACCAAAAGTACATAAGGAGCTGAAGAATACAAAGTATTTATAATAGGTAGAAAGTATATCTCTGTATCTCATGTGTTACAGGGTTTTTAGCCATGGAAGTGTGTTGTTGCTAAGCAGAACAACAAATGTTTAAACAATTCCCTGTACATCATCCTTTCCTTTCTGTCATCAAAGTATGTGGTGTTTTTTGAGTTAAACCAGCTGAGATGGTGCATGAGTTGTCCTGTGTTGAGCACAAAGGAAAGAAAATGCAACATTTGAGAAGTTTATTATTTATGAATTTTTGTGTGTCCATCTCTCAGCTTCTGAACTCTATGAGGCAGCTCTCTCATCCAGAGTTTTTTAAAGAGAAAAGGACCTAAATTAAGCAATCTAACAGGTGGTTCTTATTGAGGTTCTTTTGCTTGCATTTTCTCTGTGTATGCTTCTTGCTGGATGTTAGAAAAACACACCATACCATTGATCTGAAAATCTGAATACTCATTCTCTGCATTGGTGTTTTATCTAACACCAAGGAAACAGTGTGGGTGACCTAAAGTTTATTTGGTTTTTTTGTTCTTAAGCCAGTGAACTGAGATTTTAGTCAAATGCTCTGATGCACTTGTAGGCGCATATTGCTGAGAAGGGATATGTCTCTAGATCTAGTCTGAATGTGATTTCTCCTTTTGATTTCCCTATGCCCAAACTGTTAATCTTTCTACCTTCTGGTAAGGGTGCTATTTTAAACCATTGGAGAGCCAGGTAGTTCTTCAGGCTGTCTCCACAATATGGTGTAAAAGAGCTAAGTGCATCCCTGTACTGCACTGTGGTGTGCAATGAGATGTCACTCCAGAAGCCTGTGGTGGTTGATGTGAGTGTGTGCTGTTCTACAGCTTATACCTGGTCATTTGAGAGTGCTGCTCTGTGGTTGCTCCCCATGTAAGCAGGACTGTGTTCAAACTTGTGTGTTGATAACTCAAGCTGATAGCAGTGAGTAATCACTTGGTATTTGAGCAAGATTGTGACAGTCCACACAGTCACATAGCTCCTATGAAAAGAACAGTGTCTCCTGTGTTACTGAGATTACAGTGTGGGACCCAGAGAAAATTTAAGAGGCTTAGTCATGGCATGTTGCATTAAGCCTGACTGCTTAATAAGAAGGATTTTTTCCTGGAGATTATTTTGTTGGTAGAAGTGGGAAAATTGGGATCTTGATGAGCTCCAGAGGCTTATTTTGAAGCTTGGAGCCAGCAAAGTCTTAATGTTCTAACATGACTGGTTAGAACACGTTTTTCTCAGGTGAGAGATGAACTATCACATCTGCACGATGGGAGGAGACTGAGCTAAATGTGCTTGTGGTATTAAGCTTGCCTTCATAGGTGGCAGCCCTTGTTTGACTAGAATTGAGTATTTATACAGCTTCTTACAGTATCAACTACTTTCTAACTGAAAAATAATTGCTTGGATTAAAGTGGTTGAGTCTTGCACAGCCTTGCACTGAGAGCATAAGCTTGGGTCAGCTCTCTCCTTCTTCCCCCAGTTCTGAACTTTAGCAGCCTGTTCACTTCTCAGTGCATATAGTGGCAGAAGAGGAGAAGGAAGATTTTTTAATGAACAGCTTGCAAAAAATGCATTTTCCTCTTCCAAGGATGTGCTTAGAGGAAGTAATTGTGCTTGTTAAATCTTAACTTCCAGGATGCCCTGCAACTCCAGTGATGCCATCAGTGATACTGGTTCACATATCTCTTTTGGTAGAAAATGCTTCCATGCAATGGGTTTGAGCTTAACAGCTGACAGTTATATTTTAATTTCTCTGTAACTCTAGATTGCTTTAGGCATATAGGTTCTCATGTGGGTGTGTATCCTTGTGGGTAGATGGAGCAAAACTCATCCTCTCACTAAACATATGTTCTAAGTCTTCTCTGTGAGAATGTACAGGAGCCTACAGTTTCACTCCTTCAGCCTTAATCAGTATATTGTAAATAGTGTGGAAACCACCATGTTAGGGGTATGTGTATATTTGTTTTATGAAGGTTCATTTTGTGAATTGACAGGTTGATAGATTAATGCATACTCCTTGGGTATATTGAAAATGGATTGTGGATTTGTTTGTTTACTTAGTAATTTATTTTTTAAATAACCCTCCCTTCTGCAAGCTTGACATTTCCTTTTTATTGCTATCTTACGGTACTGAGCATGTTTCTGTTTCAAGTCAGCAGCAGGAAGAGAAACTTGTGTTCTAAAATGAGTGAAGTTCTGAAGAAGCAGATCTCCCACTCCCTCTCCTTCGTTCTAGTTTAAAATTAGATCTACTGGCCTAACAGGAAGGGGCTTACATTTCTTGCTCATTTTCCAACTGTCAAGCAGAGCATGTAGTCATGCTGAACAAAGCAGCAGCATTCCTGGATCCTTTTAATGATGTATTCAGAACTCCGTTGCCTCCTGATTTAATGAGTACAGTGAATGTATTCACAACTAACAAGAGCGTGCTCATTAAACAGCAGTAAGTTAACTGTCCTATTCTCTTGTAGCAATCTAGTTCATAATTAAATGGTGCCATATCTGAATACAACGCTGAGCTGTCAAATGGAGAGGTTAGATGTTCTGTGGGTATGTGTGGTTAGATGGGGTTGTTGGAGTTGAAGTAATTTTGCTTAGCTTGTCTCATTGATAAGGATACTTTTCTTGGTGGAAACTTTGTGTTTACAGCTCCCAAACAACCAAAAAGTTTAAACTTAAGCAGTCATGTGTTAATTTAAATTGTCTTTTAGCTGGTAACTTTCAGTTCTATATTCTACTCCATTACACTACTACTGTTGTGTAAATCCAAAGTGTCACAGCTATACTAACTGGATTTACTAGACTGTAACTGAGAGCAGAACTGGACCTTTGGTTGATTTTATTGCTATATAAACTTAGTCTTAACAATCCTGATGGTTAAGTAGTAACATTGGAAAAATGAAGAGGTCAGTTAAGTGTTTTGGATTGGTAGATGCAGGCTGAACAAAGGTTAGGCTGCTTAGAGGAATACACGAGTTTGTTGGAATTGTCTTCCCTAATGTTAAGATAAAAGCAGCAGCTGAGTTCTCACCTTAGTTATCTACCCTTTAAAGCACTATTTTTTTGTAAAATTTTCGGTGAAAATGTAAATACTGAATTCTTATCTTTACTATTAATCTAATGTCTCTTCTGATGTATTTTGGTTTTAATAGTTACAGCCAGTATTTAATAATGGATTTGGAGGCAGAGGTAATTTAGGCCTGAGGGAGGGACAGCATATGTACACTGTCTGCTTTTCTACTGGAAACCTCCTGACACTGTCTTGGGGCCTTTTAGCATAATCGTGATGACACCAAGCCAGTTCTTGTTTCAAACCAGCTGACTATCTATTCAGTTTGTGCTGTCTGCCTTTCTTTAAACTGATTTCATAAAAAAAGCCACAGAGTGTTTCGTACCTGTTTGCCATCTGGAGAACGAGGCTCCCGCGTGGATAGGGGCAGATGTACTGAATGTCTGATGCAGCCCTCTGCAGCTGCTGCCTCCTGCGCAGGCTGGCTCTACCTGGCTCTCATCTCTGCTCCACCATCAGTCCCTGCAAGGTCCCTGGCATGGGCTCCTGTGCAAGTCTGTCAAATGGATGCTGGACTCTCTAATAATTCCTCCTTTCCCCAAGGGCTGTTTTCATTCAGATACACTGTGTAAGCATCACTGTTTGTCTTCTACTTTGCCCTTTCATGCTAACTCTGAATGGTAAGGTTCCTTTTAAATGTGAACTCCCTGCTTTGCTCTTGCTAGTGTATATTATAAAACTTAGGCAAGAATTCTTTGATGTAATTTAGAGGAAGAAAATTTGCACACTCTAGAGTAAGGAAGAACCTGTTCTTTCCAACTTTCAATAAGAAGAATGACCAATAGTGGTTGATTCAAACTGGAAACCACTTGTTTACTTGACACTTGCAGCTATGAGTGTGTGGGTGTGTGGGTGAGTACACTGTGTGTAGAGAAGGAGGACAGAGGTGGGGAGGAGACCCCAGGGTATCTGTGGTTTGTTTTAATCTTCAGTAAAACTTTCCCTGCTGGTTGTCTGGAAAAGGTGAATTCAGCTGGTTGACATTTTCATGTAACTTGCTGACAGAGGTGAGTTGGGTCCTGCCGTAGGAATACCATACAAAACTGAGGCAGGGAGGGATCTTTTGCTTTCTACTTCTGCCCACAGGGTTGTTTTTTTTTTTCAGTCTGCATGGTGCAGATTGGTAAAAGGCCTGTGTGTTTTTCCTCAGCTCTGTGTTTGGTGGAGGGGAGTGAGGATGGTGGTTGCTTTGGGCTTTGTTTTTCAGGATGTAGGACTGCCAGGACAGAAAAAGGAGTATTTAGGGAAAAAGCTGCTTTTGTTTTAGTCTGATTTCTGAGGTTGAGTTGCTTTTAACTTATTTTGATACTAGACCACAAATTTGCATTAGATGAGGAAGAAAGTGAAGAGTTAGTTCCTGCATTCCTCAAGCCTATTTTTGCAAGGTTGTAAATCTATCTAAATTAATTCTGAACTTTGTCTGTATTTGGCTTAAATGTTTTTATATAAATTCTGAACTTTATATTTGGTTTACAGCCTTCTTACAGTAGCCATATAAATTATTTTATACTTTTAATATTAATATGGTCTACAAGTCTGCACACTTGCTCAGGGAATAATCTGCTCTTTACTGTCTATATCTGGGTATCTGAGAAGCAGAGACACATTCCAAATGTTCTAGTTCTGAGTAATAATTTATCCTGCCTACATACAGAGAAGTTGCAGAGGGAGGATTTCAGATTGAACACATACTTGCTTGTGTGGGTATGAAAGGGCAGTGTAGAAGATATCCTTCACAGAAAAATGATCCACAGTTTTCTCTATAAACTTTCTTGGTTCATTATTTTGATTTTGATCTTAACAATTACTGGACCCAATATCAGTTTACTACAAAGGACAAACTTCTATTACCTTGCATTAGTAAAACAACACTAGTTATTAGCACAGGCAAGTGACTCCTTCCTCCAGTCTCTCTTGATTATTTTTAAAAACAATGATATTTTCATTCCTTACCACCAAACTTAGATGGTTGTGAAAGTTATATTGCAAATTAATAAAATAATTTGGAAACATTGAATTGAAATACATTGTAGGTAAAGGAAATCAAGAATTTTTTGTGCTTTGCATGTAGGCTTATTATAAAGGTGGGGTTTTTTTTTTGGTCGGGGTGTTTTTTCTCATAATAAATCAAAGAATAAATGTGCCAAGACAGATTTAAATTACTTGCAAGAACTTTGCTGTACTACCACAAAGCAGACACTCTTGAGGATGTGCAATGTGAGTAGATGGATGGTATAGGTCATGCAGTGCTGGATTGATGCTACCATGTTGACACAATGTTTTATGGGTAAGCAGGAGACACCTGGTTAATGTCTTGAGGCTTTGAAGGTTGTATTGTGTCAGCAAGGTGACCTCATAAAAGTCTGTGTGTAAATAGCCTGTATCTGGCTATATCTATACAAAATTTAGTTGCCAGTCAACTAGAGTTAAATCTTAATTTATCTCCCTTGATATTTAATAGTGGCAGAGTCTGGCAGAAGATAAATAATTTTACTGCCAGTTCATTCTTGATTATAGTGTCAACAAATGTTCCTGCTGCTGAAGATACGTGAGCAAGACAGATGGGACATGGTAATGACATTGGGAAACCTAAATGAAAAGTATTGGTTGAAAAAATTCTTAGTTCTCAGAAAAACTGTTTTGCCACTTAACTTTAAAATTAATGAAAACAAAAAAACAAACCACAGGATACTTTATCTTTCACAAGATACTTTATTGTCTCCTGTGATTTCGGGGAAATGTCTCCTAAAATCCTGACTTGCACAGAAAGGATATGAACAGGAAATCTCTTTTAGTTCTGCATATTGCTGGAAAGAAACACTTTTCTCTGCAATTTCAACCTTTAAAAGGGTATTTTATTCCCTTCCTTGACCACTGAAAATGCTGTATTTGCATATTGCTGCAAATGTTCTGAGTTGTCTTTAACTGATTTCTGAAGGTCTACTGCTATGTTTCTTTCTTTTTTTCTATTTTGCATTCTTTGGGGAAGAAAGGAGACTTCAGTTCTGTGTGAAAAATTTTTATTTGTTTTTACTGTAAATCTTGTTGCACTATCAGGCTTAAATATAATTTCTTTTACTGCAAGTGTTTCAGTTCATGCTTGTGATGAATTACAGAAATGCACATGAGAATAGAATTGTATTTGCAAATGTAAATCACTTCGCCAAATCCACCATTTCCCATATGGTGAATTTCAGTCTACTGTAATCATAGCCTGATGACTGGAACAGTTCTGCACTTTAATATGTTAAAACTTGGAGTCAGGACTGTTGTGAAGCAGGAAAACAGTGGTGTGAAAAGGCACTGGGAATACCTGCAGCTTCACTGATCAAGTAGATGACAGTTCATGTATCCTAAAGGCTGGATTTTATCCAGTCATAGTTTTGCTCTGTTTGGAACTGAGGAATAATCATAGAATCAGAATGATTAGGATTAGAAGGGACTTTCAAAAGGATATTTTTTTATTAGAGCAGAGTAGAGTTGCCAGCAGCCAAAAGTTTGATGCAACAGGAAGCACCTTAAGTAGCCACTGATGTATTAATCTTTTGATTAATTACAATTTAACTTCTAAAAACCTATTTAGTTAGACATGATTGGGGAGCTGATTTCTAATAAGCAAAATCAGATGAAAAAATTCTTAAAATCGTGTAATTTGCTCTTATGTCTGAAGGACCATCTGGTTTAGAATACTTTTTTCACAGAGGGAGTTGCATTTCATATCTACAAAGATTCAAAAGTTTATCCGTGGAGCAAACTTGACTCTGGAAGACAATATTTACACATCCTTTGTTTTGGCCCTTTGTTTTCAGTTGGATCAGTCCACAAAAAAAAAATTGTGCTCTGAGAAGAGGTGGCTGCAATGCCAAAACTGTCCTTAATGTGAGGGAACAGGAGGCTGGCTGAAGAAGAGCTGTTGTAGCTTGTCTTGGAGGAGAAGTTAAGAGAGGAAGTTGCTCCAAATTCTTAGAAGTTTGTTGAGGTGACAGGTCATACCGTACATAAAAATGCCATTTTGAGAAGGGCAGAGTTTGTGAGTGGCTTTGCCTTGAAAGATAATTTCAGGAAAAGGGGGTTTCATTTGCTGGAGTACATGTGATTTTATTGGAGTACATTTGTGGAGTACAGATGAGCTCGTACCTCTGTTCTCTCATGAGTGTTTCAACACAAGCAGCAGAAAGCCTTAGTCTTTTGAGATGTACGCAGTTTTACAGTATGACTTTATTTTGCTCTGTAGATAAATCTTACTACTTTTGTGAAGACTCTGGAAACACTTCGCAATGTTTTCCTGATGTTTAGAAGGAAGAGATTTGCTACCGTCTGTTCTGTCCAGAGGATTTTTGTGTATGGTTGTCTATACAGCTTTGTTCTCAAATTAAAAATTTTGAATGTGACTACAGATATGCATTTAAGAGATCAAGGTTTTAATGCAGCAGACTGAAAAGAGGAGTAGCCTAACCCTGTTTGATTCAGTTTGGTCGTTTGTGTGACTGCTCTGCCAAGAGAGGGTGAGGAAACTTGTGCGTGAGCCAAAGTTACAATTGCATTCAAATGACCTTACAGCATCAAGAACTGTTCATATGGGGGAAACACAAATAGAAGCAACATTTAAAGCAAGCCTGCTGTCCAAATGGTGAGATTCTGGTGGGGAAAAGGAGACACAAGAAAGGAAGAATGCTATGCAGATGATCAGGAGCAAAAGGAGTTGAAAACCAGGTACAGCAGGGGCTGTTATGGAGCTGTAATCCCCAATTCTGTTTGTTGCTCTTAGAGCTGGGCTTTGACTGTAGTGTGTGTGCAGAGGCATCGCTGGCCATGTTTTAAATTAACTCAGATGAAATAAAGAAACATGGCAAACGCTGCTTTAGTACTTTTCATTTTCCCTTACTCAGCAGTTGAGTTGAATGCTGTTTTTCGGCTATTGCACTGCATAGTGCTGCCCGGCTTCTTTCTCACATACTGCTGAGCTGAGCTGAGCTGCTGTTGTGTTCTCAGATGCAGCTTTAGCCCCTGGTGGGGCAGGGGTACAGACTTAGGCCTTGGTGTTCAAAAGTAGGTTAGTGACACTGTACTCTGCTTCAGTGGGTCAAGGATCGCTGTTTGCTGTGGTTGCCTCCCTCCCTGCTTCTGTCTAATGTTAGGCAACTGGCATGTTATTTACCACCATGAGATTTTTTTGAGAATAAGCCAGAAGGAATCTGAGCTAATATTTTAAGATTACAGATAAAACTGCTTTGTGTCTCTTAGGTTGTGGTATTACTATTAAATATATGCCATGTTGGAAACAGGTAGATTGGTGCAAGAGGAATTACTTGCACACTTTTGCAGGCCTTCAGCTACAAAGAAATTGCAGTTATTTGAGGTATTTGTATTGTCCTGTATTTGTAGGACACTAATTTGTCACCAATTTCTGTTGGCAATCCTGGTGTTAGTATTTATATGCTGTATGTATTGATCTTTGTATGTGCTGATAGGTAATTTGGTAGCTCTTAGCCCATTTATTGAAACATGCCATTAGTGATGCCTGTCTAATTGCTATCTTGGACTTCATTCTGTTAAAATGAAAATTCATACCATATAAGAAACTTAGACATGAGTGTCTGCTTTGAAATGTGAGGACTTGGACTAAGGTTGTTGTCATTTTATTAAGCTTATTTTCTGGATGTGATTTGAGTTTGCTTTTCTTATCTGTATTAAATTCAAGACTAGAATTTTGAAACAGAAAAAAAAGCAAACCAGCTCAAAATTATTCATGAATTATAAGCAATATAAGCTGTTTTCTTTGTAGAACTTTTTTTAAGAGCAGTTTTTCTTTTTAAATCCAATGGCTCTGGAATATTAACATGCTGTTGGAGTTGCATTCTTGTATTCTGGTGGCTGGAAGGCAGGAAAGCTCTTTAGATTTCCCCCCTCCAACTCAATCTTCATTGCTATAATCAAACAAGAAGCAACTTTTTATCATTTGCTAGTTCTTTTTGCTGCTGCACAACTTGGCTGTGTCTGAGCTCTATGAAAAGAACGAATATGCTTGGTGGATTTGTAAAAAAACCCTTGCAACTGCTTCTAATCAAGTTTAACTTCATTTTTTACATGTTCATTGTTACAAAACCCATTTCAACTTCCAAAGTAGTTTAAAGGGCCTTTAAATTGGGAGCTTTGGAGCTTTGGAACAATGCCCATAATAGCTGTTCCTTGCTCTGTGATTGACTGACTTAAAGGAAGCTGACATTTCTTTGTGAAAAGCTTTGCATTTTCAAACTTTATAAGAATGCTTTGGATGTGGACTACCTGCAATACCTAAAATCCTTAACACATTCAAAAATCTCAGTGCTACAATTGTTTTCAGACTATTGTAGGAAAGTAAAGGGAATGAAACGAGATGTTTTC
The DNA here is from genome assembly GCA_013397245.1 of Thryothorus ludovicianus. Lineage (NCBI taxonomy): Eukaryota > Metazoa > Chordata > Aves > Passeriformes > Certhiidae > Thryothorus > Thryothorus ludovicianus. The sequence goes on along the minus strand of VZTB01012696.1, from coordinate 57,941 downwards.
ATAGAACTTCTAGCATCTCTGACATGGCGTTGCAAAGTACAGGAATGTAATTGTAGTGCAGTTGAGATGAAGTTCATATCAGGCAGAAAGAATACCCTTATTGTTGGTTCTTTTTAATCTCCCTTCTGTCCCCACTGGTTCAGGTAGGATTATATTGCAACAGAATTGCACTTAAATTCTAGTAGAAGCCCATGTCCTTAGGGAGTACACTAAAATAAAAAAATAAATCCAAGGTGTTCTTGAGTGAAACATATCTATTGAGTTCTTATTCATTTCTGTATAGCTCACTATCTTTTCCTCTTGTAAATTCACATTTCACCTACCGATAAAGAACATAAAGGTACAGTGAATACAATTAAATTTTCTCCCTGTTTACTTAATTTACCCACATTTGTTTTTTCTTTTTGATAAGTCTACTTCCAGTAAGGTACTTGTATTCCTCACAGAGTGGCCTAGGATTTGTCCCCACTGTTTTTTGTTTATCTCTAAAATACAGAGAAACAGATGCCTTGCACAGGTGTTGAGTAATTTTCAGTTCGTAGAGAGAAAGTCTTTTTGAAGAAACATGTTGAAAGAAATATTTTCAACAGACTTACTTCTCAAACCCTAAACCCTCTCCCACATCCCACTTTGTATATCCCAGGGGTTGCTGTTAAATGTATGTACTGCTATGAAATGGAGTGCCATTGAAAGAAATGTTTCTTTCTGGTTAACTGTGTACTTGGAAGGAAAGTTGAACACAGATGAAATTTCTATTAAAGGTGCTGTAAGAAACAGGAGGTCTTGTCCAGCGAGCAGTTTGGTTCTACACATGTGAAGGGAGCTTGGATGAAAGCAAACAGTAGGTCTGTACTGAGACTTTTAGCCTGTACAGACTAGCAAAGAAATAGAATAACTTAAATGTTTAAACAGGACTGAAAGTATTGGAACTGATTTATAATATATTTACTAGCCTTCCTAACTAGGACTTCTAGTTAGAGTTATTCTGAGACAATTCAAATATGAAGTTAAAGACTAAGCCACCATTGTGGCCTTCTAGAGCAGTAGAGTTTGCCTTCAAGTCATCAGGAGGCTGTTTCAGGAATTATTGGGAAAACCTGAGAATTAGATGTGATATTAATGTATTTCACCTTTTGGGTTCTGCGTTGTTAGATTTTTAAGTACTGCGATTATTTTCTCATCAGCTGTGATAATTTTTTTTGCCTTTGATCTCCCCTCATTCTGAAATCCTTTTTCTCTAAAAGAGATGAAATGTGCTTCCTGATGTCATGTGACTTTTCACATACAAGGTTTCATTAGAGAACTGAAGCTGAAGGTGAAAAAGGTGGCTGACAAAGAGACTTTCAATAGAGGAGATGCAGAAAGAATAGCTTCCCAGATAGGCTCTAAAAATCATGTGAACTTTAAGCCACTCAAGAGCTTAATTTAGTGGAAGACTGGCCTGAGAGGCTTAATATAGACAGCTCAGATATCATGTGGAAACTCTAATATAGACATGTATTGATATAAGAGACCTTGAGCTTATTTTTATTTGTTCCTCATCAGACCGTTTATTTGTTTCCCTCCCTTAACTCCCTCTTTTATTTTCAGGAAATGCAGTAAAATGGCAGCTGTTACTGCACAATTATACCTGAGTGTACCAGGGAAAGTGAAGAAAAAATGGCCTTTTGATACTGGCACTTGTTTTGGTTTGCTCAGCTTTCAGTGGAGTCTTCAGTAAACTTTTTTGGCGCTCCTCCTGATAACTTTGACTGGGAATAAGTGAAACAAGTAATGATTCTGGTCAGGATAATCCTTCTGCTGCTGAGAAGTGTTAGTGACTTCTGAAACGTACAAGGTCACTGGGATTTTTACTCTTTTCCCTTTATTTCTCTTTATGTCTTAGAAGTAGTTTATTTGTGTATCTCCCAGTATTGTAGATTCAAAATATAGCTATTACATCAATAGCACTCTGATTTTAAACTGTTCAAAAAATTCCTTGTTTTTTGCCTGGTCATTAACAAAACGTCAGTAGGAAGGTGACAGTGTAACTGATGTAGCTTGCCCTCTGATGGATGTGTCATGGGAAAACAAATCGACAGGTGGATTCCCTCTGTTTTTACAGTAGCTGTAGAAAGTTGTGCTTTGTTAAAATCTTCATCAAGCTTAGGAAAAAAAGCCACCCATACTCTTAAATCTTTACTTTAAAAAAAACCCCAGGTTTTCAAGTATCTCTTCAGCTCTTAACCAAAAATTTATTTAAGATAAAATCATATTGTTGATTTGGAAGCAGCTGGACATTTTAACTGTACAAGAAAAAAATGTATCTGGAGTAGGTTGTGTTGATATCACTCTGAGTCTTTCTGAAATTACAATCCTTAATACAATCACCATTTATGACATGTAATTGTACTTATGGATCTGTAATTTCATAACTGGCACATTTAGTTTGGGAAGTAATGTTATGAAAGCAAGAGTGTTGTCCTCCATGTGAACAGTTGAAATAACACAACATTCTGACAAAACCAGAGTAAATAGGGTACCTTCATGTTCAAAAACTTAAACTGATGGTGAATGTTCCATACTTAAGTTCTCAGTGAACAAAGATAACTTCCATGAACCATATAGAATAAGGGGAGGAATAAGAGTTAGACCAAGTGGTTGGTTGCAGAGTTTTTGCTGTCATGACACAAGAACCATGTTGTTCTTTTTTAATATGTCACAGTATTCTTCTGTACTAGCATATATGAATGAGAGAAGTTGCAGAAGTTTGTGATCTTCACAGGTAGGACAGTTTTGTGTATGAAGTTTCTAAGTCTTGTTTTTTCTGTGTCTTTCTGAGAGATCACAAGTTTCTTTTGAAGTAAAAAATCTCAGATACAGAGTTTGTAAGGTGAACAAGTGACTGGGTATTTTTTATGTTGAAACACTCTTTCCATTTCATAAAGTGCCATTAAAATTATTCTCCCTTCTCAAGGCTTGATGGAAACATGCTTTGCATACCTTTTGGAGACTAACTGGCCTTTGATTCTGTAGCTCAGGGCTTTGGATAATAAAGGATTTAATGTGCATTTTTCTGTGATCACAGCATGCAGTGAAGCAGCAAAACCCACAATGCAGACATCCATACCGATGTGACCTGGGCAAGTCTTTTAATCCCCTGTCTGTTTTATTACTGTTTTACAGCAGGAAAAATAACTTTGAATGTGGAGAGCCTTCCACTTGCTTACAGAATGTTATGTATGTTATTATATATTCATTCTGAAGATTTTCACAGAAGCAATCATGGAAGACTGCTGAATTGCATAGCAATATATATTTTAAAGTGCATTAAGTTCAAATTATCAGTATGATTCTAACGTATTTAGATTTTACAGTAAGTATTGCTTATAATGCAAAACCCTCAACTTTCTGGGATTTCCTGTAAAATATCTCTCACCTGAGGAAAATATGTATTCTGTCTGTGGTGGTCATGGATAGGCATGCAGTGAAGGCCTCTCTACCTCAGCAACCATTCTTTAGTCTGCCTTTTCAGTCTCTTTTGTCATCAGACTGAGCTGTGGAGCTGTTACTAAGTTTGCAGAAATGTTTTCCGCTGATAATGTGCATGTCTTGTAGTTGAGAAGTTATTTTTAGAAGTCTGGTGAGACTCTTAGAGTCACTGAGGGACAGAGCCCTGGTGGATATCTGGAAAAGGGAGCTGCCTGCCAATGAGTTGGAATGGGAGAGGGGGAAATGGTACCTTTCATTCCCAACCATATTTTTCTATTTCTGACTTTGTTCTTTCTTTTCTTCATTGTTATTTCCTGGTAACTTGCAAAGAAAAGGCACATTTCCTATGTTTGTAAAATTATGTTTGGCTGGGAATAATCTCTTTGTTACTGAGGCAAAATTGGTAGAATTGCCATGAGTGGAAACTTATTTTTACTTCTATTTTCAAGGGCTGCCCAGATCTCAACAGACACCTTTTAATTCGAGCGAATCTGAGAGGGGCTGCTCTTCAACTCTGCCATAGTGGAAAGACTCTGATTTGAGACAGTTTGTATGAAGTGAGAGTTCTATTAATCTGTTCACTGCATTTGCTAATATACCAAACCTTTTCCTGACTGTGCAGTAACTAAGGAAAGTTAATGCAGACAACAGTGCCACTGAAAAAACAAATTATTTTAAATTTTAGAACCTTTAATTTGACCATAATACTCAGCTATAAGCAGCTTTTTAAGGTTCAAAATTTGGTAAAACACACGTGAGGCTCAATTTGACCTATTTTATTCACAGAACTATGATGTAAATAGATTGCTGAGGTAGAAAAATAGTAGAAAGCCCAAGAGGGCCCACCAGTTTACAGGCTTATGTGCTGAAAACTGCTGTTTTTTCCAGATGGCAGAATAGCTCATGGGACTCACCTGAGTAAATTGCTGTGCTTTTCCTCTCTTCTAGCTTTTTCCTACTTTAAATGTGTGTTTTGTTTTAGTGCTAAAATCAAAGGTCACCCTCAGTCTTTCAGTCTCCACGTGCATGGCTAAGTGAATGTGTTTTTCTTTCATGTTTATCTTTGCAAAGAAAATCTGTGGGTGGAGAATTTAAAATGGAATTCAGAGTGGTTTGGGACTTCTCTAAATGACATACCTGGGAGTGCTGCCACATAGCAGACGCATTTCAATGATGTGTATTTCACTGCTGTAGGACACCAAAGATGAAATAAGGTAGGCCGTAACAGTTGCTACTGACATTGTTCATAAAGTAACACTCCATGCAAGAGAAGGTTTGCAGGCATGCTGAAGAGCATCCTTCTTTCTTATTATTATTTTGGGGTAGGTTTTAAATGTTCCACGGTACTATTTCTTTATGTTGGAGTAGTCTCATTTATCTGATATGAAAAAACTTCGCCCTTTCTTACTTGAAAATAACTTTGAAGATATTTGTCTGTGTTTCCTCAGAGCAGTCAGGATGGATTTATGCTGAATGCCATCTCTCTTTGTTTTGACTGGTAGGATAGGTCCTGCTCACAGTATTGTGAGGACTTTTGTGCTATATGTGCAGTTGTGTGGATTTTTTGTGTCTTCATCCAGTGGTGCACTATAGTGTCTATATTGTCTGTAAAGGATGTTTGTAGGAAAGTTTTGCATATGGCACTTCCGTTTTGTTGAGCTGGATATTTTCTGCCCACTGTCAGATAGAATATGTGATGTACTCTGGATAATTTGCAAACTTGCTTAGCTGAAGTTCAGTTTTATTTTTACAGCTGTTTGTAATTTGTCTGAAGAGCACAGGCCATAATAGTTAAAACCTGGTGGCTGTGGTGGTATCCCTTGTCTTGCAGCAAAGCTAATTGATGATGAATGCAGACTGTACTATGATAGCTAAACATAAAACACTTGGTTTTAGAGACTTTATGGTATGTGTGTCTCTGCTGAGGCTGATGATTGTGCAGAATAACATGAAAATGATGTGGTCAGTGTCCTCTCTAGTTGCCTTTAACTTCGTGCTGTGAATGCCCTGGCAGCACTGTGCAGCTGTATTACTTGCATGCATGTTTGGACCAAGGGTAGAGCGTGCTCCAATTCCCTTCTAGCTTTCATCTGTAGGAATATACACTGCCACTGTGCACTAATGCGTATTCTATATTTTTTTCACCTGATTTGTAAACAGATGCATAAATTCAAAGAACTGAGCAGGATAGATTCATATCTCTTCAGTGATGTAGTTGTGACGCATGACTGCAAAACCAAGCTTCTTATTGAATGAGAATATACTTGTACAAGGGGAAAGAGGGAAAATCTGTCAGAATTCAGAAACCTGTATCTAAATACCCTGCAGTAAGGCACAAATGCACTGCAGCAGCAAGAAAAAAGTCGTCTTTGTTCTAGATGTGTGTTTGAGGTTTGTGTGGTTTCTTAATTGCACTATAAATTGATATCTCTATATAGGGCCCTTTGAAAATGAACAGTTTTGTTCTTCAGTGCATTCAGGCCTGAACACAATGTAAAGATTGAGGAAGAATGGAAATCTATAAAACAGCACTATTAGGCAAAAGTTTTTTGAGAACTTGAAAAAAAAGAAACAATCTGCTAAAAAACCCTGAGCACACTGCCAGTTCTTAAGTGTTCTGTTGTCTGTGTCTGAACTTGTTTTGCATTGTTCTTTCCTACCTCACTGTAGATTCACCATAAATTATCAGAAATCAATGGGAGCTGTAAAACACCTTTCTCTTCCATATCAACATGACTGTATGAGCACTAATTTAGTAGTAGAATTCTGTGGGAGACCATAATGGGTGTATGCTGTGGTGTTTGCTTGGAGTTTCACAGTCTGCTCTGGCAGAACTGGTCTCTTCCCTGACCCATTTGACATACTGTGCAAGTGATCTTAGCCTAGAAAGTTGTGGATCCAAGTCAGGCTGCTGACCTTTTCCTCCTGCTTATTAATAAACCTTCGTGTTTCTCCTGCAGTCAGTGTCTAGAGCAAGGCTGGGGGCGAGCATTTCAGCAGTCTCACCCTGCCGGGAAGGTGGCAGCATGCCTTTCTCGGGTTGCACAGAGACACTTTGGGCTGTGGGCTGGGGCTGTGCAGGCAGCTGCTGTGCCTGTGGAGTCTGCACTGAACAGCAGCTTTGAAGAAAGGGCACAAGTGGTGGGACTGCAAACCTACCATGGGAATCTGTTAAAAGAGAGAGAGAGGTCAGGGAAGGCTCTAGTGCAGCTTGTCGCTGCCAACACGTTTACCCCAGAAGGGCTGTGCTAGACTTACTGCTCCTTGAAAGCTGGCTGCCTTTCTAAACTGCAGGAGAGTGGCTTATTTTGGCCTTGACCTGTCAGTTACTAGTGTTGGTGATGATGGAAGTTTACAAGGGAATTACTGCATGGCTTGAGTCACGGGAAACTTATCTGTGCTTCCTGTTTTGGCCATGGAAATTCCAATCTAATGAATATCAATGGGGTGTTTTTATTGAATAATGTAAAGGAGGTATATACATTCTATTTTTTTCTTCCTTTTCTGTTTCCATGGTGAGGGACAGGTGTGTGAAAACTTAGTCATGGGACCTTACAGAGACATTCAAGTACACAAAAGAGAAATGTAATATTGTAAAGAGAAGGCTTTAAAGTGATGGCAGAATGTTTCACTGAGAAGGACAGAAAATGGATCTTGGTGGAAATTGAGGGTCTTGCTGAACCCTGCGTTTGGTACAGGTGAATAAACAGTGTATTTCTGAAAACCACATCTGGATCTGGAACAGCAAGGGATGTAAGGGTGGTCTAGTATAGCCACATCCCTATTATGTGCTAGGAATAGCTACAATATTTAATTCCATATATCCTGGTAGAGGAAATATTGCAGTTTTCACTTTAGAATACAGTCTTGTGTTTTGCTTGAGCTGCTGCATGAACTGTCTGGACTGCTACATTCTTCCGACCAAAGGGATGTAGAACATAGATCCCTTTGAGGATCCCTTTGTTTAACAAGAATTTGTTAAACAAAGCTAAAACTTATTTGCATGGGGCAAGTGATAGCTCAGATCTTTACCATTATTTGGCATACTTTTTAATGTTATTTCAGCATTTCTTACTAAAAATGGTGTTTGAGCCCAAACCCCCAGGCAGATACACTATAATATTTCACCATACTTATGCTTAAAACATGACTAAATTTAAATCAAAAGTTTTTCTACGTGAACTGTAAAGCAAGCTAAGTAGATTGACTTCATTTCAGGGAAGTCAGTGCCTACATAAAATACAAAAGTATTTTTCTAAAATTTCTCTCTTTTAGTTATGTAAAATGCAGTCCTTTCTACACAAGTTCCTTTTTTCCTTCTCCCACATTAAGTTGCAAGGAATTGTTCTCCAGATCTTGTTCAATGGCAAGGAGAGCTTCCTATTCTCTCTTGACAGTAAAAGAGATATGATAAAGCTGTAAGAACATATTGGGCAGAGAACTGAAAATTAATTAAGGCTTAAGTAATGAACTTGAGGGTGCACTGTCTCCTAGTACTTTCTAATAATAATTAACTTTCTAATAATTGGCTTCAGTTGTCAAATCTTGGGTTTCTTTTAAACTTTTTTAGCTCAAATAAGAGTTTATATATCAATTGAGCAACCTACACAGAGAACTTTGGAGCAGGTAGAGAGATCTGGTCCTTTCAGGAAATCCTGTGTTTTTATTAAGGATTGTACTTGTAGGCCTTGCTTTCCCTTTTACCTGTTGCTCTTGAAATCTAAATCTTCCACAACTCCCTTGACAGAAGCTCACTTCTTCATGCACAAACCAAAAATGTGAGTCTTTCAAATAGACTATTACTTTGGCTTTAGTGATACTTTCCTATGATCTCAAAATGTGTCATCTTCTTCAAATATAACCCTGAGTACTTAAAATCCAAAAGACGTTCCAGTCTTATTACAGTTATTTTGAGAAAACTGAATATTGGGAATGATAACTTTCCTTGTGCTAGAGTATGTATGAGTCAAGGGAAATTAATTCTAATTGTGGTTCTGAGGCTGATAGGACCATTGTTCTGCCAAGTAAGGTCATAAAAATACATTTTGAAGGAAGACATTTCTCAGCATCATAATATACTTGTTTTGAGAGAGGCTTTATTTTAAACTCCGGATGGGCAACATTAGTGATTTTTAAAATATTTTTCAACTGAATAAAGAAGTGCTTCAAATGCCGAGTTTTCCAACCTTGTAAAGCTACATGTTGTTCTCTGCACTTTTACATTTAGCATGTCTGTAATATTTTACTGAATTGGTTAAATTCCTTTTATTGCCCAAGAAAGAGTTGCTTTGGATACTGTAGCGAAAAGTTCTACTTTCAGAGAAATTTCAGCCTTGCACACAAAGAATAAAATCCTTAAAATATAGGAAAAGGTTTTCCTAAGATTTATTTTCCTCAGCTGTCTGGATTGCTTGCCTGAAACTGTTGGTAGTCTCTGAATGCTTTCTGACTGAGTGCTAAAACACAAATCAGTCATAAGGCACGCTGATAAGTGGGCAGCTGAATTGACTGTTGGTAGAGCAGGTCAGCTTATCAAGTCCATTTACAGTAGTTTTTGGTCTCAATAGAGATTTCCAATCAAGCAGGAGCTGTTAGGGGGCAGTTTGATCAAGTGCTTTCTTACTGTCTGTGCCATGAATCTGCTAAGTGAGGTTCAGTGTCTAGGACTGTCTGTTGTGTGTTTTGGAGAATGTGTACATGCACACAGGAATTTATCTAAGGATAGCTTCAGAAAGAGCCTTGTGTAATGGTTATCACAGCTATTCTCCAAAGTCAGTTTCCAAATGGTCTGGAACCATTTGATCCATCTGCACTGAATGAAACCAGACTTCTCTTTTTGTGGTTCTTTGGGGAAAGCCGTGATGCGAGATTTCAACTTTAGTCTGTATCTAAGTAAGATAGTCTGCAAATGAAGCAAAAACTGATCTTGTATTGTATTGAAGTTGTATTTATATCCCCTAGCTTAAACTTTTGTGTAATTCTCGCCTGTAAGGAGACTTTTTTTTTCTTTTGTTTTGTTTGTGGTTGGTGGTTTTTTTGTGTATGTAAAGACTGTATCACAGCTTTGCTCTTGCCATCTTCATGTCAGTGCCCCTTGAATTCTAAAAACCTCTGTTTTAAAATCTTTGCTTGTGTGACTTTGACTTTAATGGCATTAAGCCATGGATAATTGGCTCAGTTTCCTGAAATTCCACAGCCTGTTGTTAAGATAAACATTTCTAGGTTCCCAAGAACACAGACACATGTATATGGTAATATACTGATTATACAGAGAACTCTTTAAACAACAAATTCTTATTTTCTTATTTTATTCTTGATGTTTACACACAAGCATCAGAAGCAGAAAAATGACTTGACAGAATAATTGTGCCAGTTTTTAAACTACTTTGTAGCCTTTTGAGAAGGGCTGTGAAATGGCTTTGTTTTGCTGTAGCCATTAGCCCCTAGGGGAGCTGAAGGGAAGCAGTCCTGCATTGGAATGGTGTGTGTTGAGATGCACCCTCATTAGTCAGGGGCACATGTCTCAATTGCTGGGGAGGCCATGTGACCAAGGCTTTGGTATAAGGCCCTGGACTGCTGGAAACTGTGGAAATTGTCTTTCAGAAATTGTGGTCTTGTTGTGTCGCTCCTCAACACTGGCACCTAAAGTGGCTTGGAAGGTTTAGATAACAACAAGTGTTGGAGATCTGGCTTTCTCTGGACTGAAAAGGGTTGTGATCTGCATTGCCCCAGACCAAAGCTTCAGAGAGGGGCTATAATTACAGAGCTCGTCACAGGGCTGCATTCAGTTCACTCGTGTTCTCTTGATCATAACAGTGTATGGATGAAAGCATTGCTCCCCTGTGCACTTAATTAGGGATGGCAAAAGAAAATGGATATGAGGCCCAGGGATATTAACAGCCAGTTAAGAAATTGTGGGATGGGTTTTGAGAAACTATGCACATTCAGGATTGTAAGGCAACCTTGAAGAATGATGGAGGCTCTCACTGGCTTGTGCCAGTTGCTCGAGCATGTGGGGAGGTCCGCTGGCAGGCAGTGAGGGCCAGTGATGCTGTGAGCCAAAGCAGATCGACTTAGCATCTTACTCAGAGGAGAAATTGGTGGTCTGACTGTCCTTGGAGGTAAGCTTTCCAGCAGTTGTCTCTGAAAGTGCTTCTAGCACCAACAGGATATTTAAATTTCTTAATTTCTGAAAAAAAAAAGCATGTTTTTACTCAACAGATGGGGTTTTGATTTGTTTGCTGGTCTTATTTTTTAATCATATTTTTATATAATTATTCAACTTTTTTCAAAGCAATAAACACAGTCTGAAAATAAATGGATCAGGACACAGGAGTTACGATGTGTGGATTTTGAGTTTTTAGAGTTTTATGCCTGTTTTGTTGGGGGGTTTTTTTAGGGCAGTTTGCAAAGAATTTTGTTCTTCTTATCCCTGCTCTCACTGATTGTGTGCAGTAAGACACGGTAAAGAAAAGCAACAGTCTTGTGTCATATGATATTTTGTGCAAATATTTTCAGAAGTGTCATTATTTCAAATTTTAATAGCTGACATTTTTTTCCAATCCTGTAAATCAGTATTTTTTTAAAATTTAAAGTGTACCAACTCCATGTAGGCTCTTTTAAGTCATTCCAGAGGGTGAGAAATGAGAAATTCTTCCTGTAACAGGAGAAGAATGATAGCAATGCAAAACAAGATTAAAATTCCCCCCTAACCACCAGGTTTTAAATCATGATAAATATTTGGTTTGAGCCAGTCTGTTCTTTGTTTAGAATTACTTGACTAAAACTCTTGGCCCTAACTTGCTGGCAATTAGGTCTATTGTATTTTTGATTAAACAGTAGTGTGGTGGTGGGAATCCAACATACTAGCATGGTCTCTTGGCTGTCTTCCCCTGCTCTTTAGCATTGCACTGAGGAACAAAGTGTGGCTGGGCTGGCTCATCAGGGGTTTAGCTTGGAATGGGAACATATTTTAATTTGAATATCTTTACCTACTGCCTGCTTTCCTAGGCCCAGCCACTTTTCAGTGAGTTCTTGGGGAGTTTTGTTTTGTTTCCCCTGTACAAGTAGCTAGTTCTTGTGTGTGTAGTGCCATTTGTGACTCTGCTTTGCTTCTGAGCAAGTGCTCTCACTGTTCCTTCAGTGCTCTTGAGCTTAGCGCTGAAGAGCAGAGACAGTGGTGTTAGCTGCTGCAGTTCAGAGAGTTTGTGGTAATCAACAGCGCTCCCCAACTAGCAGAAAAGCTGTACCCAAAATTCTCATTTGAAACCCTTTGAGGTTTGTGGAGAAGTAAAGGAGTGGGGAGTTCGATCCCTTGTGGCGTATAAATGAAAATTTTCATATTTCTGTTATCTTGTTCCCACCCACATTGTTTGAGGACTTGGTTTGCTGTTGGTGTAGTTGTTTCCCCCATACCCTGAACTCTGACAAATCTTTGACACCTGCCTTTTTTAAGTGGTACAAGGAGATATGCTGGTAGACATGGTATTTATGTGCCAAAACTGTTGCTCTTGTATTTTAGCTTGTGTGTTCACTATGTTTGAGACTGGAGTTCATACATACTAAATATAACAGCAACCTCATCTAAAATGATTTGGTGGGTTTTTTTGTTTTGTTTTGCTTTTTTTAAGTCATAGGATATTATTCTTGTCGTCAGCAAGTATTGGTCCACGCTTTTTGGACCCATCTCGTAGTGATCTACCTCAGTGAGCACCTTACACACGCGTGGGTATGAAAAGAAAGTACACGTTTGTGGTGTTCAAACTTTGCATTGCCATACCTCTGAGCTTTGTTTTCTTACTTTGTGAATTCCTTGTTTGCCTGCACATGCAGTTTTCATACACTCGGCCCTAGTGGGGGTGGTTGAACAGCTTTCCCTTTCCAAGGCAGGTGCACAGCTGAAGATCTCCCAGCCAGGAGCATGAGGTGTTGCAGGAAAGGGAAGGCACCATTTGCATTTTTGCAGTTTTATTTGTTCAGTGAGAGAGGGGGATGGTGGGCAGGGCATGGTTTTTGGCCAATATTTAATAAAAGGAGAGGGAGCTGTAAAAAGTTCCCGGTGTAATGTGAGCCTTACACAAGGAAGAACTATTTATAGATCCCTTCAATATTTGCCTGGAGGAACTCGAGAGCAGAGCAGGGCAGTGTTACATAAAGCTGGGTGAGAGCACAGTTGTGCCCTCACAGCTGTGAAGGTCAAACCCAGGGCTTGCCCTACAGTAGGCTTCCACTCTCCCTTGCCCTGGGGCGAGAAGAGACTGATGGGCTCCTTCTGAAGACCAGATCCTACTGGTGAGAAGCTTTGGTTTGTGGAGAGCAGTGGTGTGGTTTTCTTCTAAGAGGCTTATTATTTGTGATGTTTTGATTTCATTGTTTTTTGAGAAAACATGACTGTCTTGATTGATGACTTAATGGTCAAATAAAGCTAAACAAGGTCACAGCAGCAGCTTTGAGGACCTTTTGAGAGTGAGATTTCAAGCTGTACATGATTTAAGCAGCTTTTTGGTTATTGCTGCTGCTATTCTGGCTTTTGTTCTCTAGTGGTGACTTTTTTATTCTAAATGACATTACCATGCCACTGGCAGTTAACCAGGTATTGTTCTGGTTTTGGATGCCTTCATCAGCTTGTTTGTTATGAGGCTTTATAAAAGTTTTTTAGAAACATTTCAGATCTTTAGCTTGAAAACATTTTTTAACGTTTCACAGGTAGAAGAGGCTTTCTTAGGGAGATGTATACATTGAGAAGATCTTCATAGAATGTGACATTTACAGTGGATATTGATTCTTTTCTGAAAGATTGCATTTGGCTAAGTCAAAGCGTTCCTAACCCCACTATGAAGGAGAAAAAAGTCCAAAACCAACAAAAAGCATGGAATATGATCTGAATGTACTATAAAGCTAGGAATCTTAGACAAGAAGTTTGATTAAAAGGGCCTTGAATGACTTTAAAATTTTGAATAAGGGTGTAGTCCGGAGTGGTCCAAAATGTTTGGCCCTTTAGTTTTTACTGTGAAATTATTGGAGTTCTTGTAACATGAGAAATGCAAAATATGTAAAATATTTGAAGGTAAATAAAGTGCTTCTCACATTCTATCACTCATCTATGATGCTTAGACTATTCGTCCCTTGAGTTAGAGATTTTAACTAAGTAGTCTGCATTCTGCATGTCTTCTGAGCAGAAGCTGAACCCCATTGGTTAATAAGAGGGTATATACTAAACACATAATTAAAACGACTCAGTAAATGATTTGTGATTGTGTTCAGCCTTTATCTAAAAGTTAACGGTGAATGTTTGTGTGTGTTTGTGTGCACGTGTGAAAACCAGACCTTCTGCAAATGGTTGTTTCTTCAATGTCTGACAAAATATATTTAAAGGGGAAGGGAATTTTGGCTGGCTTTTGAACCCACTCAGTGAAGAAATTGTTTTCAAATTAAAAAAAAAAAAAGTAAATTTATATAGATTAAAAAGGTGCATTTTGAAAAAAATAAAAATACTTAAAGCAATTCTAAGTTGCTTCAGTCAGTTATTTTCCCAAATAACAAGGGTAGGTGAGCATATTAATCTTCTTACAGATGAGACAGACATATAAAGACATACATAGCTTTAATTTACTTCAGTGTCTACATGGAGCATTTTGCATATGAAGAATTTTGTTTTTGGTGGGGGATAGATAAGAACCTTGAGGATTCTTTTTAAACAGCTTAGTAAAACTTCCCACACTTAGTTAAAAACAGAGGTGTTTAGTAGATTTATAAAGTGATGCACAAAACAAGGAAGGATATTTTGGTGGGACTCTTACAAGTACATAAAAGGATGGAATTTGAACATTCTAAAACCCTTTGATGTGTTTAAGCAGCAGTTAGTACTTAGTAAATGAGAATTAGTGAATTAGTAAACGAGAATACAGGATCAGGGCTCTGAAGCTTCAGGCAGATGTGAAAAGTGGAAAGCTCTCTCAATCTCTTGGTATTTTATGGTTCTGTCTAAATTAGCAAATACTTTGATTAGTAGGAGTGGGTGACTAAATCGAAACACTTAAGCTTCATAAATCTTCATTACCAATTTGAGGGGGTTACTTTAGATTAGATTTAGCCTGTCACCTTGGGCTGAATGTCCCCACTTACCCGTGCAGTTTGAAGCTTCTTGAAGGAGAAAATTTAATAGGTACATGCCAGATGACTTGTTAGTGATGTAGCCCATGGGGCTACCTGAAGTTTCATGTCCCTGTGAAACAGCAAGTAGTATTTGAACTGCATCTTGCAGCAGTTTTCAGATTCTTACTCAAAAGGGAATTGGTTGTTCATATGCACCAGAGCTGTTAGGCAAAACCAGACAGCTCACAATAAATGGTTTTCCTTCTGCTCTAAACCAAACAGCATAGTTGAATTACATATGAGAGTATGCATGGCAAAAGGATGACCTGGAAGATTTTAGTCAGATGTTCTGGAAAGATATTTTTTCCCCTCTGTTAAGAAAGTCTTTCTTTAAATTGGCAGATGTTCACAATGTCCCAGTTGCCATTTTAAACTGTTGAATAAAAGTAGTGTCTGCATCACAAAATCTGAACTGAATAATTAAAAATGGTTCAAAGCTTAATAATCACCAAAGAGTGCAGCACGTGACTCTTGGGTAGCACATTATGAGTTTCAGATGTTTTTTGACTACAGTAAATTATTGTTGCTACAATCCAAGGTGGCGGTAAGAATAATGTTGCAAAGTTATGGATAATTTGCTCAGCATTGCTGGGCTCTAGGTAAACACATGGCTGAATATCTCTGTATCATCTTCTGCTTTTGACGGAAGAAGAAGGATTACTTAAAGTAATTTTTGTATTTAGATTCAGAATTAAGTTGCATTTAGTGCTGAATGCAGAAAAACTTCATCTCAACCGACAGTATAAAAGAAAGTGGTTTATTTTATTTGCTTTTATATGAAATTTGTAATGTATGAAACTCAACCTTTTCCCCACAAAACAAACTGCAAATCAAAAATAAACTAATTTCTTTTCATATTCAGAACCTGGAAATGGCTGGTTGTTATGGAGATTTTCATTCCATCTACCTCAAAACCATCAAATTTTGGCTGTGTTCTAGTGTAAATGTGTCTATTAGCTTTGAACTGCTTTCCCTAGATAACTGACAAACCAGAATTTTTTTTTTTGTAAGTGGAACACAGTGCTGACTAATCACAGCTGGATTCCTGACTTGCCTTTTGTGATCTGGGCTGCCACAGGTAGACTACAGTCAGTACCCAAATGTACTTCATCAGATCTTGGTTGCACTGCAGTCATAGTCCAATCTATTATGTGGATGTACTATTAGATTGCAGAGGTTTTGATTGTATGTGGAATTTAAGGTCTTGCTGTAGTAATCATGCCAGTACTCTGTTTTAGGCATTTATTGGGTTAGACCAAATCTGAGCATTCTACAGAGGTGGTGTGCAGGAGCAAGTCTTTGTGCTCATGTGATCAGATCACACTAATAAAGTACAAGATTGGAATGATTGCCTTTCAACAAGCAACTGACAAATAAGGATTTTTTTTTAGAGTAGAATGACTTTTGTTAACACATTGATGATAAACTTCAGGGAATTTTGCTATTTCAACCAACAGTTTTACACTGAAGAATTTAGTTTAAACATTCCAAATTAAATATTTCTTCAGTCCCACATCTGTCTATTGGCCTCAAGTGTCATTGTATTTAGACTGGGAGAAATGGTACCACACAGCCAATGGTACGATACAGCTTTTACCATACTGAGGCAAAAGCTGAATTATGTCATGTTAGGTAGGAAAGGAGTTATTTAAACCCTGTATGCAGGCTTCTGTTGACATACACGGTAGAAAGAATGAAATGGGGTTGAATTTTCATTAAGAAAAGTTCTAACCTGATTTACAAACTCTGCACTTGTTTGGATTTCAGATTAAGTACAAAACTACAATAATGATTTATATCCTTATTTATATGTCAGAAGGAGTAAATACCAAGAAGTTCATTAACAATTTGTACCATCTTATTTATGGATATTTTATGTGCAGGTGACACTGACTAAAGAATAATATTAACGTTGTGTATTTTCTGGAGATAGTAGCTATATGTCAATTTCTCTTCATGGCTGTTTTGACAATCTGATAAATAGTGCTCAGTTGCAGTTTATTTTCTGCAATAGGAAGACTCAGAAGTTTAAAGGGCAGGTATGCATTGCCTGGATTAGGTAGTAAGATTTGCCTTGCAAGAGGCCATACAAACAGTGCCTCTGTAGGTTTTAGAAGAGTGAACAACGCTTCTCCCCTGTGTTTATGGAAACTGAGGATATTTAATAAGTCTGAAAGGAAGCATACACACACATTTATGCTGGCTTTTTCTCCTCCATGATACAAGGTTTTAAGATTAAGGCAAATTCTTTTCCTTAAACCTGAACTTGACTTACTCGTGTAGCTGCTCCATGTGTTTCTGTAGTAGAACAGACAGACTGACTGTTTTGAATTTTGGGGGCTTAGCTTTTGTTCTTTCTTTGTGCTTTCAAGCTTATTTTCTTCTAGTTTCCATAAGTGCCAACAGTGAAACAGTTTGCATGAAGGAAGAACACTGATAACTTTTGTTTCTGGACACGTATCTCTGTTTACTCTTAACAGAGCCAAAGGCTGGGGTGGTGCTTACAGGAGGGGGAGAACTGTTTCCATGGTACCTCAGTGGAGTGAATGTTAAAAGGAGAAACTCATTCAACACAAATTTCTAATGCAAATTGGAATGTTATGGCCAAAAGTATTTTTGATGAGGACTGTGTGGAAGAGTCAGAAATGGTAGTCAGGTATGTCAGCTATTGGATGTCATTTGTTCAGAAAAGTTACAAGAGCTTAAATTCCCAGAACTCACTGGAAGGCTGCACACAAATCACACGTTGGTTATCAGTGTTATTTCATTCAGGAGTGCTGTTTTCTTACTGGCTTCCTGAAGTTGCTAAGGCAGGGCCTGGGGAGGAGGGGAGAGGAGGGCAAGAAAAGCTGAAAAGTGCTGTTGGTGCTTTTAGTTATTTAATCCTAGCCATGGCCTTGTTCATAACAACAGACTTTATCTAACAGTTTCCCAAAGCAAATGTAATTCACAGATGTGTGGTGGCAACTAGGAGAAAATCAAGCCCATCTCATCAGTCAGTCTGTGCATTTCCAGTGCTTTTTCTTGTTTATAGCTTAAACTGTTTCTATCTTCAGTGCAGAGGGAAAAATTAAGATTTGCATTTTGATTCCAACTTCATTTGAGCAACTAATTCCTAATATCAGTAATCTCCCTTTCGTTATTGCTAAAGAGCCACTTGAAAGGGGACAATTTAAAAAGTAATCAATACAAGTAACCCCATTGTTCTTTTCAGTATGTACTGTGATAGTGCAGGAATAATGGATGCTCTGCAGGGGAACCATAACACTTCATATTAAAGCACTCGAGTGAAACTTTCTCTTCCTGCAGCTGCCACAGTAAAGTATCATTTTTATCAGGGTATGGTATAAATTTATCTTTCTATTTAGTATGTTCCTTTAGCTCTTACGGTCCTTACAAAATACAGTTTTTGAGTCTCTGAGTGTGAGAAGTATTTCCAGGTTAAATGGTACCATGCAGGAACACAAATGTATGTAATTGAGGAAAACTTAATGAAATGTTAGTTTGTGTATAAGGATGTTTTTTTCCAAGAGTTAATGTTGCCCATCTGTTTTCTAGTTATGATGTTGTGATTTCAGTGCAAATGTATCCTTGTTGAGGGGGAGAGAATTTTGCTTTTTTATTCTTATGCCTGTGCTGAAGGGGAAAAATAGGTAGAGAAAAACAATGCTGGTACACTGTTCCGTCTTTGTTGCAAGACTTTTCTGGAGCTTACTGCTGGAAGATCTAAACACCTGATCTTTGTCTTGACAGTTTAGAGACTGATATGAGTCTTGGAATGAGTTTCTAGGAATACTGTCATGTTTTGGTGGAGCAATAATGTTATTGGCTAGAAATGCCAGAAAACAGGATGCCAAAATACTGAGTGTAACTATAACAGCAAAGTAAGATAATCTGGGCATGTTCCAGAGGTTAGAGTGAGCCTTTTACACATAGAATTCTCAAGAAAACTGTTCTGGTTCTCAGTGAAGCACTGAACATAGCACGTTCTGTTGCTGCACTTGCATATGGGCTTGCATCCACACCTGCTGCTTGCAAATCAGTGTGGTTGTGTTTTCTTGCTGTCTTCCTGTTTTTCCCATGTTGTCTGGGTGTTCCTGTGTGGCTTGTTCTTCAGCTGCTACTTATGTGTTGTAGCTATTACATGTATAAAGTCTTTCAAGTCCTTTCCCAAGTCTGTTTTTGTTCAATCCCACGATACTATTTTCCTTTCCTAGCAGTAGGAAGCATTTGCATCTTTCCTTACACTGCTGATTACCAAAAGTAGTACTGTAGCACCAGTTTTTGCAGTGTCTTTAGCTCATTACACAAAATGTTTGGTTAAGTTTTGGGAGAAATGTACTCTTCTTCATTCCTTCTCTGGCCAATTCCATCTTGCTGGGAGCATCAGTATCCAGCCTTGAGAGACCTTTTTCCCAGTTTGAGGCTGAGGCACTGGGGGGGCAGCACTGTGGTTAATCCTTTAACCCAGGGCACCTTGAGTTTTGTTTTCTGTGTTCTCTGTAAAGGGAGCCGAGGTGCCAGCTGCCAGTGAGGGGCTGGGCTGTACAGTGGAGAGGGAGTCTAGTATGGTTATAGTATAAACTTCTAATCATTGCTGTTTTTTTGCTATCAGTTGATTTCAAATCATGATGTCATTAAAGTGCCAGGAAATCAGCCAGGGATGTGCAGTCTTTCTGTATGACCTGGCTCATACAGATGCTGGCTTATACAGAACTTTGGCCTGGCTGACATCAGAGAAAGTTGGTGAATGAACTGAGGTGAGTGGACTGTGCTTACTGCAAGTTGGGATAGGCAAAAATATGGATGTTTAATCAGCTGTTGGTAAAAAGCACAGTACAAAGACTGGCACTTTGCTACTGTGCAAGGTGCAGAGTGCATGCAAGTGGGCAAAGTGCAGAGATAGGCAGCTGCTCCACATGTGAAGAGAAATCATCTGTCCTGGTGTACACTGTTTGGAATGGCTTGAATTGAACATTTGTTTCTTTTGTGTTCTGCAGACTTCTTGAAGCCAACTCCGGGGAAGAGAAGGAGTTCCATCTGTGCCAGCCAGCCCCAGTCTCCAGTGCTGGTCCCCCTGATGGCACATTGTACAAGCCTGTGAAACCTGCCAAGCTGGACGCCACAGCTTTGCACGACTGCACTTTGGCCGCCGCCGTGCCTCCCTCGGAGCTGTCGAACCATGCAGTCCTAGCCTGCGACACAGGCATTCACGAGGAGCACTATGTAAGCGAAGGCGTGGAAGATGATGTGCCAGACTGCAGAGAGTACAGAGATGCCTGCACCATTACTGGTAAGCAGTCAAACCCTTTCCCTTGGTGAGCGTGTGGAGGTGAAGAGTTAAGCTTCTGTTCTTAAGCTCATGGTGGGGTATCTGCTTCATGGACGGTGCTGCCGCTGTTCTGCACAATTTTTTCTTGTTTAAGAAGTGATTTCACAGGCGCCAGGATTTTCAATGAAAGCACTTCGTAATGTTTAAGGTCCTTGCAAATAGGCCAGACCAATGACAGCTGTGAAACCAGGTTACTGTATTTATGTTCTTGGGAAATTGAACCATTTGAAAGTTTGTTTAGAAAACAACCAAAGTCAGGGATGAGGAGAAGGGAACACTGCACCTTAAAGTTTATGGAATGCTTGTCCTTATGTTCAACATAATTTAGATTTCTGTCTTCATGTGAGGATTGCTTTGTGGGAGAAAGGGGATGGGAGAAATAGGATCTAACATTTTTACTATACATATTTTTTGCTTTGCATGGCCATTTCATTTTTTCACATTCGTTCTGGAACAGTGAAAGTTAATGTATATGGAATAGCTTCTTCTGCATGCTTTTATGAAAGATTGAATACTTTATTATAGATTCATACAAATAAATGGAATATGTGTTGAAGTGTGGTATTTTAAATAGAATTAGATTCTTAGTTCTGTGGTCAGCTGACCCAATTTTTTTGTGTTTGAATAATCACTGTAACTCAGTTTAGTCATGGTTATAGCCATGAAATGACAGGCAGCTTCCATTCCAAATGCATGGTTTGTTGGCTGAGCTGTGAGGCTTCTTTTAGCTTAATGTGACCTTGTGAGTTCTAAAGTCCTTTTGGGAATGTTTAAGGAGTCAGCTGAGTTTTTGGAAGGGATAAATGAGATTTCTGAGAAAAACAGCAATAAGACTAAGGCAGTTCTAATTGGCAGCCAGATACTTTTATCCTGAGTTACTTTCAGCCCTTTCTAGAACTGTCTTTAAATCAGAGAATTAGCTAATGGTTAATGTCAGCAGCTGCTTTAGTAGCATGTCTTAGCTTAGCTCAGCCCAACAGCTGTGTAGTTACTAAGGGCTGATAATCTGGAAAAAAAAAAAAATAGTAAGAGGGGTGGAGGTGTTTTCAAGTCCACCCCGATTTCCTTGGGAAGGCAAGCGGCAGGATTAACATTGGAGTCACTTTGTCAAGTACGTGTCTACATAAAATAAATGTTTTGTTTAAACAAACTTACTTGCCATCTTCCTTGTTTTCATGGATTTAGAGATCCTTAACTGGTTAGTTCAAAAATAGTCATCCCTTTTCCTTCCATGCAGGTATTTGCTTGTTAGGTAGACTAGAAACTACACATCACATAAATGCATTCCAATATAGTAATTCCTTGTAGAAGGATCTTGCAATCTGTTCTGTTGACGGTGGCCTGTCTCCCCTTCAGCCCTTCTCCCCCCTCCCCTGTTAACAGGAATTTACTTTGTTTTTCTATTTCTGACTACAAGCCATGACAGCCAGCTTCTTTCATGAATCAAGGTGCCTTCTTGATTATGGTTTCTTGGAAGGCAAGACAAACTCACTTTTTAACATTTAAAAAGTTTTTATTAAATGGAGGCCAGTGCATATTTTGCTACTTCACATTCCTTCAAGCCTGATGTAGGTTCTGAATCTCTTTCTTCTTGTTTAGCTGTCAGGCAAGCGTTGTTTACAGATTGGTCCTAAATTGCTTTTTTAAATGGATTTGCTATTCTGTGGTGTCAGATTTGTGCTGTTTGTGGCCTGAGGACAACATGATGTGACTTGCAGTAGAAATAGCAGTAGTTTTGTTGATTGTTTGGTTACTTGGGGATTTTTATTGGTGTTTATGGATTTTTGAGTTTCAGCTTTTTGTTGTGCGTTTTAGAGGTGTCAGAGGGCATAGGCTGCAAGTAAGGAATTGGTCTCATATTCCCTCTATAAAATCTTTATTAGTTTTGTGTGCAGGTATGCAGTGTATAGCCTTGAAACAATCTGAACGATAAATACTTGGTTGGATTGTCAGAGACTTTAACATGAAGACTTTGTTTAGTTCTGATTGACAAGTTAGCACTTATTTGCATTTTTAAATTGTTTAGTGGGGAAAAAATTGCTCATATCAAGTCTGCATATACTATACTTTTTCTTCTGATGCCTTGACTCATGCTCGAGTTCAAATTCAGCAATTGTTAATAATCTATATTTGGGTTTAGTCTTAAATTAACACCTACAGCCTATTGTACAAGTTTTCTGCAAAAATTCTTGCAAGTAAAGGCTTGAGCACAGTTAAAAAAAGAATGCGAAACTGAGGCACAGTGTGTGGTGATGCTTTCTGAAATGCAGCAAACTAATGGTAATTGCAGCTATCTCTGATACAGCTAATAGTAAATTATATGGTGTGCACATTTTGCTATTTAGCTTTTCAAGACCATTGATGCTCAAAGAATTTTTAATGCTGCTTCCTTTTCTTTTCATTACTGTTGTGTTTGCTGGCAGTAGAGAGGCACTTTGGCATTCCCTGTTTGTCAGCAGCACCATCTTTCCTGCCTGGGGACCAAGAGCAGATTCAATGTAGCTGAGAGCCTGATTGTGCTAAGTGTGTATTCTTGGATATAGGGGTAGCTTAAACATTGCTTGTCCCCAAACTGTCTCAGAATTGTGCTTGAAGAGATTTCTGTGGGAGTGCGGCTAGAGCTATTTTAGGCAACTGGTCTGGATAGAATCCTTGCTGTGCTTTTGTGTCAGAGAGATGAGAGCTACTTTTTAGTTAGGCCACACCTCTGGTCAGTAGTGTTGTGTGGCCTAATAGCAATTCTATTGGCATAACAGAGGCAATGAGCACTGTAGGGCTGGGCCCAGGTGACAAAAATAATGTGGGGAAAAATTTCCTCAAGCCAGTGTCTGAGATGGGGACAGCACCCTAAAAGCACTTTTTCCACTGAATTTGATACTAAAGCACCATCCAAAGCTTACAGGTGCTGTAGCTGAAGCTTTATGCAGGTAAATGCATTTGAATCTGTGCTGACTTCAGCACAGAAGGGCAGATGAAATAGCATAGTTGATCCATCGAAAAAAATTGTTTGTGAATATTTTTAAGAGTTATTATATAAAAAGCTCTAGTGGAGCACATACTTTCTAAACACTTAACCTGAAAATTGAGTAGCAGTTGTAATAGACTTTTTGTTTTGGAATGTTTAATTCTAGGTTTTGTTATCAAGATTTAAGAGAAAAGATTGGTGTAGTCTGACTTCTAGTTTTCTATTGCTACTGATTGTGGAGCTCCTGCAGTTAAGTGGACAGTCAAGCCCTGAGGTTGGTGGACAGTGGGGCCGCACTGTGCAGAAGTGGCATGGTGCTGCTACGTGTGGGAGGCACCTATTGTGTCCAAGTTGTTTTTCTTTCCTTTTAACTTTCCTTTTTCTTGCTTCTCTCATTCATCCGAGAGTGTAGACAGGAATATGGATGTAGCACCATCTAGTGTTCCTTCAACTAGAAAGGGAGTGGAAATGCTTTCCAAGGTCTTTCTGTCTTTTCTGTAATTGCAGTGCAGACCTAAATACTTTCCGTCAGACGTTGATTCAAACAGCAACTGGAGTTGGGGCCTTTCTTCTCTAACACTACCACCACAACTACCACCTCCCCCATCCCATTTTTTGTAGAGCAGGAAGGGCTATAATCTTGACATGAAAAAGCAGAGTATCACTAAATTGCTCAGTAGTCCGAATTTTATGAATTACAAAAGCCTCTTAGTCTGATTGCCTTTTTCTTATCTGTTAGCTGCTGTCAGACAAATCCTGTCCTCCTGGAAATGGGGAGTACAGTGGGGATGGAAGTCTGAAATATCACTGGATATTACTCTTGTGATAGCTGTCTGATTGTCAGAGTATTTTTGTGAGGCTTTTTGGTTGTGGTTTTTTTCTTTTTTTCTCTTAAAATATGCTTAACACAGTATCCTGAGACATCTTCAGTAAGTTAGCTTTTGCAGTAAGTCTGCTTTTGCACGTCTGAATACTCACTATTTGCACTGATTTTGATGTGGTGTACTTCGTAATTCAACAGCCAACTGCTTAATATGCCGTGTAGGTTTCCTTCATCCTTCTCTGAAAATGGAGAGAATGAATGGACTGTAGTTTAAATGGCCCAGCTCCTTCATTAGTTTGCATGATTCATTTGTTCATTGTGCTAATTACTCTTACTAAATGCATGTAGGAGTGTGTTTTCTGGCTGTTCAGGACAATTTCCTGAGGGCTGTTGAATTATTGAGAAATGCTCTGTGGTAATAACCTGTTCTATGTCTTACTTCGTTTGCAATTAACAGAAGTAGATTTTTTTTTTCTAAATTTCTAAAAACTAAGCTACATTACTGGAGGGGTCAAACCAGAAAATGTTGCTTTTTTTTCTCAGCAGGAAGGTGTCAGTGAGAAGAGTTGTTACTGTTTGACCTTCCTTGCAGGTTGTGTAACTTGCGCGTTTCTGCGTTGACTGCAGTGGAAAGAGTCATAACAGCCAGAGAAACCAACTTTCTCTTGCTGTCAAGCCTCATTCACACAATCTCCTAGCAATGTTTGCATGCAGAAAGTTTTCTTTGAGGTTTTTAGCCCATCTTTATCCTTATTCAGGCCTTAAACATGTTCCCATATGAAACAGAGATTCCATTCACTTCTACCAGATTACCATTCTTCATGGCAACATCAGCCAATTTTGATAACTGATTGGTCCTAAGTGGTGTCATTCTGACAATTTCTTTATATAATCACTTTATTTTAAGAGACATGCTTAGAGGCCACAGAATTTCCATTCCATTGTGTATATGTGTGCCCCAAGATGCATGTTTCTTGTGTTGAGAGGCTGAGTTTCTGTTCCTTCTGTTTCAAGTGTGATAAAGCAGGGTTACTCAAAATTAACTCCATAGGATTTAGGTACTACAGATTGTTGTGAGATTGCTTTCCTGTTATGCAGGTGATGGGGAGAATGCTGTACCTGCGGCTGTCCTGTTCTAGGTTGTGTGAGTTACCACCAAAAGCCCTGTGCTTGCTATTCTGAGGCTCTTCAGCAGGGTGCTCTGGTTGGTTTTGGTACCTGTTACAGGCCTGCTAGTTGACTTCTAAGCTTTAAATGGTTAAAAAAATACTGATAAAATATTAACAATTTTGAATTATTTGAATCTCTCTGAGTTCTGTTGGGGTTACCTCTCTCTTTTAGTGGAGCATAACTTGCTCTAGCATCTGCTTCTTTTTCTGCTCCTAATTTGGGGTGGGGCTTCCACGTTTTCCTCAATTTTGTCAATATGAGAGAAGAGATGTAAAATATTCTTTGGTAGAGTTGGAACTCAAGCAAGGGCATAAGAAATGCTCTGCTGTGTTGGGCCAGCCAGCTCCGGAATGTGTTTCTGACTCCAGAAAATGCAGATACTGGATATGGACATCATGTCCTCAGCCACTCTCAGTAGTCTACTTTCAGCATAAGTACCCCCATCATGCAGAACTATTTAGTGTTGGTACCTGTCCATACCTTTTACTTATCTGGATCTGCTAATTGTTTTACCCTGGGAGTTCATGGTTGCTACTCCTGTGTGCAGTGACACCAGTCTTGTAGTGTCTGTCAGTATTTGTCCTATATGCAGGATTTTGTGGAATGTCAGTTCTTCTTTCCCCTTATGAAGTTATCTTCATGATTTTGAAAAGCCTTTGTAGTTTTTACACCCCTGCCTACTTCTCTCATAGCTCTCTTAGTCACTCCTTTTAGTAAAGCTATGAGAATGTTGGTCCTTCCCTCAGCCCATTTACTTTATTCTAAGTTGTTGTCACCAGTCTTGTCCTGTAAGCTTAATCTAGTTTTGGTCTCTTCTCCCTCTTTCCCGACACTTCTGTAAGCAGTAATTGCTAAATTCTGAACAATCTTCCTTTCTCTAAAGTGTTCTGAAAATGCCAGTCCTGTTAATATGAGATAGCTCCTTCAGCATGACTGGAACAATTTTATGAGTCTGACTGTATTTCTGTCTGGCATACTCTGACAAAATGATCTTATGCTCTGTGCCTGCTGCATTATTGCCTCTCTTTCGGATTTTCTGTCTGGCTTTTGGTACAATCTCAGTCAACTCCATGCAGATTCTCCCCCCCGTCACATCCTCCCCACAGCTGCTTTCCAGCTCTTACCCTTTTCAAGTAACCTTGTGTTTTTTTCTGATTCTTCTTCTGTATCAGGTTGTTACACTACCTCTTAATCTGTATCCTTGGCATACGTTTTTATTTCATCAAGAATTATCTTTTTGTGGTTTGAAGACATTTGGTTGGTTGATTTTCTCTTAAGGAGAATTCTGCTGTGCTCCCTAGCTAGCCCTCTTACTTATTTATGCTTTCTAATATGATCCATATTTTTTAGTGTAAACTGTCAATTCTGAAGTCTCTATGAAAGCAGCTGTTGGAATTACAAGTCCAGTGTGACATTTTTAAAGACATTCTTCTTCAATTTCACTTGTTTTAAGAAGCCCTTATCATTCCTAAATATGTGCTTTATTCAAGGTAGGGGTGCATGAAAGCAGAAAGTGTTCATCAGTGTTCTGGGGTTTATTCTTTGGCAAAAGTATGGAAGACCAGTGCCTAGTAGATTTTTTGTGGATTCTGTTTGCATTTTTTTGTTTTCCTGTTGTGGTGCAATGAATAGTGCAGGAAGACTAAACAGCTACATTTGGTTGTTGGTGCATTTAACTATGTGAAAATAACTTTCATTCCATAACACATGAAGTTTAGCTTTACCTTCCTCCGTCAATGTATATGTGTGTGTGTCCATCATGAAGCAACGCATTTTTCACTTAAAGTAAGCATCTGTAAAGAGCAAGCTACATAAGATTTAATTCTCATGTTTTACTTGTGATTCTGTGAAAGCTTTGTTGACAGCCATTGTTTAGTGGCTGGCACATTTTGTAGCTGGACTGAACAACAAGGAAAAGCAGGACAATTGCTTTTCAGGGTTTTCATACTCAGTGATTTATCAATGGGTTTTTGAGACATTTGCAGTCTCTTTTGGCAGCTGGAAGATCCTAATGGTTAATGAATGTGTTTATTCTTACTGCTGCTGAACAGTGCGTTGCCAGCATGCCTTTGGTACATGAATAGCTTTTGTTCTTACGCTAAAAGAATAGCCATGATGGCAAAGTTTCTTTTTATTTTCTGTTTATTGTAAAAATCATGACTATGCGTGCACTTATCTACAAGGAGAAACATTTCTATACTTCATTTAAATCAAAGTTCATTTAAATTTATGGCATTGTGTACTCTAGGGTCCTAATAGTTTAATGTACCAAATCACCAAATTTGTCTCAGGTTTTATACCTAGCAGGAATGTGTATTTAGGATGGAACTAAAGCAGAGAGACTTCAGCCTGGTAAACAATGGCATTCCTCACATTGGAACTGTACTCTCCAGGGATTTCATCTTTGTTAGCTTTGACATTCTCAACTTTATCCTAGTCTTCAGATGGTGTGTTTGGTCAAGCCAACAAGAGGATGGCATGGAATCTTTTGTTTTTCTGTGGAAGTTGGGATTTAGTGTAGTTTTTTTATCATGTTCAGAAGCAGAAGAACCACTGCTTAAACAACACTGATTAAAGCTGTGACAGGACTTGCAATTTCAAATCATGTTATGCCATACCAGTCAAGTTACAGAAACTGCCATGGCTGTTTGAGGAATCTGAGTTTTAGAGGTATGAGACAGCTTTCATTTTGAAGAGCTTTTCTTCCAGAAGTTTAACTTTGCAGCCAGCAGTGAGACTTCAGATGTATAAGGATGCTAAAGGCTATCATTCTCTTTGGACAAGTCAGTGAATTGGATTTTTTTTGTTTTTCTTTGCTCAAGAAGATTACCACTTGCTTTACATTGAAACACATGTCCTGAGTTCAGCAGTATTATTTGAAAGACTTCAGTGCAGTTAGCCACATTCTGGGCATTCTAGAAGTGACATTGAATAGGAATATGGTAAGTTCTGAGGTTTTGCCTATTGCTCTGTACATATGCATGTAATTTTTAAATAATGCTCAGGAAATATTTGTAATTATAGACCTCAGTCAATATTTAATGACTCTGCGTGGGCCTATAGAACTAAAATAATGGGTGACTGCAGGCCATGTATTTCTCTTCAGTAGAACAGATAGGGGCCTAATTATGTGGGAGAACTTTCTTCCCTCTGCTTTTCATTTTTATGTGGATCTGTTTGTAGTGATAATGATGAATTCATTCCATCACTGTCTAAATGGACAGAGAGCATGGGGAAGATGAGGCTATTGGGCTGTTTCAAGTGGCCAGGAAATATCTGCTGGAAAAACATTTCAAGAAAGACCATCCTTCTTCTTCCTTCATTGGAATATGGAATATGGTTGGGCTTGTGGGTGTTCTGAAAAAGGAGAATGCTAATGTAGCTGTGGCCTCCTGGCTGCTTGTTGATCTAGATTAGGTGACTAATCTCAGTGTCACATAGAACAAAATAACAGTCAAAATGTTCTGGTATTTGGCATGGAATAGCCTCAACTTGATGAACTTCGATTTCTTGTGTTACCTGTGACTGGACTTTAGCCTCTATGCTGTAGACCTTTTCTGCAGTGAACCTTACTTTGACTTAACTAGTGTGGAGCCAGCACTGGAAGTGACCCTTTGCAGGTATTGTGTGCTTTTTATTTTTTGGAATTATTTATTGACTGTCCATTCTCAAAGATTTAAAACAGAGGAACTTAAAAATAAACCTCTGAGAGAGCTAAGTGTCAAGGATGTGTGTGATATCTGTAAGGGAAATAGGACAGGACTGAAAAGCAAAGAGAGGAGTATGTGATCCCATGAAGTAACCTAGTAGCTTTCTTTATTCTTCCTGCTTTTTTCAGAGAATTTCCTTGTTTCTTGTCCATTTTTGTTACTGTGCTTTTATCTGCTTCTCTTTCCTCAGCTGCCTCAAGAGGTAGTGACAAGTGATGATGTTTTAGTTATTTTGGGAGAAATGAAAGATTTACCTGAGAGTGCTACTGAGCCATAGTTTTACTTGCTTTTGGGTTTATTTTTTTTTCCTTTTGCTTGTTCGCTTTGTTTGCATTTAAGAAGGAGAGGATATTTAGACTGCCTCTCTCTGTTTGTGGGCTGAGCACCAGCTGCTGAGGTTTGATGCAGTGGAATTTCCTGGAAGATGCTCCGGGTGGGCATGTGATAGAACCTAATGATCAAAGCCTGTGTTTTGAAGGTTGCCAAGCAGCCCAGCACTTCCCTAAGGTCCCACCCAGAGTGCAGTTGTTTTGCTGCACATACCACTTCTGTTCAGTAATTGTTTTCCCTTTGCTCAGAGGAGGCATTTGTGGGTAGCAGAGTCACTTTGTTCTGATTGCAAGGTGTTGGCTTCCATCAGGACTGCAACTGAGGGCTGTTGTGCTTTTGGAATGGTACTGTCCCTGGGTAGTTTTCTTGTGATCTTTCTTGTCGTGACTTGTATGTTTTGGCAGAGCCCTGACCCTAGCACGGTTCCTAGCAGGGCTGGGTTTATGAGCAATTGTTTTTCCCACTTACAGCAGTGGGCTGAAAGCGGGAAATTGGCTGGCAAAATGTCCTGTGGGGTTTGGGAGTTCGGGTGCTAAGGCAGTTCTGCCGGCAGGTGGCAGTTTGTGCTGCCGGCAGGTTCCGTGGAGACCCGGGAGCCCTTTTAATCTCGGGAGGGGAGCTCTGCTCTCAAGCAAATCCGTGAAACCATGAAGATCAGGGATGGTTTGAACCAGAATGCAGACAGAAAGAAACGATATATATTATGTTCTTTGTGAGGACTCTACTGATGAGCTGTTTGCATTGTGTTTGTAAAGGCTCCTGCAGATACCAGGCTCTGAGATTTGTTCGTTTTCTCTACATGTTTTCTGTATGTTTTGGGGTGTTTATTGGCTGCCACACTCCCCATACCCTTGTCCCTTCTCACTGTTCTAGGCTCATTCTCTGAATTTATCACTAGTTCTAATGTGAAGTTCATGCTGAAATTGAGTAAGTGCTCCTTCTTTATCAGTCAAGCTAGGTTTTTCTTTCCTAAATTAAAATAGATCTATAGCTATAAACAGATGAAACCCAAAAGCCTGGTAGGGAATAGAGTTTGACAGATGAGATGTTTTTAGGTGACCACATTAATTGGAATTAAGCTGTCAAAGCTGTCTACCTGTGGTTCATGTTGAACTGGAATTGAAGTTAGTTTGAGGTTGAATTGCTTGTTTATAAAATGCTGACATAGTTCTCCTCATCCAAGTAACCCTTACAGCTACGTATGTAACACTTTATGGGAGGTGATCTAATGTATTGCCTGGCTGTGTGCAGGATGCAAAGGACAGTGGGTGAGCACCCCACACAATACTTTGTCATCTCTGTGTTGTTATGTGCAGAGGGGAGGAGGCATTCCTTGAAGGAGTTGTGCTGTCTCCATACAGCCAGCTCCCATTGTTTTAGACTTCTTGCTCCATTTTCTCTATGATCGACTCCTTGCTCACTTGTCAAGCAGAGGAAAGATGTAAGTGTGCATCTGAAAATAACCAAGTGTACTCTTATCCTCATGTGCACATGTTTGTCCTGCAAATTATTTCTTTCTCTGCATGTGAAAAATTTAAAAAAAAAGGTTGAGGAAGGAAGAAGCTATCCTCCCACCCTCACTTCAGTCTCCACAGTGAAGAGTTAGTTTACTATATTTAGAGCATTTTGTATGGATAGAGCTGTGCCTAGAAGAAAGGGAACTGATGAAATGGTCAAAGGTATCTAGATCATCAAGCATAATGAAAATTCCTTTAAGAAAATATAAGCAAGCTGAAATAACCAGTGAAACTTGAGTGACTGTCTGAAGTTGAGAAGCATGGAGTAGAGAGGTTTAATATGTCTAGAAAGGGAGAAGCACACCAGCCAATCAAATGCCAATGTATGAAAAGGTATGAAACAAACTGGTAGGTAATCCATTAATAACTACCCAAAGGATACTGAAGTGGGAAGAAATACGCAGAAGAGAGCTCAGCTGGAGTGTTCTGCCTGTTTTGCATCTTCTTTATGGAAAAAGAAGACTAGAAACTGTAGCAAGAAATTACCCAGGAGTCTTTGAAAACATTTGTTTTAATCTCATTTAGAAAACAGAGAACATGAAGAGGAATGCTGTCAAAAATTACTGCAAAGCAGACTGAGAACTTTCTTTGTTTCCTGAGGAACAGGGCATGTAGAAATACATATTTGCAATAAAACAAGTGAGGTGGGGTGTTTATGCATTTAAGCTGAGACTAAACTAAAGCAGTAGAGCATATTACTTTCAAAAATAGTATGAAAGAATGAAATTTATTCTTTATAAAATATTTAATTATTGCTATGAAGTGCTGAAAGCTATAGAGTGGCAAGAATGCCAACAGAACCTGGAATGATCCATGCTTTACTAAGAAACATGAGTTCATAATTTATTAATTATTTAGGTTGGTTTTGATCTGGTTGTAGAAATTTGTTTGCCAAATGTGTTTTCCAGAAAACTGAAAATTAAAAATTACTTAGATTACAAACCTCAGAATCCATAACAACAACTCAAAAGGATATGGTTTTGGCTACATTTTGTTGTATAATTTTAAAATTAATTATCAGTTAATTGTTTTAAGCATAAGGTGTTAAATTTTTCTCAATAAAATGAAGGCACCACCTAGGAGAAGAAGAAATGCTTTTATATCTATTGGATATCAGTTAACCATGAATCACAATCACAGTTGATGTCTTGGGTGTTCCTAGTAGAGAAGTTACTTAATTGTTTATCTCTGCAGTCCTAATCAGAAATAATAAAAAACCCTGTGTGGAAACACAATCAGAGTCTTACGAAAAATATGCCTGGTGTTTGAGAATGGGGGAGGGTGTTAGTCTGCATATCTTCTCATAACAAATTTAGGCATCTCAGAAAAGGGAGGGGAGGAAAACTGCATCGGGAGAGATTGTGTAACTGTAGCTCTGAGAATATTGCTGTGATTTAAGTGGTGAACTAATGTCTAGTCATGAACAAGTGTAGTTATATTGTCTTATTTTTCTGTATAGGCAATTACATCAGAGTCTTTTCATGTTTACTGCTGGTATGCAGATTTTTAAACTTGCAGTAGAAGTTAATGACAATAGCATAGCAGCATCCTAAAAAGTTGCCTTTCCAATTACTTATTAATATCTTTTCCAGTTATTAGGCCTTTTGAATTGCTTAGAAACACTCAGGATTTATTATATGGTAGAGTAGAAAAATTTTCTTTGTTGACTTCCATGATAATTCTTCTTTTTTTACTGCCTGGCCTTCACATTCTAGTCGATTTCTTTTCCACAATAAAACTCTATGGGTTTGGGTTTTTTTCTGTGCATGTATGAGAGATTTTTTTGTCTCACTTTTTATTGATCTTTTCCTTTTTATTACTTTTTCACTAGTTTTTGGGACAAAACAAGCCATTTTACTTATCTGTACAACTGAAACTTTCTCATCTACAAAGTCTATTTCTTTTGGAATCCTAATAAAAAAGATAAAGACCCTAAAGGTTTGAATTTTTCAAAATTTTTATTTCTTTGTTCCCAAAACTATCATCTTAGGCTCTTAAATTCTTGCATTTTTCTGAAGAGAAAAACTAACATTTCAGCCAGAAAAACTTCCCCAAAACAACCCCAGTGAAAAAAATTAACTCTGTATTCTTTAGTTTGAGAGCAATTAGATAATCCAAAGATAGATGTATAAAAGAAAATTCTTTTAATTTCTGTGTACATGTACACAGGTTTTTGAATGTCTAGTGGATGTCTGCAGGGGTTTTTTAGAAGGTCAACTCGGTTGCAGGCACTGAGATGATGCTGTCAGCCATTAAAAAGATAGCCAGGGAAAAAGAAACTTTGTAGTTACAGGCTGGCTCTCGTGTTTCAAAGCATGGGGAGCAGATCTTGTTTCTCTGTGTAAGCCTGTAGTCCCTCTGAGAAGGTTGCAAGGACCTCTTAAAATGATGTGTGCAGACTGATTGTTGCATTGCACAGAGCTCTATGAAAACAGATGCACAGGAGGGCAGCTAACTGCAGGGAGGCTTGGGAGGCACTCAGATGTGTACAACAGTTAGCAGAACCGTGTGGATGAAGACAGGAGAGAATAATAGCTCCTCATAGGTAATAGCAGACTCCTTGAAGCAAAAAGTACAACACAACTTTCCCAAGTGGATTATAGTTCTAGTCATCAGGGTTTTGTAAAGTCCGTAGGCAGGAGATTGACAGTATGAGTTCATTCTGGAATTCTCTGCCTGTTGTCTGATAGAACAGTAACATTCTTGCAATTTTTAGTGCTTGGGATGCTTTTGACAATGTAGTTTCTGACTTAGAAAGGTAAAAACCAGGTAATTAATGGTGTAAAGAGAAGTATGTGTTACTTCCCCATTCTTCCTCCTCTTCTTTGACAGAGGTGAGTTCCACTAAGTTGCAGTGGAATTGCAAGTCTACCTCAATCTGGCAAGAATAAGTTTCTCTTACAAAAATTGGTGCCTTTGTCAGGAAGCAGTGAGATCTGGACTGCCTTACAGGCAGCTGACAGGATGGGAAGGACGCAATCCTTGTTGGCACAGCCCAGTCCCTTTGTTCCCAAGCAGAGCAAAGGTGCTGGCAGCAACGGTTCAGATTGACTCTCCAGGGGTCGATCATCAGACAAATGCCAGCAATCCAGGAAGCCTGGACAATGAGTCAGTGTCAGGGAATAGAGCTGGGCACAGGCCTGCTTGCAGCACTGCACAGGGCAGGACCAGGGGCTGGGGTGTACATGGGGCTCCTGGCAGAATGTGCTGGCTGGGGACCATGATGGTCATGGCAGTGTAAAGGTACATGGGTGCACTCAGCATCTTGACAGTCTTTGCTGTTTACTCTGGAGTGAGTCTCAGCAAGAGCTATGACACCAGTTAAAGAGAGAGCTCTGGTGCATTGCTCATGCAAAAAAGGTTTAGATAGCTCTTCCGTGTGGGGGTAAGAGATGTGCTGGACAATGGTGTTTTCTCTTAGTACTAGTGTGGAAATGGAAAATGTGCAGATTGAAGAACTATGTATTTACTGAAAACATAACATGGGTTGCTCAATTTCTTAATAAATATTTAGCATGACATTGTATTTAATTGTATATGATAATTAGACATATATTTAGAACTATCATGACTGTTTTGGGTATTGACACACTCTTAAAATTCTTCATTATAATATAAGTTAGAAGGTACCTCAGGAGGGTAATCTGTTCTGGTTTCTCCTAAAAGCAGGTCTTTTAGACTAAGTGCTCATGACATTGTTTACTTGACTTCTAGACTCCCTGTGCCCCTGTTTGACCATCCTCATGGTAAAAAAAGTTTTTACCTTTAATTGATTTTTTTTTTGTGTTAAAAATTCTCAGCTACCTCTTGGCCTAAATTTAAAGCTCTAATTTTATTTGTATAATTTCTGCAATTGTTGTTGGCTGTGAGTATCCATTTTTAGAACTGTGTGCAAACTTGATATATTTGTGAGCAT
Source organism: Thryothorus ludovicianus (assembly GCA_013397245.1). Lineage (NCBI taxonomy): Eukaryota > Metazoa > Chordata > Aves > Passeriformes > Certhiidae > Thryothorus > Thryothorus ludovicianus. Next base: position 23,553 of record VZTB01012696.1, on the reverse strand, counting down.
GAGGGGCCGCAGCACAGAATGCAAGTCAAGCTAGTGTCAAAAGGTGCCCTGGAAGTTCCTGTAATCATCTTTACCAGTGTGTCTTAGGTGTGAACTGTGACACTGTTTGCTATTGCAATCCTGGATTTCTGTTTCTTGAGAAAAATCTGCCAGCAGCAAAGAAATACAGTGGTACTAAATTGTAGTCCAAGACTGAGTTAAGGAGATATGTCAGTGTACCCCCCACAGTTAGTCTTTGTTTTGGTTTAGGGCAAATTTGGGGAGAGGAGAAGAAAGGAAAACAAACAAACTTCTAAATGAACTACTCTTCTCTTTAGCTGAATTGGGATAGGAAAAAGAAATATTTCTTTGGTAGAAAGTGGAAAAAGTTGTTTATTTAACAGATAAAATACTCTCTAGCTTAACAAANTCTTGCAAGCTAAAAATGGTCTGTGAAGTAGAACATAAAAATGTACATTCATCTGTGCACTAATCCTTTCTTCCTACTCTGGTTGTAGCTAGCTCTCTATCCCCCACCCTAGCCCATTTATTCTTCAATAAATGTCTCTGCTTCTAGAGGCCAAGCTTTTTGTCACTAAGAGAGCATGCCCTTGTATTACTAGTAAATACGATATTTTTGGGATAATTTGTGCCAGGCATATCTTCTAAACTTATTTGTATTGAGCTGTTTTTAGCATGAAGCAAAATCTTGTTGTTATCAAAACAAACAGAAGTCTTTGAAAGCTTGTACGTATAAGACTCCAGGTAACTAACAGAAGTTGTTTCCTATCCCTAACAGATGTGTGCAATAGTACCAATCTTCCTGAAGTTGAAATCATCAGTCTCTTGGAAGAGCAGCTGCCTCATTATAAGCTAAGAGCAGATACAATCTACGGTTATGACCACGACGACTGGCTTCACACACCTCTCATTTCCCCTGATGCGAATATTGACTTAACAACTGAGCAAATAGAAGAGACCTTGAAATACTTCCGTAAGTCAAAAATTCACAAACTGTACTGAGAAACAAATAAAAGGGTGCTATTTTTGCTACCTTCTTTGAAGTATCTGTGCAATTCTTTGAAAGCTGTGGAGAGCAAGAGAACTGTTTGTGATTTACTGCTTTGGTCTCCAGGATTATCGTTGGTGAAGGGAACATTTAATCAAGAACAGCCATTGAATTTGTGATTTGTGTGTACATCTTTCCGCATTTCAGTTTCTCCAGTATTTGATGATTCTTCTTTTTGCTTTTGATGTCTCTTAAAGAGACTGAAATTTCTGTATGTCTGCAGCTTATAAAGCTTAGACCTCTTTCCGTATCCACTTTTTTTGAATGTGTTTTCTGACACATTGCACTGTTGTCTGGTGGTACTATGTGCCAGCGTCACAGAATGACATTAAATCATTTTGCTGCAGCTTAAGCTTCTAGAAAAACCTTGTGAAGAACCAAACTCTGGCCATTTGGTTGGGATGGTTTGTCCCTTCACTCTTTCTTCTGTTCATATTCATACTGTCAGACAAAAAAGTACTTGTGCCTAGAGGGAACATGAGTGGAGCTGTGACCTTTGTGGTTATTCATTCCTTTGTTTGAGTCTGCAGATATTTTATCATGTTGAATGGATTCATGTCTCTCTGGTTTCTTCCACTGTGGGTATTGACTTAGGTGTACAATTAGAGACTTCTGTGATTCATCTCAATGACTGCTATGCTAAAGCAATAGCAGTGGATTTACATGGCTTATAGTAGTAGGTAGATTTAGGTAGACTTACTGAAGCACTGTAGAGCTTCAGAAGAGATGACTTACAGGACTCAGCATAAACGTGTGCACATACGGCTTCGTTGCATTTTGAAGCACCTGAACAATCACTTTTTAAGGAGCACAGCTGGTGAAGAAAAGCATAAATAATATGAAGACTTGATTTTCTGATGTTCATGCTTCAATAAAGGGCATGAAGTATTTTAGTAAATAACTTACATAGCCTCTTCATCTACCCCCAATCTACAAAAACAGTGGGAAGGGTGAGGAGAAAAGCTTTAGGGGATCTGTGGATCAAAACCCCTGGTTTTGTAGCAGCCCATTAGTGCTGTTACAATCATGGCAGAAGCTGGCTTAAATAAATATTTTGAAATGTAAGGTTTCCAAGGTCTTTAGTAACCTGATTAGGCCTGTCTCACAAGCTGAATTGTCTGCGTGGGTGGGCTGTTGCAATAACTATGGGAAAAAAGTTTTGCCAGTGGGACAAGGAACTCAAAAATCTCCATAGCAGTGTCCTTCTACCAGCTGAGATCATGGTAGGTATGTGACTGCTGGGGATGGATACAAAATACATCCTGTGTGAGGATGACTTGAGGGCAACCCTGTGGAAAAGGACTTGGGGATGTTGCTTGACAGTTCAACCTGATCCAAAAACATGCACCTGTAGCCAAGAAAACCAAATGTATCTTGAACTGCGTTGAAAGAAATGTAGTCAGCAGATCCAGGGAGGTCAAGGGAGGTGTTTCTCCCCCCCTACTCTGTCCTTGTGAGACTCCCCCCTGGAGTGTGTGTCCAGCTCTGGGGCCTCCAGTGTAAGAAGGACGTGGACCTGTTGGAGCAAGTTCACAGGGACACGAAGATGATCAGAGGACTGGAGAACCTCTGCTGTGAAGACAGGCCAGCTCAGTGAGAGCTGTTCAGCCTGGGGAAGAGAAGGCTTTGGGGAGACTTCAGAGCACATTTCAGTACCTACAGGGAGAGCAAGAGGGAGTTTTAAACAGGCCCTGTAGTGATAGGACAAGGGATAATGACTTTAAACTGATAGATATGGAAGAAATCCTTTACTGTGAGAGTGGTGAGGCACTGGAACAGTTTGCATGAAGAATTTGTAGATGTCCTATCCCTAGAAATTATCAAGGTGAAGTTGAATGAGGCTTTGATCAACCCAGTCTAGTTGAAGGTTCCCTGCCTATGGCAGGATATTTGGAACTAGGTGACTTCTAAAGGTCCCTTCCAACCCAAACTCTTCTATTCTCTGAAAATGGAGCTGTGAACAGCAGAGAAATTGGATAGCATAGATGCCTGAAACTGTGAATACTTAACAATTTTATCTAGCTTTTAGCTTACAAGCATAATGACTGCAACTTTACTGTGTTGCTGTGGTTGTAGATTTCTTCCAATCAGCTGGCTTGAATGAAAAAACCTGAGTGTAATTTCCTGCCGTGGTGTATATTTTCTACTTTTATTAGGTAATTACTGTTTAAAAAAGAGGAAGCAAGCAAGGAGATCTTTGATAAAGAAACATTTATTTCTTACTGCTTCCAGACAGTCACTTGTGTATAGAAAGTAGTTCAAGAAGTTTAAGCAAATTTGGGTCTAGCCTTAGACTGATAACCCTGGAAACTGAGATCTCTGACTTTACCCTTGTTCATTTACTGTGATCAAGTCACAAACTCCATCTATACATGAAAATGGAAGAAAATAATAAATTTGCATGTTTAAAAATTATTGCATTGATTGCAGGCATTGTTTTATGGCACAATGAACTATGAAAATAAAAATACTATTTTAAGTAAATTGTCAGAAAGGTTCTGTGAATTATGCCACCACCACTTTGGAGAGTGTTCCAGGGTGTGACTGCTTGCACAATTTTTAGTGTTGCAATTAAGCTAATCCTCTTTTACCTGTTTAGTTTGTTTCAAAAACCTCAGTGTGGATGTAAGCGAATACTGTAGCTTGTCTCTTTGAAAGTTTGATTTTTTTCAATGACTTATGAAAATTTCCTTCCTTGCACTTATTAGCCTGTTGAGACTGATGGTGGTTTATAACCTGCTGGTGGAAGTGTGGTGAGCTTCCCACTGTGTTGATCCATATAGCAGAAGAATCAGCAATGACCCTTAGGCATACTGCCATGGCTTCTTGGAGCAGATTTTTCTGCCTTTCTGTGTCTGTTTTGAGATCCTCAGTCCAATTCACAACCACAAAGGCTCAGAATCAGTCAGAATCTTCTGGGCCACGTAACACAAGAGGATGGACATAAGGCTACTTAGCTCTCCTTTTTAAGTAATTTTTGAAAATATTGGTAGAAAAAATGAACAGTGAAATATCCAAGCAATTTAATTTATTCGCTGCTTTTTGTGGTGATTTAAACTATAACACAGGATAGGTCATATAGAAAATTAGTTCTTAAAATTTAATTTTCCATTGGGTAAGAAGGCAATTGGAAGGAACTAAATAGTATTAGGCCTACAACTGTTCTTTTACATTCTGGAACTCCTAGGCATATCTTTGTTATTATTTCCTTCAGATGGAAGGCTGAGCCAATTTTTGCCAAATGAATAAAATAAAACTGATCTTGTCCTAAAGCATAATCAAATAAATTCAATGTCATCTGACCAGTCTTGTTAAACTGTTGAGGCAGAGTGTCTTTTAAGTAAACCTGAATGAAGGTATGATACAGCAAAATGACATTCCATCTCCCTGCCCCCAGATTAGAGGCACTCAAGCTCACTTTTAGCTGGGGGCTGTGGAGAGGTCTGTGTGAGAGCCAGGCCTAGAGCACAGCTCCCTGTGAGCACAGCTACCAGGGGCAGTGAGCAGGCGCAGCAGTCTGGGTTGTTCCTTGGCAGCTTAGGGAGACAGAGCCCATCTGGGAGCTCTGGGAAACTGAGGGAGCATGCTGCTGCCTGTAAGGTAAAGGTAAGGTGTGCCACAGGGGTGTGGGCCTCAGGAAGTCCTAGTGGCTTCTGAGAAGCTGTCGGCTGCTCTTGACCCAAGGATGTCCTTAGCCTTCTTTGGTCCTGCTGCTCATTAGGGGTGATCACATACAGCCAACAGATGTAGTAGTTTCTCGGGAATGGTGCAAAGAAGGGATCCTCATCTGAGTTCAAGTCTTCACGTGTGGTCGCAGTGTGCCACAGGGTGCATTCTCCAGGTTTTGGAGTCCCTCAGAGCAGACTTCAGCCCAGACAGAGCTTCAGACTGGGAAGACAGCCTTGCAAGAGTCAGGTTGCTGGAAGTGCCCAGAGCTGCTCCCTATCCTGAAGTAGAGAGAGTTGGCCTCCTTTTATGCAGGAGGTGTGCTGCTGTGGAAAGGCTGTCACCAGGTGAAGTTGAGAGGAAGTCAACAGGCTGTGCAGCATCAGGGAGGGTGAGACATAGGGAGGATCTAGGAGTGGCTGAGACACCAAAAGATTGTGCTCCCATTCAGAGGGACCTTGACAGGCTGGAGCCATGAGTCAAGAGCAACCTTGTGCTATTCAGAAGAGGGAAGTGCAAAGTCCTGCAGCTGGGAAGAACAACCCTGTGCGCCAGGAGATGCTGGGATCCAGCTGTTGGAATGCAACCTTGCAGAAAAGGACCTGGGGCATCCTGGTGAACACCAAGGTGGACATATGAATACATCCACCAGAAATATGCCTCTGCTGAAAAAGCATTCTGAGCTGCACTAGGAAGAGTGCAGCAGTTTGAAGGAGTTGTACTCAACATTGGTGAGGCCATGCCTGGAGTGCTTGATCCTGCCCTGGGCTCCCTTATTCTATATTCCTTCAGTGTAATGCATTCCTTTCTTCTCCCAGGAAGCTGCAATCATGTCTCTCAGTGTTTTTTTTTTCCTTGTTAGAAAAATAGGTCATAAACATGCAGCTGTAATATTTTTGTCTAGCCAATTGAGCATGATATTAAGATCAGCTTCATTTTACATATATTTTTGCTGTCTCCATGAAAAATATAACAAAAAAAGGAAGAGATTGTAATGTACATTATTTCTAGCTTGCAAAATTTGTTTCTTTAAAGCTTTATTCTCAATTTTCCTTATTCTAGATAGGCGTGTATTCTCTCAAATGTCTGGCTCTTGCTATTGTGGTCTTGTTTACAGTGTTTAAGTGTGCTCAGTGATACCTTAATTAAACTACACAGCTGGTTTTGCAGGAAGGTTGCTGAAGACATCAATTTTGATTTTCTACAAATGCAAAAATAGTGCTCTCTAGTAATTATCTGGGGGAAGAGAGAAATAATCCTTTCATGTGGAAAATAGCTTTTTGTCATTAAGTACTTTAATTTCCTCTGACTGCCCTATGTCTCATGTAAATAATTTTGTTCCAGTAGCAGAACAGTTTGACCCTCTTCTGCATTAGAAGAGTCTTTTCCTTGTATCAGGTGAGGTCAGTGTGCCCTTAGAGTGTGAAGCCACAAGCTATTTCCCATCTATAGGAAACAGTTGTACTATTTTGAAGCCCTGGATAGTCATCCCAGTTGGATGAAGAAGAGTCAGTCAAATCTGAAGCACTGATTTTTCTAAATACCAATTCTGAAAGCTGTTGGTAATAATGCCCTCAGAGCTCTAGATTTTACTCTGAGTTCTACTTTTTCCAGGTAAAACAAGACTTCTTGTTAAGTAAAATACTACACTGTCCTAAGTTGCAGTAAGTGTGTAGTCACAGGATGACTCCTATTCAGTGTTCTTTTAGAAGGTAAAAATACCTCTAACTCTTCACTTCAGTAGAAGATTCCATTTTAGAAATAAGTGTGACAGCCCATCCTTGAAAATCAGTTGGGCTTTTAAATATGCCTGCTTTGTCAGTTTGCAAAGTATGTGTTGTTGCAATGCTTGACTGTGATCAATATGCATTGCACATTGGTGGCCTGTACAGCTACTGCTCTGATAAAAAAGGACTCCAGACGATGTTAATGGGATGGGCAACTTTATCCTGAGTGGTGGTGACTGTACTGGTGACTGTAGAAAATGATGATGCGATATGGTGTTTAATTATCTGAACCATCCTGAGGCTGTAGCCAAGAGAAGAAATGTGACCCAGAGGTAATCAAATGGGAGGTAATCTATTGCAGCTGCCATGGAAATACTCCATCCAATTCCAGTGTTCAGTTTCAAAAAGCATCCTTACAGAATTATAAAAGGTTTGGAGAAAAAAGCTGAGAATGACTAAGCATGAAAACACAGGATTTATAGTGACATGCTATTGTAATGATATCCTTTTAAGACTTTTTTTTGTCAGCAGAGATGACTTGCTTCTGCTTTGCACCCTAGCAGCACAATGCACTACAGTATTAGAGTGTGCTGCTGGGGTAGATGCAAGTACCTTTGTCAAAAATTCTCTTCAAACAAGAGGAAGGGTTTGTGTGGTTTTTGTAACCTAGATAATTTTTGGCACTTCAGTTTAATGTTGACCTACGGCATGGATTTATTTCAGCAAAAAGGAAGGAGAGGGCTCTTGAGCTTTTCAAGCCACATTTTCTGACTAATGAAACCCCTTTGTAGCTACAAACTTAAGGAATGCTTAATCTAGCTGTTCACAGTTGGGTACCAGAATTCTTTATCAATCTGCCCTGTGGTGAAGAGAAAAAAGGAGAGGGAGTTGTTTAGTTAGAAGTAAACATTAAAAAATAGAAACACAATTTAGCAGCTGAAAGGGAATGCTGAACAAATGTGAATAACTGTATTTAGGCTTGGAATAGGAAAATGCAGCTTCCTTATTGTCTCAGACCTATTACCCTAATTCTGTTTCTAGCCCCATTGTATATGAACTTTTAGGAAAGTAACATTGTTATACCCCAATCAAATGTAGCATTGCTGTATGGAGACTGGAATACACAGATTCAAAGTTTGTAGAATCAGTCCACCTGAAAAAGGTACTATTTTGATAAGTTTACTTTAAAATGAATCTGATACACCTCTGTAGGAAGGAAAAGTATGGCTGCAAAGGTTGAAAGTACGTTCTGCAAGTGTGCAGCTGCTTTGTCAGCTTGGTCACAATTTCCCTTTTTACTTGATGACCCTTCCAGCTTCATAGAGTACAATTCCTCATGTAATTGAAGGGATGCTTGGGAGTGGTTACCTGGATATAAAGTATTCTGTCTGCTAGGGTTTCTGTCTTCATGCTGGGAAGATAATAGACTTATTCCATATTTTCAAGTCTCTTGAGGAGTTCTGAAATCATTTGGCCACACAAGTGATTTTCTCTGCAGAAAAGTAAGGCCTTTCTGAATTACACCAGTATGCTTCCAATCAGATCTGTAAAAAAATATCAATAAAACAAACAAACAAAAAAGCCTTAAGCCCCTACCTTGAACTATTTTTATCCTATCTTATTGAGAGTGTGTGTGCTGTGGGAAGGACAGTGAGAAGAAAATTCTAGCATGTTGAAGATTTCCTTTGTTTAAAATGTGAGCAAATATAAAAGGAGATTGTCCCTACAGCAATTTAAGGTGGTAGCCAGTGTTAATTCTTTCTATTTAAAATGCTTATTTAATGACATTACCAGACTGAAACTACCTTTTGGACAAAAATAATACAAGTGGAACAAATAGCTTATATGCAGAGCAATTGAGTTCATGTTGCCATAGGAACCTTTATTTTTCTCTGGCAGTATTTTAACAGTGTAGCCTTAATTGCATTTAATAGCATATATAGTTTTTCCCCTTTTGGGTATGCATTACTGAAACTCTGCAAGACTGAAAGCTACTGCAGTGATAATTTCTTATACCAGTAAAGCTGAAATACTGTGATCAAGAAACCAAAGCATTTTCCTCTGCATAGCTTGACTATGCCTTACCTATTTCTGTTGCATTGAAGCAAAGTGGTACCAGTTGGGGAGTAAAATAAGAGATAACAACCTAGAGGAGACACAAGTGAGGGTGAACTTAATAGATACCTGCAAAATCATGAGTGATTGACAAAGAACTTGACTGAGCATTCAGATTTCCAGAACTGGAAGTGTCAAACTAGGTTAGTAAATCTGAGTTGCAAAGCAAAAGATGAGGGGTTTGTATATCATGAGCAGTAGGTTTGTGGAACTCCCTGCAAGAGAATGTTGGAGATGCTAAAAATGTTTATGGGCTCAAGAACAGAGAGGATAAGTCATTCAAGAATTGTTAAAAGTAGAAGTAACTGTCCCAGGTTTACTCTGAAGATGAAGAGATTAGAGATTGGGAGGACAGTTGTGGGAAATGTTAGACAGTTCTCTGTTGCTTGCTCATGGCTGTTCTTGTGAATGGTATCTTTGGTTAGACAGATGCCAAAGATTTCCCTGATCAGACCCTATATAGCCTTCTACCTTAATCTATCCCAGTGCTTCTACTGGTGTTTGCAAAGAAACAGCATTTCCTAAAAGACGGGAAGAAATGGGTGAAGACTATGTGCTGGTTATGAACAAAATGGATGTCAGTCTACTTGGTATCTGTACCTGCACGTATTCAGACATGCTTTTTGAATTGCTGTGTTTGATGATTTAATGCCATCTGTTCCTCAGACAGGTTCTCTCCTGATAGCTTAAACACAATTTTATTTGGGGCTTCAAAAGTATTTTCTTCCATTTCCAAAACACTGAACACAAACTTTAAGTTATTCTGGATCATGACCTTCAGCATTTTTAGGAATGGAATAAAATCTAAGTTTTCTCAAAATAGAGAAAATTTGGCCAATCCTCTTGTCTTCAGCTATGAAACTTAGATGCTTGTGAAAAAAAAAGAAATGGGGGGAAGTGGTTCATAGAGAGGGCAAAAAGTAGCAGCAGATGAGCTTTTTTTTTGCAAGGAGAAATGTATTGCTGTCCTGATTTTGCTGATTCTTCCTTTTTTTTGTGTGTGGCATTTTTCTACAGCAGGATGCAGAAAGGCTTCTATTATATCAGACCAGAATAGTGTAACAAAGCAGCAACAGAGTTTAATTTTCCATGGGGAAGGCAGGCTTTTATCAAACTGTGTGGAGGAGAGTAGTAATGGACTAGATTTTCATTATTAATGTACCGCATGTCCCCAGTGAATTGCAACAGTGTGATGCTGTTGTTCCGTGAGCAGTAGCAGTGAGTTGTATCATCTTTCTTAGCAACGATTTTTGTTTCCAGTATGGAGGACTCCTTCTAGCCTGTAAAGCCAGAAAGAGCAAAATGCATTTTCTTCATCTCTGCATTGCTTTTGGAGCCAGCTCGTCTCCATGGCAACACATTAGCCTGAAAGAGATGTGGAGACTGGGGAGGAAAGGAATGAGTTAGAACCAGCCGGGCGGTGGTGTGTGTCCCCAACGTCAGCGCATCAGCCTTTTGATAGGAGGATTTTGTTAACACCCATCCAAGGCTCCTGTGCAGAGCTTCTTTATTAGAGGAGCCGCCAGGGCATCTCTTTCCTTTCTGCATCCTTTTGCTATTTTTTAATTTTTTTATTTCTTCCAAATACACCCTCCACAACCCCCCCTTTTATTTTAGTTGCCGCCTCAGTGAAGATGTGCAGCTCATTTTCAGCTTCCCGTGAGCTGCCTTGTGCTCGGGCATTTTGCAAAGGCAGGAAGGCATGGCTGCATTTCACTTGACCTTAGCAGCGAAGTGAAATCTCTTGTATGTCACTGAAGGATACTGACTATGCAGAAATTTATTGAAGCAGATTATTATGAACTGGACTGGTATTATGAAGAATGCACGGATGGTAAATATTTCTTTTTTAGTCTCTTGTTGCAGAATTTGGAGCCTGTAAGATCGGAGAATGTTTATTCAATGATTTTAAGAAGGAAATACCCAGAAAAAGGCAACATCCAGGTGTAGCAGGGATGCCTGCACCTCTTTTGCACCTCAGCATCTCTTGTGAGTGTGCTGCAAGAGACTCTGCTGTATAGCTTTTTCCTCTCTGAAGGGAGTGGCAGAGCAGCATATGCTCTGTATGAGCTGTCTTTGGGCAGGGGAAAGAATATCCGAAAAGCTATCTATCTATAATAATTGAGGTAAATTTAAATATACTGATGGTAAGATTGATTATTGGTTCAAGTGTGAAGTCTGTGTTTTTTCTGTTTTACCAATATCCTGTAATATGTATATATTTGATGTGTTAGTGGGCAGTACATGTTTTCTCTCTAATTACTTATCTGTGAAAGATATTAAAAATATAGATTCTTAAAAGTGAACAGGTTAACTTTTTGAATTGGAAGAATTACAACCTCTGGCAAGCATTATCTTTTGTGCTGTTCGCAATTTTTATGTAATGTTTGATAGGGTGATTATTTCTGTATCAGGACACCGAATGTTTTAATCAGCCTTCTGATAGAAGGCACACAAGAAAGGGTAAGGAATTGCTAAAACTGAATTCTCTGCAGTAAGAACCCTCATTGATGGCACTCTGAAGCAAAATGCAGCCTTTGGGAATGCAGAAGTTTTATATGGGTTTTATTCTGGCTGGAGAGCTTAGCTTAAACAAGGCAAGTTCAAGATCACAGTGAAGGAAAGCACAGAAAGCAGGAAGGAGTGTAGGCCCCAGGGATAATGTACATATATAATGCACAAATATATTTCTATAATAGTGCTCTGATAACAATACCAGAGGGGATGTGAAGCGTACAGATAAGGGTGACAAAATTTGAATGGTTTTTTATGGTCTTTTGAATGTCATGTGCCTCCATTTGTTTCTCAGTACTGGATTCCGGAACTGAATGCAGTGTCAGAAGCTTGTTACACTTGAACTTTTCATATGTTTAATTGATTATTCCTCCCAAGGTGTTCAAAAAGAGGGGTGCATATTTATTTGAGAGATCTAACCACTTTAAGTTGATTGAATCCATTATGTAACCTTTATCCTCTAGGTTTAACCCTAGTAAATACTGTAGCATCTGATTAATCTGCATGATGTAACAGCCTGAGTCGGCCTGCTTTTAGAAGCTTAAGAAACAGACCAGTTGTACGGTCAATAGAAGCTGTAGCTTTCCCCAGGTTAAAGCACCCACAAGTAGCATTTTTTTTTTCCGGTTGTTCTTTTTCATGATCCTTTGTCTGTCTGGTCAAAGTGTCATGTGGAAGGGTGGTGTGTCTGAATGTCTGAGCTAAGAGCTGATCTGCTCACCCATTTTGTCTTAAGCCGCTTGCTGCGCTGGAGAAACATGGTAATGGAATAAGCAACAGGTGTTGGGCAAACATTTAAATACCTTGTGGGATGAGGGCCTCAGGTGCACAGTAGTGGTTGGTTGGATTCTGGGCTTACAGGTTTTCTTGTCAGTGCTGAGCCCCTGCCCAGAACACATCTTCCATGAGCCGAGATCTGCAGAGTCAGCTGGAGTATGTGCTGGCTGCCTGCTTGAAGTATTTGGGAAATTCTTCCCTAAGAGAAAGAAGAGCTTCATGTCTTATAAGGAAATATCTCTCCAGCAGGTAAGGCATAATGCTTTTTTGCATTTTATAGTCTTTTTTTTTTTTTTTATGAAGGGTTGTTCTCTCAGTCCTGTCTCGGCCTCTCAGGTGAACAGCAGTCTCATAGGGTTCATAGAAATTTATGGGGTTTAGCTTTCTTTTGCTTCTTTGAGTTCAGGTGTGTGTGGGAGAGGAAGATTTGAGAGATGTAGTGGAAGACACAGTCTTTGGTCTTAGATACTGGAATGGTCATTTGGGTTTAAAATAGTGTTGGCATTTATCTTTGACAGAGAAGGGTATTCTAATTGTGGTAGCAGATAAAAGGCATCATTTCAGAAGAAAATAGAGCTTTTCCAAAAACGTGAAGTAGATGACATATTAAAAGAGATGCCTGTCTCTTGATTGTTTTTTATTTTTCTACACGTGTTTGTTGATACCAGATTCATTTTCCTGAGATTCTTTTTACATTCAGTATAGTGAGATGGGCAATTGCAGCTCAGCTGACCCGTTTTGAATATCTATTTTAAGACAAATTGAAGCACAGTTAGAGAGCCAATTTCTCCGCCATACATGGACTCTCCAGAGCTCAGATGTATATGTGCATTCAGTTATGAATCCCACCCAGTTCATCCTTCTTGATAAATATATCATTGGAAAATAGTAGGTGGTACATTAAAACTAATAGGAATCTTCACAAGATAATATCCTGCAGAATTATTTTTCTGATGAAATTGTTGGTACAGTCTTTGTCAGAGCCTCTGGGACTCAGATTTCTGTTTAAAACACATGGCGGCATTTGGTTTCCTTTATTTAATAATTATTTTAACAGCATATGATTTCTTATTCTTCAAATTAAAAAAAAAGTCTAAAATTATATAGGGATGTAAGGTTTTAATGCTATTATTTAACTTAATAGGTAAAGAAGTGATGAATTTCTGTACTGACTGACACTAATGATGTCTTCAACTTTCACTTGGTGGTGGTATTTTTTTTAAATATCTTGAAAAAGAAAAAATGCTCAAAATTTACAATTTATCAGTCTTGACAAAGACCTCCTAGGGTTGGAGTAATCAATTAATTCTTTTACATAAGGTCCTTTACGGAGTTTATTTTTGGTAGGAGTAGATGAAAACGCACAGTAAAATGTCATACTCTATTTGAATCACTGGTGTTAACTAACATTACAATAAATTGAAACCTCTGTAAATAACTACTACACTGTGCTTTTTACATACATTTTCAAGTATAATATTTTATAATGAGTGACCCTTGTCACCTTACTTGGTGTTAACAAAGTATACTGTGTAGGTGGAATGGTGAAAGAGCTGGGCCTGTACTTGAGTAGCAAAGTAGTTATTTTCATAGCAGACTTGGACAGAACCAGTGATAAAGAGGAAAAGCTGAAACTTTTCTACTCTTCTTTCGAAAGATAATAGTATAAAAGTTTAGTTTCATCCAAGTGTTTTTTTATAGAAAAAAATACATTCATAAAAACCTTGGGTGCAACTTGGTGAAAAAAATTAATACTAAACCCCTACAAACTACCAAACAAATAAACCAAAAGATAAGTATATATCCATAGAAGTTTTATAGAGAAATCCAGACTGTCTTTAGATCAAATTCCTTTTCTTGTGATTTCTTCCATTACTTGTTTATTTCTACCTCAACAGTTTATAACGATGCATGAGTTCAGGTGCCTACAATTCCAGACGACTTTGTGAATGTGCAGTTGGATCTTTCCTCCTCCTTTTGTTGGCCCTGAGATTTTGCAATTTCTTGTGGAGGAAATGGTGTCTTTCCCTTTTTTCCTCTGCCAGACCCATGGTGTGCCTGGTTTGTTACACGTGCTGAACCTTCTAGCCACTTTTATGTTTGCCTGAGCCGCTCCATCTTGTTCCAGCATCCCTTCCTGTGTTTTCTTCCCACTCACATTGAAATGTTTTCACCACCTGTTATGTTTGCAGTTATTGTTTGGAATTCCTCTCCTCTATTCTATTTTCCACTCCACTGATACAGTTATCAGCAAGCTCTCTATCTTTCTTTTTAACAATAGTAGACAATGTTCTTGCTTGTTCTGCTTGATCTGCTTTCGAGCGATGACTTATTGTTGCCTTGCTTATGTTTGTGTGGTGACCCATCATCTCCCTTATACATTGTGCTCCTTTTGTGTCCCTTTGGACAGAGTAATCTCGTGTTACTCTGAATTTTAGTGGATGCTGGTACTGGATATGCTACTGAAATCCATGAGAATCTTACGAATGCCGTAATATGCAGTTTCTGAAACAGCCCTTGCTCTATAGGTATGCAGCTAAAATTCTCATTTGGGTTGATCTTGTTATACTTCCATGTCTTTTGTCTCTATATATGATAAATGTAGTTGAACCTTGCCTATATTCAAATAATTGTTGATACTGTTTTCCTGTTTTTCTGGTTTTTTTCTATGCCATTTCTTTCTCTTTACTCCTTCATTGACTCCCTGTTCTTTATTAAGTCACATAAGCCACATAAGACAACATACATTGCAGCACAGAGATGCTTTTTGTTTCTATTTTGTCCAACTCCTTAGAATCCAGATAAGGGTTTTCCCATTCATTTCATTTCTCTCCCTTTCTGCAAGAGTACCATGCTGTCCTTTTGGTTGAGTGACAGAAGATATTTTGTGTGGGATTTTGAAAGAGTAGGAAACGTGAAACCTGTAAAAATTTGGACAAACTAACTTTGCTTAACTGTACATATTAACAAAAAGCGCACATTCTATAACCAATTTATCTCCCTCCCTGAAGAGCCTACCCCAAAATACCCACATTTCTTCATCAGCGTGTTTAAATTCAAGTGCTGCCGTTTCATCTGCTGTTTTTAGACTTGTTGGCTTACAAAGAATCTCTTTGTTCTAGAAGCAGCATTGTTAGTAGCAGTTAATTGTGCAGAAACTAGATATTTTTATTGATAAGGAAAAATTAAAATTATTTGAATACATTGGAGTTCCTTGGAAATAATGAGTCAGGATATGAGGATTTGTTTGTATTGTGTCCAGCCTCACCCTTCTTCAAACTAGCTCCTGGTTTGTGTTTCCTGTTTCATGGCAGAGCTGCTGGTTATACTCTGTACCTCAGTGCAGCCGTTGTATTGGGAGTGTGCTTGGAGCACTGCAGCCCCCTTAACAAGCTTCCTGACAGGGGGGAAAGATCTTCAGCTGCTAATTCAGTGGGGCTTGCAGCAAATACACCAAATTTATGGGTTACCAGTGGCAACCCATAAAAAAGAATCTTTGTTCTAGTATACTTCGAAGTCCTTGAGTATGTGTTTACAGGAAATATTAAAAATCTCTTTTGAATCTTTCCAGATTCGATTGTGTATATTCAGAATGGAATGCAACGTAGCTTTTTTCTTTTTTTCTTTTTTTTTTTTTAATTTTTATCAATAGCTGCTTATTATTTGGTGTTTGTTGGAAATCTAGCTCGTAATCTTTAGCAAGTAAATGTTCTTGTGCTGCTAAGGGGGTGTAATGTAGAATACATGAAAAATGAGTTGATAGTGTGAGGGTGGGGCATACATTCCTTCTCCACCCATTATAAATTTGCTCCAGAGTTTATCATATGCTGATATCAAAATTGGAATTGCAACACTTGTTCTCAGCTTTTGAACGTCAGAATCCTCCTGTGTGGCATGAGTTGATATAAGTCACAGTTCAGAAGCCAGCTTGTGGGAATGTTCAGTTATTCTCCTTATATTGTCATGTGTTTTGGACAGCAACATGCTTCCTTTTAGCATGTCCTTCATAAACTAGATGGTTACCTGCAGGTGACCACTAGTCAGGATTAGTAAAACCACAGCATGTTTGGCAGGGGTGGACTTTTCTGTTCCTAGGCTTTAAAAGGTGCTTCTTGCATTCTTTTAATATGACTTACTGTTTTAGTTACTCTCTCAATTTCCATTTTCTAGCTATTACTGAAATGTGATAAATGGTCAGTGAATGGCAAGTAGGTATTTAAGACCCTTACTCTGTAAATATTTTTTAAAGAGTTGATTAACCGTTACAGGGGAGAACTGAAGATACAAAAGTTGTAAGCTTCAGAAACTAGAAGTAATCCTCATTATTACTAAAATGAGGAGAAAGAGACAATCACATTTTTTCCCCCAAGTTCTTGAGGGTATTGCTGTGGCTGAATAATGCAGTAAATTTTGGCAGTCAAAGATCAAGTTGCTTTGAGTGGCAAAATCTTTCTTTATTCAGAAATGAGTGTTTTTTCCCTCAAGCAGCCACTTACATGTATTTCATATCCTTTGGCTGTTACTTATATAAACATTGTTGCATTGTTTGCATATGAATAGCAAGAGTTTAAAACGTGGTACAGAATCATTCGTCATTATTGTGTAAAAGTAGTTGCTTCCCATCTCATACTACCCCATTCTTCCTCACCACTAGAGAAATGGTATTAGTGAAATTGTTCCTACATGTCCCAAACTGTTAGGTTGTGTTGGCTTGTGATGTAATTAATGTTTGTCCGTCTGTTCCTAGCAGTTATGTCCCCTCAGAGAGGGTTGGGGTGCCTTTGCCTTGCAGTGCCCCCACTTTGCCTGCAAATGCTTTGTCCCGTGATGTGGACAGGAATGCTTTAGCAGCAAAGGGCACCTGCTTGCTGCTGCAGGTAAGGGAGGCAACTTAGCAAACATTAAATATCTATGGTTACAAAAAGTTAAATAAGTTAGCCTGCCCTATGTGTGTAACCAAGATTAGCAAACAACTTGTTAGAAACCAAGAGGTCTGAGCATGGGAGATTTGTTTCTTGTTGAATAAAGAAGAAATACATGCACCCCTGAAAATTCACTTGGGTGCCATATGTGGACTTGTCAGGTATTTCTTTTCCCACAGCAGACTGAAGAGAAAAATGACTGTGGAAAACACAGTATTTGACAGCTAATGGGATATGTCATTCAAGTTCTTTGTACCAGTGTAATCTCTCCTTTGCACAAGCAATAAAAAAAATCTCCTTTCCCCAGCCTAATTCTTCACTTTATGGTTTTCTAGCATGTGGATGCTGCAGTCAGACTGTAGTGCACAACAGCCCTGGGTATCAAGATCTCTCAGCTGGGTGGGATTGGCTGTGTGTGCACAGGTTCAAGCTGTTCAAAATTCCAGTGAGGTCTTGCTGCATTGGGCAAGGTGAGAGGTGATTTATGACTCTGTGCCAGTGCACACCCTTCCCCAGGTGTGACAGGGAGAGGCTGGGTCAGACTTCCGTGTTGAGACACTTGTGGGGAGCTACCACTTCACTCCTAAGAGCAGGGGCAGAAGACAGGGAGCCTTGTTGATATGGAGTGTCAGAGAGGGTCTTTCAGCCCCTTTTCAGACTTTGTCTGAAATATATTAGTGGGGCTTTAAGCAAAAACTGGCTACTGACAGAGCTGGTCTGAGAAGCAACAGAAACCTTCTAGTAATTATTAGACAGATGGTATCTTCCCTCCTCCACCCCATCTGTACAACTCAAAGCTGTTGCACTAAGGACAAGTACTCAGTCTCTCTGGAGTTCCCTGGCTGAGTATGTGAGTGAGGAAAGATGGTATCCTGCTTTGTGGAGACCTTGCTCTGCTCTCTCCAAAGCTACAGCCTCCGAGGGAATGACTTCCCATTGCCTGTGAGACTAAGGCATCATTTCGTGTCTATCTGGGATAACTGCAGCAATGTCAGTAAAAGAAGAGGAAAGCTATGAATATGACTATGAAAAGGAAAATGAGAGGGAATGCGCTTTTAACAGGCAGAGCCTTGATATCTTGGAAGAAGGTACTTTTTACCTCTTGTTTTTAATCTTTCATGGTTGGTAGCACATGGCTGCATGCAAGTGATCTGAGAGATATTTGTGGATTAAATAGACAAAATTTTGTGTTTTACATGTGTAGCCAGTGCATTTGGATGAAGTATTCTTCTAATTTTTAAATAAAATAAATCTCAATTTCTGTATACTTCTTTAAAGAATAAAGGTGGGATTGACTGATGTAGGCTGTGCAATACCTATTTTATAATGAAACAGAAATTTTCTCTCTGGAATTGTAGTGCATTTTTTATATGCACACAATGTGTGTGTTTTATGAAACTGTATACTTTAGGTTGTCATTCCCAGCAGGTGCTTCTAGAACACAGCAGCAATTTTATGCTTATCCATGAATTTGAAAGCGCATAGACAGAAATAATCCAAGTGTGGGGTGTTATGATTTAAATTTTCAATATAAAAACCAACCCAAAAATGTTGTCGTACTTTCTGGAAATAATGAGCAATTGGCCCGTTCAGATGGAAGTAGGAATGTACATGCATTGAAAATCCTCCTGTGCACCTGCTGTATAGAGAGGGTACTTATTCTAGGGCTGCTTCCAGCCAATCTGGTAAAGTTTTTCAGGGTTTCAGGTAGCAAAAGCTGAATACCCCATTCCTATTATTTCATGTGCTCTAAATTTTGCTCTGAAGCAGTAGTTTTATGGTAGAGAATTGTTACTCCCAAATTAATTCTTTTATAGCTGATGTAATGATGCTTTGAAGGATTGTTAGCACAGAAAATGCAACGTGCTGTGAATTTACATCCTTGTTCACCTCATGGTTAACAGTTTCTGTGTCCAGAGTTCTTGGTGAATGAACCATGCTCTTTGAATGTCATTGCGTAGGATTTTCCTGTAAAAACTCCCTCACAATCAAATATCCCACCTGGTTTTCATGTTTGTGTGTCTGTGCAAATAAGAAAGGTGCTGAAGAAAATACTGGTAAAAAGAAAATTTAAAACTGGGGATTGGGGTGGAGAGGAAGCTTATCAGGAGCGGCCAGCTGATCTATTTTATATTTTATTCCTTTTTTTTTTAGCAATTAAATTATTGCTGAAGCATACATCATGCTGTTCTTATTCTTTATGCTGACTTTACCTTTCATCCAGGTCTAACAGTCTGAAGCTGTTCTTGTTGATTTTGAGAAGGGGAAAAGAAAAAGTTGGGTTCCATCTGGGATAAATTTAGCTCTGTCTTTGTACAGTGCCTTCCTTTCAAAAGCTCAGTATGTGTTTGAAATGTCTTCTAAAGATGCCTCTTCTTCTCCACCTATGCATTCATGTCACCTACACACTCAGTGTAGCAGAGATAGAGATACACAAAACCTATATATGGTATTTCTATGTAACTTTACATGTGGGAGTGCTTGCAAAGGTAGTATTTCTCTAGGAGAATGGATGAGTCAATCCATTCTGTAACTAAAGCAGATGGAAACACCAGCATGTAGCCTTTTCATCCTGAACAAAAGAAACATTTTAGCTATATCTGGCTGTAAATCTGGTACCAGAAATGGAAAATCAGAGGATATGCTTCATTTCAACCATTTATAGTTATTGAAGAGGATAAAAAATGCCTAATTTAGACTTTGTAACTGTTTGGCCCATTCCATGTGCAGGATGTGTACTCAGTTCTTGACTATTATTTCCATAGTTATTTTGCTGTACTGAGGTTTTATCTCTGTGCTGACATTTAGGTGCTGTAATTCCTCTCAGTCCTGTTTCTGGAGCCTGTCATAGAACTCAAGTTATGCCTGGCAGTGTTACAGTCAGCTCTCTTGGTGGGAGGAGAAGGCACCTTCATAAGGGTCTGGGCAGAACAGTCCTAGAGTCACAGCATTGCATTGGAATTGTAAAGTTGCCTGACAGCAGTGTGTTTACTTTTCATTTGATGAGGTGGCCCCAGGGCTCACTGCAGTGAAACTTTGCTCAGAGATATCTGTTGATAGTGTCTACTCAGATTTTCTTCATTAAGAAACTTGACCTGTCAAAGGACAACCTGTCAGCTTCCTTTGATGAGTGATTTGTTGGGTCAGCTGTTTCTGAAAGGGAGGTTTGTTTTGATTCTTACTTTTGCAGCTGGGACAGGAAAAGAGTCTTACCTATCTAGGACTTGTGATGGCAGCCATTTCCATTTACTAATGTAGTAGTTTAAAAATCCAGTTTATCTAAAGTACTTAGTAAACGCAGGCAAAGAATCTGTCTCCAGTTGAATTTAAAAGAAAAAATAAGTCTAGGGATCACTATTAAAAATCTTAACTCAGGCACTCCAGGGGTCTGACTTTCAGAAAATGTAAAACACAATAGGATGGAGGCTGTTCAGAACTCTGGAATCTGTGAATGCTAGAGCAAAAAAGATGGAGAGGAGCCATTCTTGAAAGCTTTGGCACAACCATTCCTTCACAAAGAGTTGGAATAGGAAAAGATCACATATTTAAGAAAGGAGACCACCTACAATGTGTGTCTTACAGGCTTGTAACTTCATTTTAGGATTTTTAAAGATGTACAGTCCAGATCCTGATTTAAATCTTTCACCTGTTTATTAGTTTTGATTAGTTTTGATGTCTTGATTGCAGTGTGGACATTTCTGGAAAAGAAATGAATGGAAGAGAATGTTAAGACAGTAACTCAGTTAGTATAAAAAATCCTGCAAAAAAAGTTTTTACTTTGAAGAGAAGAGCTATCCTGACCTGTATCTGTAAATGATGTATGCATTATGGCAATTAAAAGAATTAAGGTGTTCTCTCCAGAGACTTTTTCTTATTTTCTTAGTTTCACTTTGTGTCTGTGTTTTCCAAGTTTTACCACATTTGATCTGTTCATGCTAATAGAAGGAACAAGTGTCTGATGCTCTTTTTGAAATTTCTTTTAACTTGATTTTTTGTTCATCACTAGAAAATTTGATGCAGTTCGTGTCCTACTTAGAGGAAGTACTTTGAAATTACTCCCTGCCTGAGGGTTCTGGCAGAGGCTTTAGAAAATAAGTAAAGGCAGTGCTTTGTTGCTTTTTGGGGTTTTTTGCGAACCCAAGTTTAAATAATAACAAAGGTTTGTATGTGAGGCTTTAATATTGGATTTGCTAAGCTATTTGAATACCCTATGAGAGAAATGGCAGTAAACAAACACTCCTTGAACCATAGCCTTAAACAAGGTAAAATGTCTTCTTCCAGAAGAATCAATACATGCAGCTTAATATTAAAATATTATTTTACAAACTGTGCCATTGAAATTACAGTAAGCCATACTGTAGTGTTTGAAGAAGACAAAAACCAAATCTATTGGACTGTCTGTTGAACTTCCTGACTGTGTATCTCTTACAACATTGTGTTCTTGCAGACTCCCACACAGAGCTGGCCCACAGTGTGACCTGGCAGTTGTGAAGCAGTTGGCACACTGTGACCGCTCCTTGTCCCTCTGACCAGGGTCACGCCACTGCTGACCTCCCTGGCTGGCTTCTGGAGTGACTGGCCTGCTCCCTGCTTTGGGAGTGCTGGGGGAGGCTGGGGGAACTGCTTTGTTAGGAGCTCGATTTTCACCAAGCTGTGACTCAGAAGCACATTCTTCAAGCTCTGGTGACAGTAGTATCTTAAAATTTTTAAACTCTTTAGATGGGCATATTCTCTTAGGAATGTCTCAAATGTGGCAGGCAACAGCAGATGTGAAGCCTGTGCCCCAGTTTAGCCAGGGCTTCCGAAAACACCTCTGCATTGGAGGAGAAGCTACTGTGTTTGTCTTTAACTGTGGAAAATCAGTAACAGCTGACAGGACATTTGAGGTATAATTTTCCTGAATTTACTTGAAAGGTGATACACCTAATATGGCCCAGTTTCAGAATTCCACATGTGCTTAGATCAAGTTGACGTATTGCTCACAGTAACCCGTGCCAGAGCGTAACTATCAGTGGCTCTGGAACTGAAGCTGTGATTTTTAGTGGGTGCTTTATCCTTGGAGTGTAAAAATAGCCTTTGAGGAATGAATCCATCGAGAGCCGAGGAGTCCAAGTCTGCCAGGGTCTTGGATGGCTAGCGTTTGCCAAGTGGCAGCAGGGAGCACGGCTGCTCAGTCAGATTTGCCATGCGTGTCCTGTGTGGCTCCATGTGCAACCTTCAGGGTGTGATGCCCTTGCCATTGTATCTGTGGTGTTTGGGCAGAGCTGTGAGCTGAGGGCAGTGAGACAGAAGCTGTGAAGCAGTGCTGGTCACAACTGAACAAGAATATAGCAGACCTTGCCATAGTTAAAGGCCTTGGGTAGGGAACCAAAAAAAAGCACTGTCCCCTCCCTCCACCTAGCCAATGAAAAGGATGGCAAGAGATCTGTGCTTCATTAACAGTATTCATTTACCCTGATGGAGTTTCTGATGAAGTAAAATTTGGTAGTAGAGAAATCCTCATGCACTAGAGCCTTCCCTGTTAGACTCTATAATTATACGGGTCAATATTATCTGTCCCAAAAGTAAAACTTTTGCAGTGGCATGTTAGCCCTCTTATATTTCCCAGTAGTTAGAAATAGATGTGAAGAGGACTAGTGGGAGCAGGGCTTTCCTCTTCAGCAGTTGCAGCTTTCTTTTATTTCATTATTTTTTCCTTGGTTGATAGGTCTCAAAAATTAGGAGGGAGTATGTGTTTAGGGATGCAGGGAACAGGATCTGAGGATACCTGTGACTGCTGGCACGACTGGTGATATATTTTTTTCCTTCCTTCTGTTTGAATCCTTTGTTTGGCAGGTGGTGGCTCATTGGAGAAGCTGCCAATAGCAGTATTCTTGTCCCCCTTCTCTTCTATAGCTGTCTCCTGTTCTTGCAAACATCCTTTACTCTAAGTAGCATGCTTGTTGAATAGGTGACTTTCAGGGGGCAATCCAGAAAAGTACAAGTGTTCCTCCATGTCCTAGTGCATGTTCAGTTTGGAAATCAATGCTCTATTAACTAGATGACAAGAAATACATGCAGGGTACATCCTTTCAGCTGTATTTACTTTGGGAAACACAGGAATGTGGTTACCAGTAAATTTGCAGGCTTTAGGATGGTATAAAGATGGTGCTAGGTACTTTAAGGCAGAGGAAATATTTGATCTGTGTAGTGTTTGCCTTTAAAAAAAAAACCACCCAAGTACTTTGAACTGCAAATGTGTCTCCAGTACCATGTATATAGTGCTGTCATGAAAATAATGTGGTGGGAGCTTTCTCTGTTCTTTGTTTCCTGTTTTGGATCTGTGACATTAGCTTCAAAGCACTTACCAAAATACGTGAGATTATTTAATTATTCTTTCTTTCTGTATTGTCTATCAACCTTCTCCAAAAGGTGAGAAGTGTAAAGTATATTTGATTTGACTGTTTGCATGCATCCATGCACTTAGACCCAGTGCTCCCTATCACCCTCAAGCAAAAAACTATTGATGTGTGAGTGAGTAAAAAGAGGTCAGTAATTTGGCACTGTAGGTTTTGCATTACAAGGCGCTGTCCTTCATTTGCTCTTGTTTTATCTTTACAGCAGCGTTATCAGGCTCTCATACTCATCAGAAACTCCAGCAGGCTGGAAACCTACTATGCAGGATCCTTTACATATGTGGCCTGTGGGGGGGTATTTTTCCGCTGTGTACTTCACTGATAACATCTCTTAAGATTTTTTGATACATTTTTTGATCACTAAAGAATAATGATAAATAATAAATAAT